>JASFAX010000024.1:25737500-26143924 GCA_030737875.1 Allium sativum
ATATAAATATGCCTAACCTAACACTGGTTATGAACATTGATGAACCACCAACTGAAACGGTCACCATCAGAGGTTACTAGGCAAGGAAGCTGAATCAAGCTCCCAGCAACCACCTAATGAACCACCTGCTTCATCTGTCAGCCTAAAAGCAGGTATCCGATGGGAAAACCTTAGGCTCTGCGGATGCGATATAACAATGTCCTGAATAGCCCCGCCTTTTGCTTCAGCTTTGAACACGGCATTATAGCCTTTTACCTTCGTCAATATGTGTACGGTGGCTGAATAGGTGCATTCCACAATTTCCACTATCATATGCTTAGCATTAGAAAACTCTTCCATGGTCCAGTTCACGTCCCAGTCTTTATAAATTGCCCAAACCTCACCACTTCTTGGAGAAATCTCGTATGTGCTATTGTTCGACGATGTGATGTTCACAGTATGCGAAAATTGTTCAAGAGAATTGAAAGTGATGGATTTTCGACAGACTTTGAATATGCCACGTCCAGCAGGCAATCCTTTACCTATCCATCTTCCTTCTTCCACTGTGCGGTTTTCGAATTCAACCCATGATGCAGTTATCTCGTTACGAAGGCAATCTACCTTCTTTATTTTAGCATATGACTTGGGGTATCCATCTTTGTCGCTATATAGTGCCCATATCTGCCCCTTTTTAATCTTCTCTATGGACCTACTGTTGGAAAAATTGCAGAAATGGGTTGTGATATTGGAATTTGAGTTTGGATCAGCACTTTTTTTTTCACCACCTTGTGTTGACTGGTTATATGGAACGTTCTTAACGGATTTACATTTGAAGTTCTCAGGAAGTGAAGCAGTATCGAGCTCGAAAGAACCTTTTCTGACGCCTTCTTTCTCATTTCCAGAACATCTGTGGGCAAGAACCCTATGAGAAAACATGAGTAATTTCGACATTGGTACCTGAATTGGTTTATCCGATGATCTCACATACAAACTAACAAACCCTTGCACTTTGACCAACTGCATAACTGAAAACTCCGGTCCACTTGAACAGTCTGAAATTATTTCTACTACTTCGTACTCGAATTTTTTACGGCTGCTTGCATTGGAAGGCCAGCTGTCGTCCCAGCCCTTGAAAAGGGCCCATACTTCGCCTTTAATGGGATATACAGAGAACGTGTTCCTTCTCTTTCCTTTAGTACAAGAAATCTGATGGGAGAACATATCGAGGTCTGTGGTGGTTTCGGTTGTACCTAGTCTATAATTTCCACAGCCAACTGGAAGACGTTTAGCATCCCAAAGTTGTTCAAGTTCAGACTGGGGATTATGTTCCAGCCAAGTAAAACGCAAATTAAATGGATGTTTGACTGCTTTGATAAGGACATAAAATCTGGGCATTGCGTCCTGATCATCATACACGGACCAAATCTGCTCCGGTTCGAATTTATTCGGATCTCTTTCTTTCTCGAAATCGTAGAAGTCAGAGTCGGGGTAAGTAAACGACCTGACTTCTGAATCTTCTTTCCCATTAGATAAATTTTCTTCTTCTTCTTTTTTTGCAACTTTAACCTTCTTTTTTGGACTAGCTAAATCATTGACATCTTCATTTACTCTCTTGTTATGCTTCATGTTTTGACTCGAACTGGAAGCACGTTTAGGATATCGTCCATCACTGCTAGCATTTATCAAATCATCAATATCTATTTCTTCAACTTCCACTTCATTATCAGTGGAGCACGCTGATTCACTTGAGGCAACAACTCTTTTTCTGTTCCTCTTCTTTTGTGTTTTTGCTGTTGAAGCCTTGGCCTTCTGTGCAGTATCCTTTCTAGTATTTGTTTGAACTGGGGTCTCTTTGTCCAAATTATGATTAGTGCTTGACTGTCTTGTGAAATTTTGGTGAGGTTGGGGACCGAAATTATGAGTAGGTCGAGGATCAAAACTTTGAGTAGGTTGTGGTGTGAAATTCGGATTCTGCGTTGGCGCATCTAACCTCACTTCAAAAGCAATGAAACTGGTAAAGCATCTAGTGCAACGCAAATTTGCATTTAAAATAGAACGATAGTGCTGAAATTTCGCACAGCAACTGGGACACTTAGTCCAGAAAGTTGGAGGTTGGCGTTGTGCATTTGATGATTGAGCCACAGGTCTAGTAGTGGCCACATTGGACTGTTGTTGAGAACTAGACACAGCATTCGGTGGTGCACATCTTCTTTTCACGTCATATGCAGAGCGTTTTAATCGATCAGACAGTGTCATATTTGCTTCTCCAACTAACTTAAATGCCGCTTCTGCCCCTGGAAATTTGTTCTTGTCGGGGTGAAGCTGAAGGGCTAATTTACGATATTGTTTCTTAATAGATAAATCATCAGCTTTTTGTTCTACTTGAAGTATACCATACCAGTCCATTTCACCATTGATTTTGGAACTAGCACGGCAATGAACCTCACAAACGCTTATTATCTGAGGAATGTTCTCGAGGTCAGCAAATAGTTGTTTGGCCTTGAGAGCAAATCTTTTAGCCCCAAAAAAATCTTTACTCTGCATTTTCTTTTCAGCTAGTTCTTTAGCTCTGATGGCCTCTTCTTTATTGCAATCCATTACAATACTAAAAAAAATAGCTGGTCAATTTTTTTTCTCAGGCACATCTAAACAAAAATTATTTGTTATGGAAAGAATGTCACCTTACGTCGAAACTCTCAGTGCTGTGTTTTTCACGAGAACTAGAAAAGACAGTTATATGATGATGTTGATCGCTGGCTCGATAGACACCTGCAAGAAAAAACATTCAATCTATAACCTTTCTGATAGCAAATAATTATCTAGTACAAAGTGAAAAGGCTGAAGCCATGTTTATTAAAGCTATGGTTAGAACTTGAAATGGTTAGATGTCAAAGATTACTTTAGGCAAATTATGTTTATAAACAAACAAGCATTTACTGCGCATTAATAGAGTTTTAAATCTCCTTGATCTGGCTACGTATGATTTATTAGCATTTATCGTTTACTTTGCATTAACATTTTAGGCAAATTACCTCACTTCTTAGTTAGCAAAAAAATTATTTTAGGTGGATATTAACATTTGCTTTGCATTAACAGAATTTTGTAAACAAGCAAATAGTTATTTCACCCAAATTATTCTACCCATTACCCAACTATGGTTTATAGCAACATGTAAAAAGGAGGGGGGAGAGAGAGAGAATGTTTTTTTTAATAAATGTGTGTATGTTTTCTTTTTCTTTTTTTGGTTTGGGGGGGGGGGGGGGGGGATTGCTTATTCTCACTGGTTTCCTACAATACCAACCGTGACAAAAAAAGAGGGTTTAAGGGAAAAGGATGGAAGTGGTACGGTTTCACTCGCAATGTGAATAAGTACATACAACTTGGTTTGCCCCCAGAAAATATTGTATAATTTGAGAAAGGATAGGAATATTTCCGTATAAAACAAGAACATACTTTCTGCTATATAAAGAGCAACAATAATAAAGAAATATAAGCTACATAATATAGCAAAGTGAGCGGCACATTTTCAACTCACAATCAAAATAAATAAAGCCTAAGAGGCAATAAAGTAATTCAAATTCCAGATCAGTTGATCAGATTGATGTGTATGTTAAGCCTCTCTAATTTATGTATTATGCTTTAATCTTTATGATAAAGCAGTAAATTGTGTGCTATTTTTTTTATAAAACAGTAAGAGACTATAGGTCATCGTTATATCTCAATACCATGGCTTCATTAAAGCTCATACAATAATACACATACGATTGACCGACTGTAAGCTAAGTGAACCAACGTGATTTTGGCATCCAACTATGTATTGATTTACAGAGGTGAGGAGCCTCTTAAAATTTACCAAGAGATAAAACTGTTATCAATGTAACATCTCACATACTCTACGTTACAGGAGTTAAGCTTTACAACTTCTAGTTAGACGGATCAGGAATAATTGAATAGGCTGCACCAAATTTTGCTATTAAAAAAAAGGAACAAGAATACTTATAAGGAAAAAAAAATACACATGAAGACTTATATAAAGTCCTTACTGTCATTTCCTTGCAAAAGAAAATTGCAATAATTAGTAAACGGTAAACTATGCCATAATTTTATTCTTGTTTCCTTCTAGAATAAGAAATGGATTCAAATGGTCACATTAATAGTAGCATGTAAGCTAATGTAGAATATGGTTTTCCACAGATTAATTAAAGAGACGAATAGTTAAAAGGAAAAAAAAAACGAAACCACATTTTGTCTCAATGACAATGTTTAAAATTTAGTTTGAAGGTCAATATAACGCTAAATTAATTTAGCATTTGATAACACAAAAGGTTAAACTAAATTAGTATCAAATGAACATAATAATAAATTAAATCGATTACTTTTGATATTGTAAATGTGAATGTTATTTTAGTTTATCTATCCATCCAATGCTAGTTCAACTGCACGACATTTAACAACCACTTGTTGGAGATAAGAAGAGAAACAGACAACGTAACTATATCTCTGCTACAATCAAGAAAAGATGGGGGGAAAACTCGATTGGATATAACAGAAATGCAAAATTTGATATATCAATTCCATTACTAAGTATTTGAATAGTCAAATCGAAAAAGTTGGAAAACAGAGTAGAAAACAAACAACGGAAGTGAAATACCTCATCCGTCCATCATCCCTAATTTTCAAACCTTAGTATCATCATACTTTTTTCTAAGTCTATAATTGCCCTTACTTCACCAAAAGGCGGGTCCACCAAACCATACCAACGTTTTCTTCATACACACAGTCAACTACCGAGAGAGAAATGATCACATGGCTTATAGTTATCAAGGGTATATCTTTTTTGTTTTTCAAAATTACCATACTATAAAGAGAGGGTATATATTATTATTATTATTATTATTATTATTATTATTATTTTGGTTCACTAATTGTTACTTGACTCGGCCCATATTGTTTTTTTTTTTAAATAAAATTCGCTGTCAATGTCCACATTTTATTAGCATTTGTGTTAAAAATATTTATGGTTGAAGTTACAACACTGTCCATTTTAGTCGGTTTCATCTGAAAATAAAGCACTTAATTTATTATTGCAAATACAACATTTATTGATGTAGATTTGTAGAGAATAAACAGCGAAATTTGGAACCAAATCTAAAATGGAAAATTCAAACAAAAATTGGAAATGAACAAAAAAGTTGAAACCTAAAAAGAAAAAAAACCCATAACAAGGTTTTCTATCAAGTGCTACAGCATACAAAACTCATGGAGTGAAATGCAACATGGTATCAGATTGACAAGAACAATTTCCTGGGTAAAAAAATAGTAAACAACAATAATAAACTTATAAATGGAGATAGGCAAAGATAGAGGCCAATGAATGACAAAATAGTTAAACATGTATACTCAAAATGACTTTTTCTCTAAATAAAATATTTCTTAACATCAAAATGACTTATGAGAATTCACACACACGACGAGGTTCTCTTGTGAAGCTCAGAATCAAAGATAACCAAAAATAACAAAATAAATTAGTAAAATAAGACAATTCAATGGTATACCCACCATAATGCTTAATGTTCTATAAAATATGAGTGGTCAATCACCAAGTGACAGCCAAAAATGGTTCTTTTTACAATAAATTTGCTATGTTCTATTAGTAACTTTCTATGCAAACTGTTAATACTGCATCTTGAGACTTACAAACAAAATAACTATTTTACATAAAGTGTTGTCAAGTTGGCTTTTATTCATACAAATGGCTTCTCTTACTAAATCAATAACTGACCATATTAAATTTTACTAACAACAAATTGTGTGACACCTCAAACAAAAACATCCAAATCCCAGTACGATTAGTAAGAAAAATCAAACAAGCGATGCAATTATCAATCAGCGGTGCAAAATTTACCCCGGAAAATAAAAAAGAAACAGCTTTCTGTCAACAAAAGGTGACTCGCAAAATTGGACGTACTAACAGCAACGAAATCTTAGCAGAAATCTCAATTTTGATCTACGCCCAAAAATAAAAAATAAATCAGAATACAAACAGTTTCTATCAAATCGAGTTTCAAAGAGATACTTACAGTTTTGAACGAGACAAGAATGAATATCACTAGCAATTCTGCAGCGGGAACTGAAAAAAATTGGGGCTGTTTTAGAACAAAACCCCGAAAACTTCAGCGTTTTATTAAGAATAATCAAAGAGTAATTTACGTTCACACCCTTCGAAGTAGCGCTAAAACAAACGGTGTAATTTTTTTAAAATTTTGCTAATCATAAGATAAACGGCTGAAATTGGAATGAAGGATGTGGAGATGTGTGCATATACAGGGGTAAATCGGTAATTTCCCATTGATGATTTTTTTGCCCTAACTAGTAAATGACAATTTTACCCTCGTTAGTAAATGACATAGGGGTAAATTGGTAATTCCCCATGCAAAATATATTTGATAACTTTTTTTCCTTCGAAAAATGCTTCTAATACGAAATCTTAGTATAACTTGAAAATAAGATTTATCAACTTGTGTTCACTTTATAGTTTTTATTTTGAGTTTTCACACGTATAAAAGTACGAACAACGCACACATATTCTGAAAAACGATCGTTTTACAAAACGAAGTTCACACACAAAATCAGAAACAACTTTTTATCATTTTCCATATGTTAAGAAACAACGGAAGGACGACAAGAAATTCATCCATGCATCATCCTTCCATTCCTTTCGTCACTTTCTCTGTCTTTAATCTGTCACCTCCATTATACTTCAAATCTTCGCAATTTGCATAATTAACGCTGAAAACTAAAAACTCTAAACACGAAATAAACCATACGCTACCATTACCCAAATTCAAAAGGTCACTTACAAATTTAACATATGTTAATGTCGCATAGAAATATATTTTAACAAATAACGTTCTTTTACAAACCTAAGACATTCGTTTTTGAATACTATAAAATTTTAGTATTATCAAAAATAGAATCTAGCAAATAGATTATTAATTAATGGTAAAAAAATCAAACTTATAGAAAAAATAGATGTTGCAACTTAAAAATAAAATTTAAACTAACAACAATTAATTTCAATGCAAAAGTATGATTTAATGTTTCTACGAATCATTATTTTTAAATGTGCTTAACATATCGATTTGAAGAAAAACAGTTGTTGTAGCGCTCGTAGTAAGAATAATGGTGGGCTTGTTTGTGATGTTAAATGTGCATGCATAAGGACATAAAATTGGTCCAATTCTTGCCTTTTACATTGACATGCATCGTCGTACTAGTGGTTTGACATTTCGAATTTGGTGTGAGAGAACATGGACTCAAAAACCGTGCATCGTGATTCGAACATATATTGACATATAATATGTTGTATACTATTTAACTGTAGTACTAACATGTACTACCATCTAAGTATTTGATTTATATTTAAAAGTAACATGAGAAAGAGGTACAAAAAACGGTTCGCAAAAAGAAATTTTGTTCGTGTGTTATAAAGTAGGCATTCTAAAAGGGATACTTAATTATTTTGTTATAATTTGGTATGTTTTAAAGTATTAACTTGTATGGTTTTACGTAATAATGGATTGTCACTATGAAATGGAAGTCTAGACGGTTGCCAACCCCCAAGTGGGATGCAGAGGCGATGCCTCCATCGAAGGAAATCGACCTGATCGACCAAGTTGGGGGGCATGGCAAGTTAGGTTGTGGGGAGCTAGGGCAACATCCTATGGTGCGGTGCGAGGTAACACACCTTTCAAAAAATGATATGTTTCGTTCATGTTTAAATTTGAAGTTTGAGATGAATTTCAATATTAAATAAATTTGATAGATCAGCTGATAATTACGATTAATTAAGATTGTCTTCTGACGCATGCGGCACCACTCACCATTTTGGCTCGTTCATTTAGTGGAACAAAATGGTAGGCTATATTCATGACGTGTCGGACGCAACACCAACGTGAGCTGACCAGGTTGTCTCCAAGGATGCACCCTAATATTGAGTGGGAACAAAAACATAAATGAATTGGAAAAGGTGGGTCAATGGAGGTTGAATGCAAAAAGTGTTCAGACTAATGTATCGTTAGATTTGAAGGCTAAAGTAATAAGGTTGTTACGATAGTAGTTAAGTTATCATATCCTCATCAAATAATTTATCATTGTTGAAGAGCTTATTTCAGTAACGACACAATCACTATAGTAACTAGTTTTTTCCCATTGTCAGTTGTAAAAACGTTGTATATGTATTTCATAACTAAATAGTTATTTACCATTTTTCGTTGTAAAAAAATTGTGTGTGTGTGTGTGTATCATAATTAACAATAGTGATAATTTATCAATCCAACTAATTATTATTTTTTACGCAAAAATACATTATCCAATTGATTTTTTTGTAATCGTTAGCTCAAATTGAATAGTAACAAACCTAAATGCATGTAATAATGCATCAAAACACGAATTTAGTATCTATCGGTATATTTCATTACCTTCGTTAATACAAAATCAGAAAGTATATCATTAATGCATTACATTTTATAATATACATTGATAGTAAAAATGAACATGCTTTTGTAACTTTTGTTTAGTCTCATACCGTAGAATAAATTCTACCCCATGCTGCAAGATACTTTTTTGAAAAAAAAAGCTCCAAGATATACATACACACACACACACACACACACACACATATATATATATATATGTATATGTATATGTATATGTATATGTATATGTATATATATTCACACACACAAAAAAAAACACATACATGTATGTATATATGAGCCTATGTAATGGAAATATTCAACGGTTACTGGAATGAATAAAAGCATCCCATTTCTTCTTTCTAATGGGTTCTACTCTTTTTACAATGCGTTATCAACATGATTTCTGAATAAAATTTCAGTTTTAGAATTGTGATAATTTAGAAGATCAAGTCTATGCTTTTTAAGATTTAATTATAAATCTTAAAACAGTAAGCAAATTAGTAAGCTATTTTTTTGATCTGGTTAACCTATTCTTTTAGATCACACTCTATTTGTTTTATCTCTTTAGATCTCATTTTATTATAAGTCTAATTCTAGATCTCATTTCATTTGCACATCTTACTATTTTCTTGTCCTTATATTCCAGATCTCATTCCATTATATGTCTTATTCTTTTTATTTGGTTTTGAATTTTTTCAGATCCATCGTAGATTTTTAATATCATGCTACGGTGATATATCATCGAAACATATACTACTGAAATCCTTATTGTTTATTATTTCAAAATTAGTATTTGATCAATATCCAAATTTCTAACTATTATTAAATGCATCCATCTTTGATTCCATTATGATTTTTTAGTTTTGTTTTAATAGCTAAATTTGAGTAATTATTGAATCTACTTATAAGTCATTGAAATCATGTACTTCCTTAATCAAACTATAAAGCTACTTCATCCATGTATGTGCGACCTTTTTGTGATAATTTTGGATATAACTTGGTACTGAAGCTGTTTTCCTTAGAATAAAATACTTCTTTAATGTAAAAAGATATATTCAAATGATGACATGTGGTTTTGTAATAAAATAAGATTATAATTTTTTTACTATTATGAAGTAATATTAAGTCCCTAAATTTTGAAAATAGCTTGCATTAATTTAAAGATCTAAATCCTTACTTTGATATACTTGGTCAAGAACCATGAAGTTATTCCTTTTTGTAAGAAAAATAAATTAGATCCAAGATACATGGTTATCTTCACTTTTATGAATGGCATTAATTACATGATTTAGAATCATTCTTGTAATTAAATATAATATAATAATTTTATTATTTACTCAAATTTTCTATTGAGCAATACATGTAAGTTACTTTGGAAATGTTGATTATTAAGCCAAAAAAATCTTTAAGGTGTTCATTTCAATTTATAATTGAGTGGCAGTGTAATTAGATCTGAGATGAAGTTTCGTTCCTTCAAATAGTATTTGTTTAATTAATTAAGTATAAAGAAATAAATTAATTTTGACAATAGTTCATATTATAGATAACAACCAACATAGTGTGGCGTAGTATAAAGGCATGCTTCTACCAAGTAAAAGGTTGGGAGTTTGAGGCATATCTTGACCACCATGATGACATATTAACTAATTTTCCAAAAATAAATGAATCGCATAATAGTTAATTAGTTCATTTTAAAAATAAATGCATTATATGTGGTCATTATGGCAATGAAGTAAACTGCCTTATTATCATAAATGTATTGTTCATAGTAACTTAATGACTTTCTATGTTTGTGTTTGGAATAATAATTTTTTGTTATTTGATGTATTTATTTTGATAAGTAGTGTCCTGTGTAATTAAGCGTGTCAATAGGTCGGGTCGGGTTCGATTCAAGTCGAGTTTAGGTTGATTTTAAATGGGTTGAGTCGACTCATTTATTAAACAGGTTAGAAATAGCTCAAACCTGACTTGATTATAATTGTTGACCTGACGCAAACCATATAACCTGTTTAATTTGATCGGATCGGGTCGTAAATGGATCAAGGCGGATTTGGTCATAAACAAGTTGGGTCAACTCGTATAAGGTATATACGGGTCATAAAGAGTTATGAAAGGGTCAAATTCGGGTTTACGGATCAAATAGGTTGTGAATGGGTCGTAAAACAGTTCAAATTTGTGTTCGTAGGTCAAAGGGGTTATAAATTGATCAGGTTAACTCGTATAAGTATAAGTGTATTATAAACAGATCAACTTCAGGTTCTTAGGTCAACTCAAACCCACTTTTATATAGACTGTCAAATTCGGATTGACCCGAAAATGATCTATAGTCTTATACAGGTTTTGTTAACTCGCTAATTTTCATGTAATCGTCGGGTCGTATTGGAAATTGATAGGCCTAAGTGTAAAGGATGAAATAAGCTAGAACCACAGTTAACGTTGTGAATGTTTTTGAAATAGAAGTCATATAATTGATTGTCTAAGATTTGAAGCCTAAAATTATAAAAAGTTGTTAATAAAGTATACAAACTTGAAATATTATTAGTATTTAATTAGTTAGCCATAACCTTAAAGCTTCTAAACTAAAAGTTTGCAAAGTGTTTAAGAACTAGATGTTCATCATAAATTAATGAACTTGATACATATATTTTCATTGCAAGAATCTGAAGTTCATCAATCAGTGCAAGCCCGGTATTTTGGTAAAGCGAGTAAAGCTTTGGCTTTGGGCCACATAAAATTTTAGGGCACCAAAAGAAAACTGCGAAGCATGTGAAATGATAAGATCGTGCTTCTTGTAGAAGTTAAAGAGATAGATCAATCGATAGTGCTTTCAAGAGATTTCAAAAATCTCCGAAAAAGTTATATTTTACTTACATCTTTACATTTACACGAGCAGTACAGTATGTGCTTTACTATGATCATTGCACTTGTTTTAAGCATGAATTATGATTTTAGAAGTGACTTATGTTTGATCCATTTAAGATAAAAAAATGATTTGTACGAATATTTAATTATATTTTTCTATTGAGATTATGCGTAATTTGTTTGAACTTTTATTTCTAGTTACAACATCTAATTTTTCTTATTGGTTTTTAGTTTTATTTATGCTGTTAATTAATAAAAGAAGATATTATAAAGAATGTTTATTTGTTCGTGTTAGATCTTTTGTCAGTACACAATTGTATTACAAACAGAAAGTAGCAACAATCAATGTTATTTAATTATGCCACAATTGTCGCGTCAAACTGTGTTTGTAGCAAAGACAGAAAGCATGACCGATTGTGCACTAGATTGAAGTGGTACAGAAAATATTATGTTTAAGTAATGTCTGCGTCCAAAAAATATTAAGTTTCCTTGAAACAATATTGTCGTCGTGTGCACTGGTTAACGTAACAGCAATTTATTTCCCAGGATAAAACAGACCAGCTCCGTAGCATAGTGCCTGCAAACGGAGCCATGACGAACTGAAGTATATTATAGAAACTAAATTAGAGCATTACTTTGAAGAAGAAGAAGAAGAAGAAGTAATGCGAGCAGAAAAAGTGAATTCTATCTCGTTTTGGCCAATGTATTTATAGGCTGGAGGAGGTGCCTATCTGGGTATTAATAACCATTGGAATTAGAAAGGTTGTGACCCTTTAATCACAAATGGTTGTACACATTTAGCTGAACGAACATGCGTTTTAAATTAAGAGAAAAAAATTCTCGTTTCAGCGCAGTATCCCAAGCAGCAACTGTTGGCTTTATTTAATCAAGAGACCCCAAGAGCCCCAAGGCCCAATCTTTGACACTTTAATATATTATTGTGTCAATGCCTAACCCCCACATTCCTCTACAAGCCCTCTTTTTTTATTTTATATAAGCATATTGGCTTGTAATATATAAGTGAGGGTTCTATTTATATTTTGATGATGTGGGATTATAGGTTGCTATCTCTTCTTCTTCCCAAATTCCTCTTTCTCTTGCTCATTCATTTTCAACAACCGCCCACATGAATGAGCAATCGTTCTTATTTCACGAACCATTAATCTCATCAGTTAAAGTAGCACATGAGCCTTGAAATTTCCTATTGATTACCTATATGAATCACATGCGAATCAGTAGACATAGACTGTCCATGAACTGTAAGCCTTTTGTGTAATTCCAAGGTAGATAACACACGATAAATTTTTCTTATAACCCATCGTTCTCTGTATGTGTTCATTTTTTCCTTGAACACCTGCCTGGTCTCATAAGCGCTTAGAGAATTTCGCGTCATAATTCTCTTTGAAGTGGCGTCTTCGCACTTATGTGGGTGATTCTACAAATGGTATTCTCAAATTCCTCAAATACAGACATCATTTGTGACAACCACGGGATTCAAACCCCCGACCTCTCGGAAAGCAACACCACGCACTAACAACTGTGCTAAAAGATCTTTGCTTTAGCTTTTCGAGAGGGGTGTTACAGACTACCCCCTTAAGAGTCTAACGTCCTCATTGGCTTATATCACTTACCACCCAGGCGTTGTGCATGTAACCCACATCAGTATCACATTGACTGATATCTGCAACATCAGACACACAATTCCAGATGGGTATAGGCTCCGATACCAAATGTGACAACCACGGGATTCGAACCCCCGACCTCTTGGAAAGCAACACCACACACTAACCACTATGCTAAAAGATTTTTGTGTTAGCTTTTCGAGAGGGGTGTTACATCATTAAAAGTATTAATACTTATACTTATTCAACATATAATGCACTGACTTATCGTAGGAATAGTTTGTGTATAGCAGTGCCATCAAGTTTCCTTTAAACTTTATTGTCCTTTTGAACCTAGATCTCGGGATCTCCAGTCAATTAGGGGGGTTTCCATTTTAGAAAAACCTTTAGTCTATAGGCCTTAGCCCCATTCCCATCGATAAGGTTTGAACATTCTCTCTTGGAAAGCCTTTTGTAAGTTGATCCGCTAAGTTATCTTTAGATCGAATGTAATCTGTTGTGATAACCCCATTAGCGAGAAGTTGTCTTATCGTTTTATATCTACGATGAATACGCCTAGATTCACCATTGTATAGTGTACTATTAGCTCTTACAATAGTTGATTGACTATCATAATGTATACATGTTGGAGGCATAGGTTTGCTCCAATTAGGAATGTCTTTCAAGAAGCTTTGAATCCATTCTGCTTCTTCTGTTGTCTTATCTAGTGCAATAAACTGTGATTCTATCGTGGATCTAGCGATACAAGTCTGTTTGGATAATTTCCATGAAATTGCTCCATTTCCTAATGTGAACACATATCCACTTGTAGACTTTGTATCATGTGATCCAGTGATCCAATTTGCATCATTGTATCCTTCCATTATTGAAGGATAGTTTGTATAGTATAGACCATAGCTCTGCATATTTTAGAATCCTAGAACTCTAATTATCGCCTTCCAATGATGTTTACCAGGATAGTTGGTAAATCTACTTAGTTTGCTTATAGGATATGCGATATCAGGCGAAGTATAGTTCATAACATACATGATACTTCCTAGTATATGAGAGTATTCTAACTGGTAGATAATATCACCAGTGTTCTTTACCCAATTTTGGTTCACATCTACTGGAGATTTTGCAATAGTTACATTATATTGCTTGAATTTTTCAAGTATTTTGATGGTATATAGCGATTGAGATAATGCATATCCCAGTGGTGTTCTAAGAATTTTTACACTCAATATCACATCTGCCAGTCTTAGGTCTTTCATACCGAATATAGAGGATAAATATACTTTGTAGATGTTATTATGGCCTTGTTATTGCCTAGGATCTGCAGGTCATCAACATAGAGACAAACAATGACATATCCAATATGTGTGTGTTTTATGTACACACATTTATCTGATTCATTTACCGTGAATCCATTTGATAACATTGGATTATCAAACTTCTCGTGCCACTGTTTTGGAGCTTTCTTAAGGCCATAAAGTGATTTTACCAGTCTACAAACTTTGTTCTCATTTTCTGAGTTCAGAAATCCTTCAGGTTGTTTCATATAGATTTCTTCCTTTAGTTCACCATTTAAGAATGCAGTTTTAACATCCATTTGATGTATTTCTAAGTCGTTTATGGATGCAATTGCAATAAGCATTCTAATTGACGTTATCCTCGTTATAGGTGAATATATATTAAAATAGTCCAGGTCTTCCTTTTGTCAAAATCCTTGGATTACCAGACGAGCTTTGTGCTTGTCTATTGAACCATCAGGTTTCAATTTCCTTTTAAATGTCCATTTATTACCTAAGGTCTTGCATCCTTGAGGTAAATCAATTAATTCCCATGTATGATTGGACATAATGAATTCAATCTCATTGTTAATTACCTCTTTCCAATAGGGGGCATCGCTGGAAGACATAGCTTGTTTGTGTGTCAATTGATCATCTTTTAACATAAAGGTATAGAAGTCCGGTCCAAAGGTTTTTAAAGTCCTTGACCTTTTACTTTTTCTTGGTTCCACTACTTTCTGCTCAATACTGCTTTGCTGAGTGTTATTTTGTTCAACATCCTTAAGATAATAAGGAACTTCATCTTCCCTTGATCTCTTAGGTGTATGATTTTCAATACCCGTTTCAAGTGAAATATATGTCCGAAAAATCTAGCATTTCTCGACTCAATGATGGTATTTTCATGAATATCATCAATTTCAGATTTGTGTACCAAAAATCGATATGCGGCACTGTTTTGTGCATATCCAATGAATACACAATCAATGGTTTTTGGTCCAATTTTGACCTTCTTTGGTTTTGGTACCTCTACATGGCAAGACACCCCCACAATTTTAGGTATTTATAGGATGGTGGTCTGGTTTTCCAAAGTTCATGACGAGATTTAGATGTTCTCTTTCGGGATATTTTATTTAAAATATGGTTTGCCGAAAGAGTAGCTTCTCCTCAAAAGTTATCTGGCAAGCCAAAGCTAATTAGTAAGGCATTCATCATTTCTTTAAGAGTTTTATTTTTCCGTTCGGCTATACCGTTGGATTGAGGTGAATATAAGGATGTAGTTTGATGTATAATTCCATGCTCAGCACAGAATTCCTCACATGGAGACTCGTATTCACCTCCTATATCACTTCTTAAATATTTTATTTTCTTGTTAAGTTGATTCCCAAATTCTGTCTTATACTGTTTAAACATTTCGAATCCTTCGTCCTTGCTTCTAAGGAGATATATATGACAATATCTGGTACAATCATAAATGACTGTAATAAAGTACCTTTTTCCACCTCTAGTTTGACACGTTTTCAAATCACATACATCAGTATCTATTAAGTCTAGAGGTCCGGTCTCTCGTTCAACATGATGAAACGAGATTCTTGTCAATTTTGCTTCTGCACAAACTTGATATTTATAGTTGGAATTTATATTGCATTTTGGTATAAATTCTAGATTAATTAATCTTCGCAATGTATCAAAGTTTACATGCCCTAATCTAGAATGTCATATGTTAGAAGATTCAACAATATAAGAAGAAGACTCACTTTTATTCATATCAGTGCGTGGTACAATAATGGTTACATTTGCCTTAAACAAACAATCACACACATATCCTCTTCCAACATACACTCCATTCTTGGATAGTACAAATTTATTAGCTTCAAAGGTCAATTTGAAACCATGCTTGCTCAGTAACGATCCTGAAATCAGGTTCTTGCAAATTTCTAGAACATGGAGAACACCATTTAAAATCAGTTCCTTTCCAGAAGTCAGTTTCAAAACAACATTGTCTTTGCCTTCGACCTTTGAAGTAGATGAATTTTCCATAAAAAGTTGTTCATCATTAATTGCATTTTTATAGGTTGTAAACATCCACTTGTTAGCACATATGTGTCGAGTGGCTCCAGTGTCTACAAACCATTCCTTTGAGTTACCAGCAAGGTTGCATTCTGATATTACTGCACATAAATCAAGAACAGAAATGCCTTTCGAAACTTCAGCTGTATTTGCTTATGACTTCTTCTTTTTAGGTGCGCGACATTCGGCTGCTTTGTGCCCCTTCTTTCCACTGTTGTGGCAAGGAAATTTATTTGAGTTCTTAGGAGCATTCTCCAGTTTTCTCTTGTTATTCTTGTTTGACTCAGCTACATTTGCTTTGGCAGCAATATTCTGAGAAATCTTTTTCTTAGAATTTTTGTTATCTTTCTCATTGCGCAGCCGAACTGTGAGCTCTTCTATTATCATTTCCTTACTTTTTGTTTAAGGTAATTCTTAAAGTCCTTTCAAGAAGGAGGCAATTTCTCAATAGTTGCGGCAACTTGCAAAGTCTCGCTAAGAGTCATCTTTTCATCTTCTAGTTGACGGATGATAAGTTGCAGTTCTTGAGTTTGACGGATCACGTCTTTGAGTCAACCATTTTGAAGTCAAGAAATTTTCCAGCAATGAATTTCTTTATGCCTACATCTTCAGTTTTGTACTTCTTTTCCAGATCCAACCAGAGCTGTTTGGACGTTGCAATAGTACAATAGACATTATAGAGGCTATCATCCAGACCATTCACAGTATAGTTTTTACACATGAAATCTGAGTTTTTCTAGATAGTAAGAGCCTCTACTTTGGTAGCATCAGGTTCGAGTTCGGCTACCACAGGAGCATCTATAGTCAGAAACTTGGCGAGGCTCAATGCTGTTAAGTAAAACAACATTTTCTGTTGCCAATGCTTGAAATTAATTCTGTTGAACTTCTCTGGTTTTTCGCCATGGGACAAAGCCATTGTTGGAAGAACAGGCGATGACAGAGCGTTTGTCACCATATGAATCGATATAGAATCACTTTTGCTATTTTGCATCATCGCAACAAATATTGTTTCAAGATTGTTAGTTCTTTTGTCAATACACAATTGTATTATAAACAGACAGTAGCAACAATCAACATTACTCAATTATGACACAATTGTCATGTTGTTTATAACAAAGATGGAAAGCGTGACCGATTTTGCACTAGATTGAAGTGATACAGAAAATATTCTATTTAAGTAATTTTTGAGTCTAGAAAATATTCTGTTTCCTTGAAAGAATATAACCGTCATATGCACTAATTGACGTAACAACAATTTGTTTCCTAAGATAAAACGGATCAGCCCCGTAGCATAGCGCCTGCAAACGGAGCTCTAACGAACTGAAGTAGATTACAGAAACTAGATCAAAGGATTGCTTTGAAGAATAAGAAGTAATGCAAGCAAAAAAAGTGAATTCTGTCTCGTTTTGGGCAATGTATTTATAGGCTGGAGGAGGTGTCTATATGGGTATCAATAATCGTTGGAGTTGGAAAGGTTGCGACCAGTTAACCCCACGGTCATTAGTGTGCATGCGTTCAAAATTCAAATGGCTGTACCCATTCAACTGAACGAACATGCCTTTCAAATTCTGAGTGAAAAAATCTCGTTTTAGTGCACTGGGCCGAGCAGCAACCATTGGCTCTATTCAATCATGAGACTCCAAGAGCTCCATGGCCCAATCTTTGACACTTTAATATATTATTGTATCAAGACCTAACCCTCACATTCCTCTAAATGCCCTTTTCTTTTTATTTTATATAAGCCTATTGGCTTGTAATTTATAAAAGAGAGTTCTATTTATATTTTGATGATGTGGGACTATAGGTTGTTATCTCTTCTTCTTCCCAAATTCCTCTTTCTCTTTCTTACTAATTTCCAATAGTTAGAAAATATTAAAATTTGTAGCAATGTTGATTGAATTGTAAAAATGTAACATTATATCCTATTTTTAAGTGATATTCAAAGATTAAAATATGGAAGGGTATTTTAAAACTTCGCGGTCAGAACAATAGTTTGTGCTTCAAAGTCAACTATTAATAAAACAATAAAGATATTATATTGACCAAATATATTGAATATATTGTGTTGTATGACATTCGGCCAATTGAATCTTTTTTAATTTTAACCTCAAAAGGGGACATTAATTACTTACATAGTATGAAATCAAATTAGATTTCAGTTCATGTTTCTTTACTTGATTATATTGGTTTGAACTATTTCTCTCCACTGTTTATGCCAAACTATGGAAAAATATTAATTATTTCTCACCATTGTTCATGTTCCTTCTATTTACGTTTTTAGTATGTAAAGCACTAAATAATTATTCTCTATGTTGCGCTTCCAAATCAAACTACTTTCTTCATGATATATCTAATAAATTTCACTCGAAGTTTGAGTGAGCACTATTAAAAGAAGGTTAGGATATTTGATTTTTATTAATCACATTATGTTGTAAAATCTGGATTGTTTTTAAACTTCTTTGTACACTAGTGTGAACCCTCATTGTGCACATGGTATGATAAAAATAGTATTAACTAAAACAACTAATTAATGCAATATTAATGGTGATTTCAAAGGAATAAAGCATGTCAAATAAAAACAACATATAGTGTATTGGCTCTAAAAATATAGTATTAAGTGACCTTTAAATATTAATATGTTGAGATGATATTAAATTGGAGAAAGGAAGTCATTGGGTATAAAAGTAGAGAGAATATTGTAATTTCAAGGATACTGATGGTAAAAGAAGAATCAGCATTTCTTACCAAACAAAGGGACGATACATGCTTATTTTACATACAAAATTAAGGCATGCATTTTACTTGAAATGTTTATATTAAATTTGTCTTACACTTTTTTGATAAATATGGACTAAAAAGAGTGAACAGGAAGAATCGAGATTAAAAGATCAAAAATTTAGTAAAAATAAAAATGTATGATCAAAAGTATTTTCGATTATTTTTAGATAAAATAATTTGTAAATCTTTTGTTACATTCATATTAATTTCTTTGTTTGATAAAATAGAAATGTTCGATTTTTACTAAAGATTGAGAAGTTTGGAATTTCCCTATAAATACAAGATAAATAAAAAGTTTAGGTTGAACTTAAATTTATATAATATGAAATATTATATTAGCTCATTCAACTTTTTTCAGTATTAGACAATTTTAAATGAAAACTAAAGTTCAAGAATTGTTTGAATACACTTCATATCTTATATTTAAAAATATTTAACAAAAAGACATACGTGGTTAAATTTTTATATTCTACTAATAAAAGAGTGAATGAAGAAAAGATGATAAAATGAGAATTATTACACAATGCAATGTTTTTATTCAGAAGTCATGATCATTTTGTTTTGATTAGCATTCATTTATATTTATGTTGATTTACTTGGAGTCAATGAAATTCAAATGTATACGATCCTTACATTTTGAAAATTACTACATTGTTTCAAATATCTAATTGAGGTAAACTGATGCAGTCTACTCCATATCTTGCACATTACCTAAGATTGTAGTTTCGATTTACGATACCACTTAACGTGTAACAGCGATGCACAATCCATATATATATATATATCTGTGTGTGTGTGTGCGCGCGCATGCGTGTGTGTGTGTGTGCACGCGGGCGCGTATGTGTGTACTTATGTCCTTTTCATTTAATTTATTACTACTCATTTTTTAATGTTATATTTCCAATTATGTATATACTCAAAGGAATTAAATTAATGAAATTCAAACACATGCTTATTTAGTAAATTATCTACAAAACTTAATATTATAACATTTGAGCTTAGATTTAGATTGAATATTATAAGTAAAAGTGAACTTTATAGAAAAAATAAACATTTCTAAGTGAATTAAGCCATTTAAAGTAATATCTAAATGATGTCAATATTTGAATGTCTAGGTATGTTGCATTTTTAATGATGTTTATATTAAGAGGAATTAAATATGAAATTCAAACAAAGATCATGCTTATTAAGTAAATTATCTAAAAGTATAACAGTATAGCATTTAAGGTTGGAAATAAGTTGAAAATTATACGTAAAAATGAGCTTTATAGGAAAAATAAACAATTCTGATGAACTACGCAATTCTACTAATATTAGATAAAATGATGCCAAAATTTGAAACAATCATATTATTTTATTTGCCTAAATAGGAATTTAAGTTTGATAAATATTCTAAATGACAATAATGAGCACTATAATACATCCAATATTTTCTAAGAATTAGAAAAAAATGATAGGTGCAAAAAAACCTAGATAATTTCAGGTAACAAGCAGGTTATACATAAAGTTATACACTTGCATAATAAAAGCAATTATATGAATATCACCAAACTATTTGGATACATTAGTTCTTGAAGCATTTACTGCTCAATCTTGAGAATATATTCCATCGATTATAGGTTCAATGATTTAAAGGCATTAAAGAAACTATGGCTATTCCTCGAAACTTCTCATGTTACCCAAAACTTTGTATTCACAAAATCAATATTTTTCATTATTTAATATGAGAAATACAAGTTCCATCAAGATTGAACTAAAAGTTTCATCCTTACTTCATTATCCTGAATGGACTTGTCTAACTTGGGCATACATGAGTGCCCTTCTTTGTCGATGCAACTTTTCTAGCCATTAAACTACCAATTAGATGCACATGCAATGCACCTATAAAAAAGTTTAAAAAGATGCATATTTTTCATAGATATACCAATTTCTAATACTGATATCACATAAACATTTACTAAAAAAAGGAAAAATAATAACAATGGCCAAAAAAATACAATGAACCTACTAGTAAAAGGAACCACAAAGACTATTCAGCACCTACAAGAAACAAAAACAATATGGAATGCATCATAGCTTCTGATATAAATACATAAACAATCATTTGAAGATAAATTCGAGAATCATAAATAAAATGATAACCAATTAGGGCATAACTTAACCATCTTAAAATTCATACAACATGGAATAGGCAGCTATTGAACATTTGATCCATTAACTTATTTTTTTTGCTTTATTTCAATATAACTAATATAACTGTTTGGGAGGAGATGAGCATGTCTGAAACAATATAGCAAGATATTGATGTTACTTAAGAAAGAAGGACAAAATGTGTGAACATGTTTGATTGGATTTTCATCAACTTATCATATTTGTTTTGTTATATAAGAAATTCAATGTAAGTATTTTGTCTTGCGTTGATTTGTTCTCAACTCTAATATTTAACATTTTAACCTCCTAAAAATTTATATTTTGCAATTCCAACAACCAAATATTAGATAGGATCAACTTATATCTCATTAATCTATTATACCACAATTAGTTATGTTTTCCTAAATTAATTTCTCTCCTTAATAGTGGCACTATATATAGACATTTTTTTATTATATATAAAATGTATTGTGTCCGCAGCAGTAGCCAGCCAGTTAAGGACTTTGTGCTTTGGTAACAGTGGCGGACTGTGACAACAAGGAATTTCGCTCGATCCGAATCAGTCGCTAAACCGATCAAGACCGTCCGAAACGCCTGATTGTTTTGAGAACAAGCCATAATAGAACGCAGATGGAAGAACATTTCATTGTATATTACAACAATTCCATTAGAATACAAGAATATACAGAGTGTAAATGAATATTACACGGAAATATCAGAGATTTAAATTACATTTAAATATATTGCAGCGGAAAATAATACAATACACAACTGAAGGAGATATACGGATACAAAGCTTTCCGGATATCGTTCCAGCTGTAAATCAGGATCCTGTGAATATGAATCTGCAAAACCAAAACTACTAGCTGCCCGTGTCAAAATAAGGGCACCCAGAGTTTAAGTTAAAACAATAAACTCCAGGTCAGTCATGTGACTGGTGTGAGAACTAAAACAATTATTAATCTTTATTTTTAAAGTTAGGTAAATCAAGGGACCACGCCGTATAACACGGAACGTGTTTCCTCCTAAGAATACCAGTGCATAAAACAAACAGCGCAATGCTAAATAAAGAAAAATGAAGCTGTTATATGACCCAGGTCCCATCACACAATGCAACGCAAGCCGGAGGATAGGGTTTTTACCTTATAACAGCCAAAGCATGCTTGATACGTTAAAAACACGTTATTTATTATTACTATAAGTGTATAGTGTAAAAAAAACAACTTCAAATCATAAGTATCAATCATAGGCGACATGAGCATCCCATGCCACTATGTCGCCATATATAGGTTTACAAATAAAACCGCAAAGTCACGTATTTGGAGATTCGATTTCCATCTATGAACCGAGGCAAAAGATAGTCCTCAACCGATTCGAGACTCTCTAGCCCGAGCCTTAGGATCAGAACGCATCAACCCTTTGGATCGTCAGGGCCGATCCACCGATGTGGATTTTTATGCCTGAACACTACGTTTCCCCGCCCTTTGGGGCGTAAATGAGCCAACGAATGACTCCATCGGACCCGGATCGTCCGATCAAACCGAGGCGCCTCGCAACAGCAACAACCACACAGGTGAAAAGTATATAAATGTCAGGGCTGGTAGGTCACTGACACCACCCTAGCTAGAAGGAAACGCATGCCCTCCCTGGTGTCCTCTCCCGTTTCTGGTTCACAACCGGGGTGTGAGGCTCGCGAATTCACGTTACACAAAGCTATGCTACAAAGGCGGTGCTTTGATCATCAACCACAAGACTTTGCTTTTCAACAGAAGCCTTGATCATTTGCATCTAACATGCCACACAGCAAACCACTCTATGCAACCGATATCAGTCACACAGAATGAAATCCAATGTCA
This sequence comes from Allium sativum, assembly GCA_030737875.1. Taxonomy (NCBI): domain Eukaryota; kingdom Viridiplantae; phylum Streptophyta; class Magnoliopsida; order Asparagales; family Amaryllidaceae; genus Allium; species Allium sativum. The sequence continues at coordinate 25,760,567 of JASFAX010000024.1, forward strand.
GACACACAGTCCATTTACAAGTCCGTTCGGGGTCTGAACGAAACCGGAGGAACTTTCCTCGCATATCCATCGATCTCCAAGCACATCTGGACGACCACCGACTGATTCCCTCATCTTGGGTGTACAGCCCAATCAAGATCATTAGTAATCACCCAAACGATGTGAAGACTTCCGGTCTCCAACCACCGTCTTCGTCTTCGACACCACATCGAAACAGTTATTCAGAATGAGATAAACCCGGTCTTTCTGAATAACTCGCGTAGATATTAAACAAGTGTTACACAAACACAACATACGCCTCATTCCAATTCAGAATATTCTTTGGGAAAGGTTCTCATTAATTTTATCAAAGATAAATTCTTTTAAATTTATTCTTTAATCTTCTATTGAATATCAATTCAAACTAGTCGGGATTAGCGAACCACACCGAAGTAATCATTTATTTTATTTCCCAATCCCAACCTATTCATCCCATGAAGTAAAACTGGTCATACTTCATATCTAACACCGCGTGTTATCGGTAAATTCAATTACCCTTTCCCGTTCAAATCTAATTAAAGATTTAACTATCGCCTGGAGCAAAACTGGTGATACTCCATTCTCGATCATTTCAATCTAATTAAAGATCCATTAAAACTCCACTTAGTTTTAATCTTCACAGAAATCAATATCCTGTCTTTAACTGGGTTAAAGAACCAATGTCATTTAAAACACGACCCACAATAAACCTAAAATCACATTCATTAATTATCGGGTTAAAGAACAAGTGTTATTTAAGACACTGTTCACGATAAACCCAAAAATCAATACCAATTCGATTCCAATTAAATATTACTTAATTGGTACACTTCATTAAATCTAAATAAAAAGATTTAATCTTTTCTCAACTGGGTTCAAGAACAGTGTTAATAAAGACACCATTCACGACAAACCCAAATCACATTTGGTATTAAATACGAGGCTCTGAACAGAAAATATATCGGCTTATACTCAATATCAAATTCTACGACCAACAAATATCGTATTGGAAATAACGATATATCTATATCTTTCAAATTTCCATAACAACATCTGTATGATCACGAAATCCAACATCGAAATATTCCAAAGAAAATTTCGATTCAAATCCATTCCAATTCAATTATTGGAAATTCTGGTTATATTTCAAAACCATTTCAAACTCACTTTATTTATTTTTAAAAATAAATAAATTACTATTCTAGTTAAAAACTAGTTCATTTCGATAAAAATCTATTTTTATCCTTTCAAATATGGAGTTTTTCATCCCAATTCTTCCCAAATCATTTCTTATGATTTTACACAAATTATTACTATTTTTAATAATTTTATCAAGGCCCGTACAGTCGATTTCCATCAACGGCCATCGAACTGCACTTACAACGACCTTTTCCAAATTTGATTTGGACATAATTCCAAATCCAACCGTTAGATTTCTAATTTCTCACATTCGTTAAAAAGCTCTTTTCGATACGAACCCAATGGTTCCGGTTTTAGGAGAATCCGATGGTCGGATCTCCCGCAATATCCATTCGAAGTCAATGGTCGAAATTCGCGAATTGCCGCGACGCGGCGCGTTCTATTCAGGCCATTATATTATATATATAATATATACTTCGTCGATTTACCTTTAAAACGTATTATATAAATCATTTTAAATTCGTTTTCGAAACGATTTCAACTTCATTCTCAAATTCAAATCAAAATTGAATTTTTTCATATAAATTCGTTTTAAATTCATTTCAAATCGATTTCAATTCAAATTGATTTCTAATTCAATTTTAGTTCTAATTCAATTCAATTCAATTTCAATTCGAATTCATTTCTATTCAATTTCAATTCGAATTCATTTCTATTCAATTTCAATTCGAATTCATTTCTATTCAGTTTCAATTCGAATTCGTTTTATATTCAATTTCAATTCGAATTCGTTTCTATTCAATTTCAATTCGAATTCATTTCTATTTAATTTCAATTCGAATTCATTTCTATTCAGTTTCAATTCGAATTCGTTTTATATTTAATTTCAATTCGAATTCATTTTATATTCAATTTCAATTCGAATTCATTTCTATTCAGTTTCAATTCGAATTCGTTTTATATTCAATTTCAATTCGAATTCGTTTTATATTCAATTCGAATTCGTTTTATATTCAATTCAATTCAATCTAATTCAAACTTCAATTCTTTTCAATATTCATTGAAAAATGAATAAAATCAATATAAATCTCGTTTGCGTCAAAATGGCGTCAATCTAATTAACACGGCTTCATATATTTCTATTTTCAAATATTCTATTTCAAATATTCTATTTCAAATATTTCTTTTTCAAATATGGAATGAGGCCCAATCAATTACCATATAATGTTAATTATATGGATTTTCTACAACACATGTATACAATAACAATGATGAATAATCAACCATCATCCAAAGTGCATTCTACACTGTATAAGCATCAAATATAAATATTCAACGCTTATAACAGTCTGTCAATCAATCGATCGACATACAACTAAACAATCGGGATTAGTGTACGTCAAATATCATCCCAATACCCGTGTGGGGCTTCAAACAATCAAACACAGATTTTATTTGTACAGTTGGGCGATGTGTAAAATTTATCGTCCCAATCAATATCAGTCAAATGTGTGTATATAAACAAATCGTCCGATTTGTTTATATTTATTTATTTCATTTCACATACACGTTAAAAATTCTATTTTTAACTATAAAATATTTTCCACTATGAAATATTTTATTTCAACTATATAAATATTTTATTTCATTTCACATCACATCACACAATCAACTACACATCAAAATCAAACAAATAAGCATACAAGCCGTCCATGGTCTGTGGACGACGGTGTCGGGTGCTACTAAACACCGTCTGCATCCTAGTATATATTTTAACTAGAAAATTAAATTAAAGGTGAGAAGTTCTCACCGATTAGCCAATCCAATCCCACTATTCTTCTTATGTAGAAATCTTCGCCGTTCTTGCCTCTTGTCACTTTCTTTGCCCGTATTCTCTACATATGTAAAAATCACATTTTTACTTCGCTATTCAATATATAAAAATCGAATTTTTACTTCGCTATTCAATATATAAAAATCGAATTTTTACTTCGCTATTCAATATATAAAAATTGAATTTTTACTTCGCTATTCAATATATAAAAATCGAATTTTTACTTCGCTATTCAATATATAAAAAACAAATTTTTACTTCGCTATTCAATATATAAAAATCGAATTTTTACTTTGCTATATATATAAAGATCATATTTTTATCATCATACCTATATAAAAATTTTATCCTTAACTTTTCTATATTATAAAAATTATATTTTTAACCTTTCTATAAATAAAAATTCAAACTTTATTATCTTATACAACGTTATATATGATTTAAATACCTCATTAACATTAAATCAAAGTAAATGAGTAAAAGCTCACCTCCTCCTTTGCAAAATTTGAATTTCCTTGATGGAGGAAGGCCCACAACAAACGGTGGAGGCGGGGGAAGTCGTGACTGGCGGAGGTGGGACCTACAGGGGCGGCAGTGGCTGTTTGAACGGGTTTAGGGGTGTTTTGGTCTTCGTGGAAGAGGAGAGAGGAGAATAGTTGGAAAGGGGTGCGTCGATGTGGTGGTGTCCGGCTGCGTCGCTGTGTAGAAAAGGAGAGGAGGATCGAGAGGCGGAGGAGCAGGAGATGGAAGAGGGAGGAGGCGGAGCGTAGGGGGGGCGGGGACGATAGCACGGGGATCGATCCCGATCCCCTTTTCTTTTTTTTTTCTTTTTTTACTTTTGAAAAGTAACGGGGGAAGAGAAAGAAAGAAAAGGGGGGGTTTGTAATTATTTTTTTTCAATTTCAAAAAGCAACTTTTAATCTCGACCTCGAAATCGAACCCACCGCCTGTCGTCTATAGCTAATTACCCCCATTCCGAACAAAATGGGATATGTATCGCAAGCTGATTCGATCGTTTTGATAAGTTTTCGTCAAAATCAACATATAACTCTATATATTGAATTTGAACGCGCATTTCAATTTACTGTGGTCACATACTAACTAGAAAAACTCCAGAAAAGTACTTTCTAGCCTCGTATTGACGATACGGTCCTAACAAAACTAGTTTCGTCGAATTCTGAGACCATTTGAAAAATGGCCATTTTCCAGTCGATTAAAATCAACTGAAACTGGTCAAACACGTTTTCCTTTGCCACGCTCACATATTGACTCGAAAAATTATGAAATTTGAAACTTAGCAATAACTTGCTCGCGGATCCAACGAAAGTGGTTTCGTCGAAATCCGAGGTCGTTTGCAAAAATTCCATTTTTAATGGCCTGAATTTCACAGCGACTATTCAGAATTTTCAACTGGACATATCTTTTGATTCCCGCTATGAAATTTCGATTTTTCGGATTTGTTGGAAAGATATTCTCAATTAGATTCTATTATTTTTGGTTTCGCTAAAATTCGGTTTGTTTTGCACCCGATATGTTAATTGAAGTTTGAAATCGAATTATCGAACTACCGCGCCATTTTCAATTCCTTTTATAATTATATATAATTATTTATATTCTAACGATGACGTATATAATATATACGTTCGAGTTATATTCAAAATAAATTTCTCGTCGATATTATTTAAAATAATTCATTTTAAATAATCAAAATTCACTAAAATTGCCAAAATAAAATTTTTTAACTGGCCCAGATTTCCGGGTTATTACATTCTCCCCCACTTAAAACTTTTCGTCCCCGAAAAGGAACGAAGCCGAAAGTTGTTTCACAAATCAACTCAACTTCCAGTGTTTTCACTACGGCTTAAGTTCTTCAACTTTTCAGTTTCTAAGAACTTTTCAAATTTTTCAAAAATTTGGCTAACACCCTAAATTTCCGAAAAATTTCACCAAAACCTCCCCTGCACCGGGAGCACGGGAAAATCCCGAAATTGCCATACAGACCTTCTGATCTCAAAAAGAAAAAGAAAAAGCCAAGCGGCTCATAAAATCATCATCACCCAAACAAAACAGTAAATTATGATAAACATGTACCTATTTGTCGGGCAAACAATTTTATTCTTCTGCTCTAGCCTCTTCGCTATGACATGTTCAATGTAAGTACATGTATATGCAAGCAAACGCGACCAAATTTCAATACAATTCAATATTTGACCAATTTGGTTAAAGGTTCAACATTTAATTATTCAAACAATAATCAAACAACACAACCATCAATCAATTAGTTGGTTATCATTTCAAATGCATAACTTTGATATATAGTCAAAAATCAGATTTTTGATGCCAAATCACAACAATAAGCCCTATCTAATTTCGGTTCTCACACCAGTCAATTGGAAATATATAGAAATCTCACTTTCGTTACTCGAACATAAATTCGGATGATGATCGATCAATCATCAGAATCACCTCCGGGCGACTACAGTGTGATTCTATATCTATCCAGTATATTAAAACTTTAAATACACGTTTGCAAGGCGTATATGCAAAATCTTTATATACTAGACTGTCCAAATCAATACAAATAAATAATCAAATACGAAAAATTGATTTAAATTTTCAAAATAAAAATTCGGTTTCATTTTAAAAATATACTCTTCACACTCGTTCTAGGATACTACTGATCCCATCTCTAACGAGTCATTCCCATTGGATATTACTAATCCAATATCTGATGAATTCTTTCGTATGGTTCTAATGTGTCTTGTTCTCTAAGCTTTGTAAACCAAAGCTATGATACCAACTGTGACAACAAGGAATTTCGATCGATCCAAATCAGTCGCTAAACCGATCAAGACCGTCTGAAACGCCTGATTGTTTTGAGAACAAGCCATAATAGAACGCAGGTGGAAGAACATTTCATTGTATATTACAACAATTCCATCAGAATACAAGAATATACAGAGTATAAATGAATATTACACGAAAATATCAGAGATTTAAATTACATTTAAATATATCGCAGCGGAAAATAATACAATACACAACTGAAGGAGATATACGGATATAAAGCTTTCCGGATATCGTTCCAGCTGTAAATCAGGATCCTGTGAATATGAATCTGCAAAACCAAAACTACTAGCTGTCCGTGTCGAAATAAGGGCACTCAGAGTTTAAGTTAAAACAATAAACTCCAGGTCAGTCATGTGACTGGTGTGAGAACTAAAACAATTATTAATCTTTATTTTTAAAGTTAGGTAAATCAAGGGACCATGCCGCATAACACGGAACGGGTTTCCTCCTAAGAATACCAGTGCATAAAACAAACAGCGCAATGCTAAATAAAGAAAATTGAAGCTGTTATAAGACCCAGGTCCCATCACACAATGCAACGCAAGCCGGAGGATAGGGTTTTTACCTTATAACAGCCAAAGCATGCTTGATACGTTAAAAACACATTATTTATTATTACTATAAGTGTATAGTGTAAAAAAACAACTTCAAATCATAAGTATCAATCATAGGCGACATGAGCGTCCCATGCCACTGTGTCGCCATATATAGGTTTACAAATAAAACCGCAAAGTCACGTATTTGGAGATTCGATTTCCATCTATGAACCGAGGCAAAAGATAGTCCTCAACCGATTCGAGACTCTCTAGCCCGAGCCTCAGGATCAGAACGAATCAACCCTTTGGATCGTCAGGGCCGGTCCACCGATGTGGATTATTATGCCTGAACACTACGTTTCCCCGCCCTTTGGGGTGTAAATGAGCCAACGAATGACTCCATCGGACCCGGATCGTCCGATCAAACCGAGGCGCCTCGCAACAGCAACAACCACACAGGTGAAAAGTATATAAATGTCAGGGCTGGTAGGTCACTGACACCGCCCTAGATAGAAGGAAACGCATACCCTCCATGATGTCCTCTCCTGTTTCTGGTTCACAACCGCGGTGTGAGGCTCGCGAATTCACGTTACACAAAGCTAAGCCACACAGGCGGTGTTTTGATCATCAACCACAAGACTTTGCTTTTCAACAGAAGCCTTGATCATTTGCATCTTAGCATGCCACACAGGCAAACCACTCTATGCAACCGATATCAGTCACACAAAATGAAATCCAATGTCAGACACACAGTCCATTTACAAGTCCGTTCTGGGTCTGAACGAAACCGGAGGCACTTTCCTCGCATATCCATCGATCTCCAAGCACATCTGGACGACCACCGACTGATTCCCTCATCTTGGGTGTACAACCCAATCAAGATCATCGGTAATCACCCAAACGATGTGAAGACTTCCGGTCTTCAACCACCGTCTTCATCTTCGACACCACGTCGAAATAGTTATTCAGAATGGGATAAACCCGGTCTTTCTGAATAACTCGCGTATATATTAAACAAGTGTTACACAAACACAACATACGCCTCATTCCAATTCAGAATACTCTTTGGGAAAGGTTCTCATTAATTTTATCAAAGATAAATTCTTTTAAATTTATTCTTTAATCTTCTTTTGAATATCAATTCAAACTAGTCGGGATTAGCGAACCACACCGAAGTAATCATTTATTTTATTTCCCAATCCCAACCTATTCATCCCATGAAGTAAAACTGGTCATACTTCATATCTAACACCACGTGTTATCGGTAAATTCAATTACCATTTCCCGTTCAAATCTAGTTAAAGATTTAACTATCGCCTGGAGCAAAACTGGTGATACTCCATTCTCGATCATTTCAATCTAATTAAAGATCCATTAAAACTCCACTTAGTTTTAATCTTCACAGAAATCAATATCCTGTCTTTAACTGGGTTAAAGAACCAATGTCATTTAAAACACGGCCCACAATAAACCCAAAATCACATTCATTAATTATCGGGTTAAAGAACAAGTGTTATTTAAGACATTGTTCACGATAAACCCAAAAATCAATACCAATTCGATTCCAATTAAATATTACTTAATTGGTACACTTCATTAAATATAAATAAAAAGATTTAATCTTTTCTCAACTGGGTTCAAGAACAGTGTTAATAAAGACACCATTCACGACAAACCCAAATCACATTTGATATTAAATACTAGGCTCTGAATAGAAAATATATCGGCTTATATTCAATATCAAATTCTACGACCAACAAATATCGTATTGGAAATAACGATATATCTATATCTTTCAAATTTCCATAACAACATCTGTATGATCACGAAATCCAACATCGAAAAATATTCCAAAGACAATTTCGATTCAAATCCATTCCAATTCAATTATTGGAAATTCTGGTTATATTTCAAAACCATTTCAAACTCACTTTATTTATTTTTAAAAATAAATAAATTACTATTCTAGTTCAAAACTAGTTCATTTCGATAAAAATCTATTTTTATCCTTTCAAATATGGAGTTTTTCATCCCAATTCTTCCCAAATCATTTCTTATGATTTTACACAAATTATTACTATTTTTAATAATTTTATCTAGGCCCGTACAGTCGATTTCCATCAACGGCCATCGAACTGCACTTACAGCGACCTTTTCCAAATTTGATTTGGACATAATTCCAAATCCAACCATTAGATTTCTAATTTCTCACATTCGTTAGAAACCTCTTTTCGATACGAACCCAACGGTTCCGGTTTTAGGAGAATCCGACGGTCGGATCTTCCGCAATCTCCATTCGAAGTCAATGGTCGAAATTCGCGAACTGACGCGGCGCGGCGCGTTCTATTCAGGCCATTATATTATATATATAATATATACTTCGTCGATTTCCCTTTAAAACGTATTATATAAATCGTTTTAAATTCGTTTTCGAAACGATTTCAACTTCATTCTCAAATTCAAATCAAAATTGATTTTTTTCCAATATAAATTCGTTTTAAATTCATTTCAAATCGATTTCAATTCAAATTGATTTCTAATTCAATTTTAGTTCTAATTCAATTCAATTTCAATTCGAATTCATTTCTATTCAATTTCAATTCGAATTCATTTCAATTCAATTTCAATTCGAATTCATTTCTATTCAGTTTCAATTCGAATTCGTTTTATATACAATTTCAATTCGAATTCGTTTCTATTCAATTTCAATTCGAATTCATTTCTATTCAATTTCAATTTGAATTCATTTCTATTCAGTTTCAATTTGAATTCGTTTTATATTTAATTTCAATTCGAATTCGTTTTATATTCAATTTCAATTCGAATTCATTTCTATTCAGTTTCAATTCGAATTCGTTTTATATTCAATTTCAATTCGTATTCGTTTTATATTCAATTTCAATTCGAATTCATTTTATATTCAATTCAATTCAATCTAATTCGAATTTCAATTCTTTTCAATATTCATTGAAAAATGAATAAAATCAATATAAATCTCGTTCGCGTCAAAATGGCGTCAATCTAATTAACACGGCTTCATATATTTCTATTTTCAAATATTCTATTTCAAATATTCTATTTCAAATATTTCTTTTTCAAATATGGAATGAGGCCCAATCAATTACCATATAATGTTAATTATATGGATTTTCTACAACACATGTATACAATAACAACGATGAATAATCAACCATCATCCAAAGTGCATTCTACACTGTATAAGCATCAAATATAAATATTCAACGCTTATAACAGTCTGTCAATCAATCGATCGACATACAACTAAACAATCGGGATTAGTGTACATCAAATATCATCCCAATACCCGTGTGGGGCTTCAAACAATCAAACACAAATTTTATATGTGTAGTTAGGCGATGTGTAAAATTTATCGTCCCAATCAATATCAGTCAAATGTGTGTATATAAACAAATCGTCCGATTTGTTTATATTTATTTATTTCATTTCACATACACGTTAAAAATTCTATTTTTAACTATAAAATATTTTCCACTATGAAATATTTTATTTCAACTATATAAATATTTTATTTCATTTCACATCACATCACACAATCAACTACACATCAAAATCAAACAAACAAGCATACAAGCCGTCCATGGTCTGTGGACGACGGGTGTCGGGTGCTACTAAACACAGTCTGCATCCTAGTATATATTTCAACTAGAAAATTAAATTAAAGGTGAGAAGTTCTCACGGATTAGCCAATCCAATCCCACTATTCTTCTTATGCAGAAATCTTCGCCGTTCTTGCCTCTTGTCACTTTCTTTGCCCGTATTCCCTACATATGTAAAAATCACATTTTTACTTCGCTATTCAATATATAAAAATCGAATTTTTACTTTGCTATTCAATATATAAAAATCGAATTTTTATATCGCTATTCAATATATAAAAATCGAATTTTTACTTCGCTATTCAATATATAAAAATTCGCTATTCAATATATAAAAATCGAATTTTTACTTCGCTATTCAATATATAAAAATCGAATTTTTACTTCGCTATTCAATATATAAAAATCGAATTTTTACTTCGCTATTCAATATATAAAAATCGAATTTTTACTTCGCTATTCAATATATAAAAATCGAATTTTTACTTTGCTATATATATAAAGATCAAATTTTTATCATCATACCTATATAAAAATTATATCCTTAACTTTTCTATATTATAAAAATTATATTTTTAACTTTTCTATAAATAAAAATTCAAACTTTCTTATCTTATACAACGTTATATATGATTTAAATACCTCATTAACATCCTCATTAACATTAAATCAAAGTAAATGAGTAAAAGCTCCCCCCCTCCTTTGCAAAATTTGAATTTCCTTGATGGAGGAAGGCCTACAGCAAACGGTGGAGGCGGGGGAAGTCGTGACTGGCAGAGGTGGGACCTACAGGGGCGGCGGTGGCTATTTGAACGGGTTTGGGGGTGTTTTGGTCTTCGTGGAAGAGGAGAGAGGAGGAGGGTGGTTGGAAAGGGGTGCGTCGATGTTGTGGTGGCCGGCTGCGTCGCTGTGGAGTAGAAAAGGAGAGGAGGATCGAGAGGCGGAGGAGCAGGAGATGGAAGAGGGAGGAGGCAGAGCATGGGGGGGCGGCGACGATAGCACGGGGATCGATCCCGATCCCGATCCCTTTTTTTTTCCTTCTGAAAAGTAACGGGGGAGGAGAAAGAAAGAAAAGGGGGGTTTGTAATTTTTTTTATTATTTTAATTATTTTCAATTTCAAAAAGCAACTTTTAATCTCGACCTCGAAATCGAACCCACCGCCTGTCGTCTATAGCTAATTACCCTCATTCCGAACACAATGGGATATGTATCACAAGCTGATTCGATCGTTTCGATCAGTTTTCGTCAAAATCAACATATAACTCTATATATTGAATTTGAACGCGCATTTCAATTTACTGGGGTCACATACTAACTAGAAAAATTCCAGAAAAGTATTTTCTAGCCTCGTATTGACGATACGGTCCTAACAAAACTAGTTTCGTCGAATTCTGAGACCATTTGAAAAATGGGCATTTTCTAGTCGATTAAAATCAACTGAAACTGGTCAAACACGTTTTCCTTTGCCACGCTCACATATTGATTCAAAAAATTATGAAATTTGAAACCTAGCAATAACATGACATCGCGGATCCAACGAAAGTGGTTTCATCGAAATCCGAGGTCGTTTGCAAAAATTCCATTTTTAAGGGCCTGAATTTCATAGCGACTATTCAGAATTTTCAACTGGACATATCTTTTGATTCCCGCTATGAAATTTCGATTTTTCGGATTCGTTGGAAAGATATTCTCAATTAGATTCTATTATTTTTTGTTTCGCTAAAATTCGGTTTGTTTTGCACCCAGTACGTTCAATTGAAGTTTGAAATCGAATTATCGAACTACCGCGCCATTTTCAATTCCATTTATAATTATATATAATTATTTATATTCTAACGACGACGTATATAATATATACGTTCAAATTATATTCAAAATAAATTTCTCGTCGATATTATTTAAAATAATTCATTTTAAATAATCAAAATTCACTAAAATTGCCAAAATAAAACTTTTAAACTGGCCCAGATTTCCGGGTTATTACACGGAGGTTCGAAATCCGAAATGGCATGCTAAGAGCTTACCATGTGCATAAGGTAAGTGTGACGACCCTCCCCGCAGCAGCCGACATTTCCCCGAAATGCGTTGTGCCAATGCCTGATTAGCACGGGATGGTTGTCAAAGAAAAGGGTTTGAAACTATGAATCATCAAGAAACTGTAGTATATCTCACAGCACATGGAATAAAATATAATAATAACATAACTTGACATAAAACAGGCGAGATAGTGCATAAGCTGAAAACTAAACCATAATAGCAGCGGAATCCAAAATACAGCTTATGATCCAAACCATTATTACAACTTCGAAATACTGTCTCTAAAGCAAAATAGAAAAGGTACACTACTAATGCCCAAAGTAGTGACCAGCAACAACACATGGAGAATATATGTAAATAGTACGTGGAAGCCTCTTGCTCGTCTTCGGACAGCTACTCATGCATAACCACCTAACCTGTCTCTAGTCTGCTCGTTTAGGAGCACCCAGAGTAATAAGAAGAGACATAAAACTTTGGGTCAGACAAAAGTCTGGTATGAGCGATAGCAGCAAAATAAAGCAATAACAGGTATAAATAATCGTACCTGAACCTGGACCTGCAACCAAAGAGTTAACACAACAAAATGTATAGTACTCTAAGGTAACACCATAATAAGTGTAGATATGGGAGTGTGCATGACATGGTGATAGCAAACATCAAATATAGCAATCATCCTCACATCTCTCACTCGGTGTGTAAAGTATACGATATCCACCACTTTGATCACCCAATCCTTTGCTACGATCACTTTGCCCTTGGGAGTCATAATGGCCCCATTGCACTGATCCATAGCCACTAATCCTTTATTATGTCTACTTTGCCCCTTTGGAGTCCTGGCGACTCCAATGCACTGGCTCATAGCCATGCTACGATCACTTGCCCTTGGGAGTCTTAACGGTCTTATTGCGCTGATCCATAACCACTAATCCGTCTTTCAATGGTGAACTAAAGCTACAGATGTCGATAACCCCTTTGCACACGTCCCGCAGCAAAGCCCAACTTATGAAGTTAACTCATTGGTTCCCATTTGGATCTTGAGTTCTAACTTCCCATTTGGACTACCTTTGCATCTCGGGTTTTTAGTCTTCTCCGGATCGGTTCGGAAACATGCTTCCATACGGTTCGGCCTTCTTCCCATCTTCGGTTCGATTCGGTCGTGATTACCCCCAACGGGTCGGGTCGGGCTTATCATCCAGATAGATTCGTGATCCACTCCATTGCGGTTCGGTTCGAGCTCCTCGGTTCGTGGATGCTCCGGTTCAAGGGTGCAAACAGTTCACGGTTCAAAGATCATGGTTCGTGGGTTCGATAGTGCTCCGGTTTGTGGAAGGCGGTTTGGTTCGGAGAGCTTCAGATGTGAGCGGATCAGGGTGATCCATGAGTGGGTCGGTTCGTAGGAGGCAAGCACGATCCGGCGGCTCGTGTACTTCAGGTCGGTTCATGAGGGGGTGTCACGATCGGGGTGAGGCGATCCGATCCAGTCCATTTCCTGCACCTCTTACAACAAGCTATTTATGCCATACGACGGCGTTTTCGACTATTCAAACTTCACTAGAAAATCATAAAACATTCCAAGCAACAATAACAAGTATAATCAACTACAAACAACAAAAACATCAATAATGTGTGTTATGTAGGATCAAACATACCCAAAACCCATGTTTTCCCCTTAATCATGTTTAATCATATCTAACAATATGATTAGTAAACTTAATCCAAATTAACTCAAATTTCTGATAGAGGCATAAAATAATATTTCAGAATTTATACATATTTTTCCATATTTTTATGATGCATAATTTCACTAATTATCACTAATCACCCCTAATTAGCCGTAATTAGTGAATAAAAGTGTAAATCGCTCACCTTAGCCATAAATAAATTTCAGATCTGAAACTCTAACTGATTTGGCATGGACCCCAATGTATTCCAGCAGCTTTGTCTCGATTTCTATGCTAATCCGCCTTAATTTGATGTAGATTTGGCTAAATGTGATTAAAAAGTGATTAAGAGGTAGTTTAGAAGGTGGAGGCCATTGCTAAGGTTAGAGGAAGGTAAATGGTGGCTAGAAATCTGAAATGAAATGTTTTCCTTAACCCTTTCAGCCCTCCCATAACCCTAATCCCGAAATGGGTTATGGGCTTAGCTGCTAATCACCCCGTTAAGCCCAATTATGTTGTTTTCACCTTCCAACCATTATTTCAGCCATATCTCCCAAACGATAAGTCCGTTTGATTAATATGACCACTCTACGGAAACGTAAACCTTCGTCCGAACCCAGTGGAAGTGGTGTCAGGTCAAAACTCCTTACCAGTCAAAATTTATAGGCGAAACAAGATTCGCCAGGGGCAAAATGACCATTTAAAATTTGAGAACATGGGAAATGACCCCAATAGTCATTCCCCAAAGTTACACGACCATACGACTTCATACGAAAATGAAATAAATATTTACGATCCTCCAATACGTAGAATGCGGGTCGTTACACTCTCCCCCCTTAAGAAATTTCACCTTCAAAATTACTTAATCAAGAAAACATACAATGGTGGCCCGCATGCCTATCAACCATTTACAAAAAATCAAACATACATAGCAACACAACAAGCCTATCCTAGCATGAGGTTTACTAGCAAGGGAATAACTAAATGGTCATTAAAATCTTGCCAGGCAGAGAGTTTTGGATACGACTTACTTATGTTCTCCTCTGTTTACTAAGTACAGTCATGCTCATTATCACCCCACTGGACTTTCACTAGTTTCACCATCTTCCTCCGAAGTTTCTTCATATCGTACCCGACAATACGAATCGGTTTGCGGTTCCCAACCACCTCGGGTTCCACCTCGATATCGTCCAACTGATCCGGTGAAATAGTCATATCAGAATCATGCACGAACTTCCTTAATTGGGAAACATGAAATACATTGTGAACTCCTGCCATCTTGTCAGGTAATCCGATTTTATACGATAAATTCCCAACTTGTTCGAGAACTAGAAATGGACCAACAAAACCTTGGTGTTAACTCACCTCTCCTACCAAATCGAATCACACTCTTCAATGGAGAGATCTTGACAAATACCAAGTCGCTAATGGAGAAATTCAAATATATTCTTTTTTTTAGCATAACTCTTCTGCCTATCTTGGGCAGCCTTCATTCATTGTTGAATAACGTTGATCTTATCTGAAGTTTCTCTTATTACATCTGGCCCAAGCACAAACTTCTCACCGGTTTCCAACCAACATGATGGTGAGTTGCACGGTCTTCCATACAAGGCTTCAAATGGAGCCATACCAATACTGGACTGGTAACTATTTTATATGCGAACTCAACCAAATGCAAATAGCCATCCCATGAACCCTCAAAATCCAATATACAAGCTGTTAAGAGATCCTCTAATACACTATTCACCCTCTCTATTTGACCGTCGGTTTGAGGATGGTACGCGGTACTGAGATGTAACTCTGTCCCTAAAGCCTCTTGTAAGCTCTTCCAAAACCCACTAGTAAATAATGGATCTCGGTCACTTACAATACATTTAGGTACTCCATGAAATCTCACTACCACTTCATATACAGTTCTGCTAACTTAGCTGTCGTTCTATTTGATTTGACTGGTTTAAACCTTGCACTCTTGGTCAATCAATCCATAATCACCCAAATACTATCATGACCCGATTTAGTCCTTGGTAAACCATCAATGAAATCCATTGAGACTTGTTCCCATTTCCATTCGGGAATTTCCAACAGTTGTAACAAACCACTTAGCTTTTTTTTCTCGGCTTTAACTAACTAGCAATTCATGCACTTAGATACAAACTTCCCAACGTCTCTCTTCATCCCCTCCTAGTAGTAGGTCTGCTTCATGTCCCGATACATTTTACTACCACCGGGATGAATAGTTAGTTTCGAGTGATGACACTCTCTAAGCACTTCATCTCTTAATCCATTAATGTTGGGTACAACTAGCCTCCCATTCTTTCGAAGCCATCCTTCTCGATCAAGTCCATATTTGTTCATTTCCTCACCATCGATACTCATCTCTACTTTGGAGATGATTTCTAATAGGTTAGGATCGTCCCTATGGCTGGAACCAATCCTCTCAATCAAGTCGGTCTGATCGTCAAATTGCTAACATCTATGGATCCAATTCGCACCTAAGTCTGAAATCACATTCCGCGATATATTCTAGTTGCTTCCATTCCAGAAACATAGCCCCTAAACTGGCATGTCTCCTACTCAATGCATAAGCTACCACATTTCCCTTCTCGGGTTTGTATGCGATATTGAAATCATATGAAGCCAATAACTCTAACCATCTCTGCTGACGAAGATTTAAATCCTTCTGAGAGATAAGATACTTTAACGACTTATGATCGGTAAACAACTCGAATCTTTCTCCCAAGAGATAATGTCCCACATCTTCAACGTGAATACGATCGCTGCCGATTCCAAATCATGGGAAGGATACCTTTTCTCATGCAGTCTCAGTTGCCGACTAGCAAAAGCTACAACCATACCTCCTTGCATCAGTACAACACCTAGTCTGGTACCACAGGCATCCGTGTATACTGTCATCTCTTCGTTCCCCTTAGGAATAACTAACACTGGTGCACACGTCAGCTTTTCCTTTAGACTTTTGAACTCACACTTTCCATCCCAAAAAAAAGCTTGATTCTTCTTGGTCAAATGATTTAACGGTGCCGCTATCTTGGAGAAGTCTTTTGGATAAACTTACAATAATATCCAACTAATCCCAAGAAACTTCTTACATCTGTTGCATTCTTGGACGTAGACCAATCTTGCACATTAGCCACCTTCGCAGGATCCATGGCAATACATTCTCTGAAATAACATGGCCCAAGAACCTCACTTCCCTCTTCCAGAAGTGACACTTAGAAAAATTTTATTTCAATTGGTGTTTCCTCAACACCTCCATCACTATCCTCAAATGTTCCTTGTGTTCTTCCTCTATCCTCGAGTAAACCAAGATATCGTTCACAAACATAAGATCAAACTTATTTAGTTGATCCGTGGATACCCTATTCATAAGATCTACAAAATATGATGGTGCATTGGTCAACCTGAATGGCATGACCAACCACTCATAGAATCCAGACGACGTCCGAAATGCCGTTTTAGGTATACTCTCAGCTGCTACTCAGAACTGATGAAAACCTATCACGAGATCTAACTGGGAGAACACTCTTGTCCATTCAGTTGATCAAACAAATCATCTATCTGTGGAAGAGGATACTTATTCTTCCTAGTCATCTTATTCAACTCGCGGTAATCAACACATAAGCGAAGGGAACCATCGGCCTTGGTAGCATACAACTGGTGCTCCCTACTCGGAAACACTTCTTTTTATAAATCCCTTCTTCAAAAGATTGCCAACTTGCACCTCGAGCTCTCGCTGCTCCCTTGGCGCCATATGACGAAGTGGCATCACTATAGGTCTGGCATCTTTCACCAAATCAATCCAAAACTCGATCTCTCGGTGTGGTAGAAGTCCGGTCACTTCCTCGAAGATGTCCGGATACTCTCCATCAATAGGCACATCTGACAACTAATCATGTGGGATGTCGAGGGAATTTAGGAAATTAGCTATCACCCCATCACTGGATAGGCTACCAAACAGTACCCTCCGCCCATTATCCACCTTAATGGTCACCAAAGACCCCTCACAGTCCACCACCACCGCGTACATTTACAGCCAATTGACTCCCAAAATAATGCCAAACTAAGTAAATCCTAAAACAAAGAAATCACAAGCAAACATGCATCCATGACTCGATAAGACCGAATTACGACAAATCATAATAAGGCTAGTCGAACCACCAATCGGGTTCATCACAACTAAAGGTCTATCGACAGTCTCGGGTTCCAATCCCAACCTATCTACCAGGTCACTAGATACGAAGGAATGGGAAGCTCCAGTATCAAACAATACTCGAACAAGAACAACATAAATAGAAAGCATACTTTTGATAACGACATTCTTTCCTTTCTCCGCCACATTTGGGGCATTCGACAAAGAAGGAACAACACTGATAGCATATACTTTCATGATCTATTTCTCTTTAGGAGGTTGGGGACATTTATCCTTGTGACGTCCCACTTGGCCGCAATTGAAGCACTTCCTATCCGCTGGCTTTTCTCGGCAATATTTGGCATAGTGGCCCTTCTTGCCAAAGCTATAACACTCAACATCTTTCTTATTCTTCTTTTGACTATCCTTGGCTTGGTTTTGTTTCCTCTTATTCTGTGAATTATTCTTGCCTCCACCGCTTGCCTGCGGTTTTGGCTCTCCTGCAGATGCATCGCAACCTCGGTCTTTGACTTCGGGTAAAGGCTCTCCGACCTCAATTCCTTTCCCACTATAGATTCGAAGGTCTCATCGATGTGGTTTATAAGTCTTTCCCCTAAGTACTCATCTAAGTTGGATATGTACTTTTCGTTCTTCTTCTCGGCAGTATCGGTAAGAGTAATCCATATTTCGATAAAGTATCGAACTTAGCAATATATTCTGAGACTGCCCTACCATTCTGCTTAAGTTCTAAGAATTTCCTAAACAATTCTGATTTCCGAGCAGCTGTGATAAACTTATCACTGAAACGAGTCTTAAACTGATTCTAAGTAACTTGATCCTCAGGAGTAGCTGCGTTAATAGCATTCCACCAATTCATAGCCCGTCTTTGAAGTTGATGCGATGTTAGCTTTCTATTCATTGCATCCTTGATTCCCAAATCCTCGAAGATGTGCTCACAACTATCCAACCAATCTTGAACCACCGTAGCCGATTCCATTCCATGGAATGACTTCCCACCAAGACTAGTATAATCCTTGTTAAGCTTGGCGAAATCGGCTCTAGGCGCCTGCACCACTACACCAACACCATTAGCAGCATTAGGAACTACTCCCTGAACATCCCTAAGCATCTCTCGCATGAAGGTAGTAAACATCGTCCACATATAAGGGACATTCCTATCATTGGCCTCTGAACCCGTAATCCTCATATATTGGCTCATAATTCAATCTGTAAAGAGAAAAACAATTAACCATCTCTTTAGTGGTGCCAGTGCAGTGCGACTTCATCCTTAGTTGTACTAATATTATATATAGCTTTTGAAAACCAAAATATCACAAATATGCACTCTCATATACGTATGTTATCTCTCCCTGATGTCTTTCCTAGGTTAACTACGCCACCTAGGCTCTGATACCAAGTGTGACGGCCCGCCCCGCACCAGCCGACATTTCCCCAAAATGAGCTGTGAGATATAATACAGGTTCTTGATGATTCATAGTTTCAAACCCTTTTCTTTTGACGATCGTCCTGTGCTTATCGGGCATTGACACAACGCATGTCGAGGAAATGTCGGTTGGTGCGGGGCGAGCCGTCATACTAAGATCAGCCACTTACCTGGTGCTCGTGGACCAGGCTAGGTGCACTAGGGAGGGTTTTATGACTCTGGTCGGTTTCCATCTTGACCAAATTCAAAAAACAAAATATTGTATTATACAAGAAAACCAATTCAGGGTGGACTTTTTTCTTGCATATGATTTATTTTGAGCTCAAATATTTCGTTTTCAAGCATTTAAAATACATTTATCATTTTAGTCTCATAAAAGATTTATGTTTTTCAATTTTACTGACCAAATATTGAATAAAACCTACTTTTACCTCTTCAATCTCAAATGTTACAATAATTATGTTTTTCTTAAATTAATTGCTTTTTTATGGCGGTAGAGTATATAATACCGTAAGCGGGATTACCATTTTTACCCTTAGACCGTTTATAATACCGTAGTCTATAAAGATACCGTAAAGTCCATCCTAAACTAGTGGTTTTCATTGGGAATTCCATAGGTACGATACAAATCAAAATCGTAGGGAGCTTGATCAGGATAATACAACAAGGCACACGAGGAATAACCAGGGTAGGATTCTATAAGTTGCATGCTCGGACCAGTGGTAACACGTAGCCGCAGCTACCGCCCACCTCAAACAACATTCCCATAATCAAAGGTGTATCCACCAATCAAATCATGAAGTAATATATATGGTTCGAAGAAATGCATCCAATAGGATGTGCGACCTAACTTAATCACAGTATAACACATGTTTTAGTCATTTTTATTATGACTCGAAGGTCAAGGATATTCATCATCGTTCTCTTACTTCATTCCAGTATCATTTAGCAAACCAACCTACTTCATTCTGGGTTCTCCATTACGCGCACAGTTGTAAAAGTGGTATCGGTATCGACAAAGAGTATGTTAATAACAACTCTTGTCTCTTTAACAACCAAATGATTATTTCACATCGTGGTAATTTATATTTGAAACCATATTTTAAATATCATTAATCTATTAACTTTAAATATTGGTTTTACATTTAATCAACTAAGTTCAAATATTAAAATGTCATAAATTGTATTTCAATCAATTCATTATTTGATTTCATTCAAGACTTCAAAATTCATATTTATAGATAGTTGTTAACAAGAATTACATTTGATTTCAAATTTCTAGCTTAATTATAGTTATTCAAAAATCTTCATATTAAACATTTCAGATCTAATAGCTCCGATCAGAAATAGATTCTTATTTAAAATAGTGAATGTAATATGAATAGCTTAATTTAAAATAAAGAGAATTATATAAAAAAAATTAATTGAAATGATTATAATATATATATATATATTAATTTAATATTTAAACAAAATAATTAAATTTTAAAATAATTATAAGATGTTTAATAGTTAAGTTAAATATAAATTGTTATAAAATAATAATCATGTAAAATAGTCCAAATTAGTTTTGCACAAGTATAACAACCCGAAATTTCAGAACCAATTTAAAATTTTTATTTTGGCTATTTTAATGAATTTTGAATATTTAAAAGATTTATTTTAAATAATAATGACTAAAAATTTATTTAAATTGAAGTTAGAATGAATAAATTTATTTTAATTAAAAAACGAGCCTGAAATGGCGTGGTAGTTTGAAAATTCGATTTCTAATTTCAATTGAATATACAAAATTCAATATAAATCAGAATTGGACAGAACAAGAAACATTTGAATCTGTTTAATAATATCTTTCTAACGGATGTGAAAAATCTAGATTTCATATTTTAAATTGAAAGTTATGACCAGTTTAAAATTCGAAATAGTCGCTATGGAATTTATATATATTTTAATATTATATATAGTCCTAAAAAATAGCAATTTTGCAAACGACCTCCGTTTTTGATGAAACCACTTTTTTTGGATCCGGAATGTCGAATTATTGCTAGATTCCAATTTTCATAATTTTTGGAATTAATATGTGAGTGTGGCAAAAGAAAACGTGTTTTGTCAATTTAAGTTAAATTGGATAGACTAGAAAATGACCAATTTTCAAACGGCCTCCAAATTTGATGAAATTAGTTTTATTTGGAACGTATCGTCTAAACATAGCTAGATTTATTTTTTTGGAATTTTTAGAGTCAGTATGTGGCCCCCGTAAATTTAAATGTACGTTAAAATCAATATATATTGAATTATATTTTAATTTTGAGCAAAACTGATTGAAACTGTCGAATTGGCATGCAGAACATATCCCATCATTTTCGGAATGGGGGTAATTAGCTAGGGGTAATAGTCGTTGGGGTTGATTTGGAGTTCGTGATGGTTTTGGGTTTTAAAGCAAATTAAATATAAATATATATTACCCTAGAGTAAGTCAAACCCTTACTTTTAATTTCATGGTCAACGGGGAAAAATATATCCCGTCTCCCCCAATTCGCTGTCGCGATTTCTCCCCCATCGCCGATGCCCTGACCCATTGGCCCACCACCGTGATGGCGTGCTGCCTCCCCCTATCCTTAACAACCCCCCTGGCCTCCTCCTCCTTCCAGTCCATGTTCAAATCTGCCACCACCCCAAAACCACCTGAAACCGACCAAAACAACCCACCGCCGGTGCCTCTAGTCCCCTGCTGCTGCCTCTTCCGCCACGTTAGCACCACGTGGGGGCCCCTTCTCTGAGAAAAATCGAATAAAAAGTGAGTTTATTTATTTATTTTACATTTAATTTAATTAGTTTAAGTTATTTGGTAATTAAAAAGTAATGCAAATATTTATATATATAACTTTGTTTTAAAATTGCAATTTTTATAGGAAATGCTTTGTTTTTTTAAATAAAAATAGCATGGTTTTAAAAATATAAAAATAGGATTTTTAAAGTAAAAAGTATTGTTTAAAATGTGAATATTCAATATAATAACGTTGTTATAAAAACTTGATTTTTATTGTGAAATAAAATTTATAAAAATGTAATTTTCATATAAATGACTTTGTGATAAAAATGCGATTTTTATATAGATAGAACAATAATAAAAATGTGATTTTTATATATAGTAGCGATATAAAAATATGATTTTTATATATATAGTAGAGATATAAAAATGTGATTTTTTTTCATATATAGTAGCGATATAAAAATGTGATTTTTAATGTAAACTGCGTGAAACAGGTAACGTTGGAATCACGGTGAAGAATACAACGCGCTAGAGAAAATCCAAAAACCATCCAATAAGGACTGATGGAGAGGAAACCCAAGGTGAGAACTTTTCACTCTAATTTTATATTATAGTTAAATATATATTAGGATGCATATGGTTCTTAGTAGCACCCGACACCCTTGATTGAAACCATGGATGTTTGGTTGTTTGTTTTGATTGATTGATTTGTCTGGATTTGGTTTGGGATGTGAATAGTATTGATTGAATTTGGTTTGTGTATGGACAAGCCACTATTAGGCGACGGATAAGGCTAGATCTTATTCCAATTCTAGTATCGCGCCGTTATGCTGCCAAAATTTTCTAAAAATGTGTTAGAACAATAAAAATATCATTTTTACGGTATAAATGAACTATATAAAATATTCATGTGTTGAATAAAACATTTTATCGTTAAAAATACAATTTTTAACGTATATATGAACGACATAAAATTCTCCAGGAATGAAAATAAATATTTATTTACAAATCGGACGATTTCTGTATGTACACTCATTTGACTGATATTGATTAGGACGATAAATTTTACACATCGCCCAATAACACAAATAATATTAAGTGTTTGTTGATTGAAATCCCACACGGATATTGGGATGATATTTAACGTACACTAATCCCAATTGTTTAGTTGTATGTTATTCGATTGGTTGATAGACCATTATGAGCGTTACATATTTATTTGTAATGCTTATGCAGTTGTGTAATGCACTCTGGTTGATGGTTGATTGTGTATCCTGATTGTTGTGTACATGTGTTGTATGAAATCCATATAAATAATATTATATGATAATTGACTATGTCAGATTCCAATTCAGAAAGAACCAATATTTTAAAATAACGAATATTTTAAAATAATATTCAGTAAAGGATTAAAAATGTGAATTTGATGTCCGATTTTGAATGGACACAAAATTATTAAAATATGTGACGCTGTGTTGATTAGATATGCGCTATTTTGACGCAAACGATATTATATAGATTTAAATAGTTTTATAATGAATATCGGAAGGAAGTGATTTCAAAATCTAATGTTTTGAAAATATTATCATTTATATATTAATGATATGGAATATTCAATATTGGTTTAAAATTGAAAATGAAGTTGAAATCATTTTTAAAACGAATTTAAAACGATTTATAAAATACGTTTTAAATGGAAATCGATGAAATATATATAATATATTATATATATATATATATATTTAATGGCCTGAATAGAATGCGCCGCGTAGTGACCGTTCGCGAATTTCGACCATTGACTTCGAATTGACCTTACGGGAGATCCGACCGTCAGGTTCTCCTAAAACTAGAACCGGTGGGTTCGTATCGAAAAGAGATTTCCAACGAATATAAGAGATTTGAAATCTAATAGTTGGATTTGGAATTATGTCCAAATCAAATTTGGAAAAGGTCGTGTAAGTGCAGTTCGATGTCCGTTTATGGAAATCAACTGAAAGGGTCTTAATAAAATTATTAAAAATATTAATAATTTGTGTAAAATCATAATAAATGATTTGGAAAGAATTGGGATGAAAAATTCCACGTTTGTAAAGATAAAAATATATTTTTGTCAAAATAAACTAGTTATTGACTAGTTTGGATAATCCAATAATTTTAAAATAAATAAATTTGATTTATAAAGGGTTTTAATATAACCAGGATTTACCGATATATGAATTGGAATGGATTGGAATAGAAATAATCTTTGGAATATTTCGATATTGGATTCTTTGGTTATACAGATATTGTTATGGGAATTTGGAAGATATATATATATATCGTTATTCCCAATACGATATTTGTTGGTTTTAGAATTCGATATTAAATATAAGCCGATATAATTTCTATTCAGAGCCATGTATTTAATATCAAATTGGATTTTGCGTTTGTCATGAACGGTGTCTTAAATAACGCTGTTCTTAAACCCAGTTGAGAAAAGAAAAAATCTTTTAATTAAGATTTAGAGAAGAATTACCAATTAATTAACATTTACTTGGAATTGAAATGGAATGTGAATTAGGTTTATCGTGAACTGTGTTTTTAAACGACATTCGTTCTTTAACACAGTTAATAGTGAAACGTGAATTGGAATTTAAAGAATTTGTCTTTGATAAAATTAATGGAAATTTGTAAAAGTAAAGTTTTTTCCAATTTAATATATTAAATTGGAATTGAATGGAATTCGATTTGATAATAATCGAAGTGAACTTCTGTGGAGGAAGACCGTTACTATATATGGAATTTAAAAGGCTTTGCTGTTATTCCATTTATATTATTGATTGGATATAGAAGATTATATCGATTATATATATTGATCTGTTTTCCATGAAGATTCCATAATTAATGGAATGTGATTTTGGGTTTACCGTAAACTGTGTTTTAAATGACATTCATTCTTTAACTCGGTTAAAGACAGGATTTATTTTCCTAAAGTTGAATAATCATTAAGAAATGATTTTCGAGATTAAAACTGAATTAGAGTTTTAATGAATCTTTAATTAGATTGGAATGAGAATTAGATAAATAAATTTATCGAATTCATGAAATGATCGAGAATGGAGTATTACCAGTTTATTTCAGGCGATGGTTAAATCTTTAAATTGATTTGAACATTTAATGGTAATTAATTTTATCAATAACACCATGGTGTTAGATATGGAGTATTACCAGTTTTGCTCCATGGGATGAATAGGTTTGGATTGGGAAATATAATAAATGATTACTTCAGTAAGGTTCGTTAATCCCGACTAGTTTGGATAAACCTTAATTTGGTTTGAATTGATATCCAAAGGAAAATTAAAGAATAAATTTAAAGAATTTATCTTTGATAAAATTAATGGGTGGATATTTGAATAAAAGAATATTCTGGATTGGAATGAGGCGTATGTTGTATTTTTATAGCACTTGTTTATAGAATACGCGGGTTATTCGGAAAGATAGGGTTTATACCAATTCTGAATAACTGATTCGACGATAAGTCGACAATGAGGACAGTGGTTGAAGATCGGAGATATTCACATCGTTTGGATGATTACTAATGTCTTGATTGGGTTGTACACCCAAGACGGGTTAATAAGTGGTGATCGTCCAGACGTACTTGGAGATCGACCAGATATGCGAGGACCTCTCTCCTGTACAGGACATATGAACGAGGAATAAGGTGCCTCCGGTTACGTTCAGACCCAGAACGGATTTGTAAATGGATGTGTGTCTGACATTGGATTTTATTCTGTGTTTATTGATCTCTATTAAATATATATCTGTTTGGTGGCAGAGAATTTATTCTCTTGCTTAGCATCCTTCTCTGAGATGTACGAGTTTAGAGGTTATATATCGATAGATATCATTCGCATGGCGTGAATTGTCAGTGTGGCATGCTGATATGCAAGTGATCAAGGCTTCTGTTGAAAAGCATAGTCTTGTAGTTGATGATCAAAGCACGTATTTAAATAGCATAGCTTTGTGTATAGCGTTAATTCGCGAGCCTCACACCCCGGTATGAAGTATGAAGTAGAAACGGGAGAGGGCTGCAGGGAGAACATGCGTTTCCTTCTATCTAGGAATGGTGTCATGGTATGGAGCCCAGACATTTTTACTTATGTGGATGATGGAAAGCGAGGTACCTTGGATATATCGGTAACTACGGGGCCAATGGATGGATATGGTCGACATACTGACTAGACTTACGCCTCAAAGGGCGGGGAAACGTATTGTTCAGGGATTATTAATCCACCTAGTGTGGACCGGCCTTGAAGATCCAAGGTGTGGTTGCGGCTGTATCCTAAGACACGGGCTAGAGCCTCTCGAGTTCGATAAGGACGTCCCTTGCCTTGGTTCATAGATGGAATTAATCCTATTTCCAATACGTGACATTTCAGTTTAAATTGTAGAACTAGTATGGCGACATAGTAGCATGGGATTCTATGTCGTCTATGATTGATACATTTATATTTGAAGTTGATTTCTTCACTTATAGTAATAATAAAGATGAAATTTCATGTATCAAGCATTATTTGGCTATTATAAGGTAAAACTCTATCCTCCGGCTTGCGTTGCATTGTGTGATGGGACCTAGTCTTATAATAGGTTCATTTTCTTTAACTAGCATTGCGCTATTTGTTTTAAGCACTGGTATTCTTGGGAGGAAACCCGTTCCATATTATACGGCGTGGTCCCTTGATTTACCTTACTTTAAAACCAAGTTAATAACTGTTATTAGTTCTCACACTATTCACATGGCTGACCTGGAGTTTGTTGTTTTAACCTAAACTCTGGGTGCCCCTATTATCCGCATGGGCAGCTAGTAGTTTTGGTTTGCAGATATTATATTCACATGATCCTGGATTTACAGCTGGAACTATACTCGCAAAGCTCTATATCCGTGTATTTCTTTCAGTTGTGTTATGCATTATTTTTCGTTGCATTGTAATTTTAAATCTCCGATATTTTCCAACATGTCACATTTATTCATACTCTGTTATATTCTTGTACTCTGATGTAAATTTTTGTAATAAGCAATGAAATGTTCTATCATTTGTGTTCTAATTTGTCGTGTTCTCAACTCAATCCGGCCTTTTCTGTCTCTTCGGAGATCGGGGAAGTTTGGGTTGTTTCACTTAGGTATCAGAGCTTTGGTTTACAGAGCTTGAGAACAATACACATTAGAACCAAACAAAAGAATTCATCAGAAATTGGATTAGTAATATCCAACGAGAATGACTCGTTAGAGATGGAACCAGTAGTAACATAGGATGAGTTGGAAGAGTGTTATTTTAAAATAAAAATGAAAACAAATTTAGTTTTGAAAATTATATCACATTATACGTATTTGAATATTTTATTTTAAATTGATTTGGACTATGGAGTATATAAAGATTTTGCATGTACGTATGATCCACGTGTATATGAAGTCTCAACTATACTGGATAGATATAGAATCATACTCTAGTTGCCCGGGGATGATTCTGATGATGTGGCCACATCATCAGCATCTGTGCTCGAGTTTCGAAAATGTGATATCTATATATTTCCAGTTGACTGGCGTGAGAACCAAAACTAGGTAGGGATTATTGTTGTGATTTGGCACCAAAAATATGAATTTTGAATATACATTAAAGTTATGCATTTGAAAAGAAAATCGACTAATTAATTGCTGGTGGCATGGATGATTATTAGTTTAACTAATTAATAATATTGGAACAATAAAACCAGTAAAAGAATGAATGACAAGTAAAGCCAAATTGAATCAAATATGAAACTGAATTGAAAATTGTTTGGAATTCCATGCATGTACATATATATGTGTGAACAGGTCATAGCAGGGAAGCTAAGAAGGGGAATAAAATTGTATGCCCGACAAATAGGTACATATTTAATGTATTTCTCGGGTTTGATGATTTTATAAGCCGATTGGCAGCCGATTGGCTTTATCTTATGGGATTGATGAGGGCCCTGTGAGGCTAGTTGTGGTTTTAAAGATCTCCCCGTACAAAGGAGGTTATGGCGTTTTTTTTTTAAATTTAGGATGTTTGCCAAATTTTTGAGAAATTAGAAATTCGTAGAAGCTGAAAGGTTGAAGAATGAAAGCAAAATGAAAGTTGAGCTGGTTAGTTAAACAACTTTCAGCTCCGTTCCTTTTCTAGGACGAAAAGATTTTAAGTGGGGAAATTGTAACAACCTGGAATTTCAGAACCAATTTAAAATTTTTATTTTGGCTATTTTAATGAATTTTGAATATTTAAAATGATTTATTTTAAATAATAACGACTAAAAATTTATTTAAATCGAAGTTAGAACAAATAAATTTATTTTAATTATAAAACGTGCCTGAAATGGCGCGGTAGTTTGAAAATTCGATTTCTAATTTCAATTGAATATACAGAACTCAGTATAAATCAGAATTGGACGAAACAAGAAATATTTGAATCTGTTTAATAATATCCTTCTAATGGATGTGAAAAATCTAGATTTCATAATATAAATTGAAAGTTATGACCAGTTTAAAATTTAGAATAGTCGCTATGGAATTTATATATATTTTAATATAATATATAGCCCTTAAAGATAACCATTTTGCAAACGACATCCGTTTTCGACGAAATCACTTTTGTTGGATCCGAAATGTCAAGTTATTGCTAGATTCAAATTTATATTATTTTTGGTATTAACATGTGAGTGTGGCAAAAGAAAACGTGTTTTTTGTCAATTTCATTCAAATTGGATCGACCAGAAAATGATCATTTTTCAAACGGCCTCCAATTCTACGAAATTAGTTTTGTTAGGCTCGTATTGTCAAAACATAGTTAGATTTATTTTTCTAGAATTTTTGAAGTGAGTATGAGGCATCGGTAAATTAAAATGTACATTTAAAATCAATATATATTGAATTATATTTTAATTTTGAGCAAACTGATCAAAATAGTCGAATTGGCTTGCGGGACCTATCCCATTGTGTTCGGAATGGGAGTAATTAGCTAGGCGTGGTAGTCATTGGGGTTGCTTTGGAGTTTGTGACGATTTTGGGTTTTAAAGCGAATTAAATTAAACTTAATATAAATATATATAACCCTAGGGCCTACCGCCCCACCTCCGTGATGCCGCGCCGCCTACCCCTATCCTCAGCAACCCCCCTGGCCTCCTCCTCCCTCCAATCCACGTTCGGATTCGCCACCACCCCAAAATCGCCTGAAACCAACCAAAACAGCCCGCCGTCGCCACCTCGTTGGACCGCCGCCGACAACTCCGCCACATCAGCCCCATGTGGGGCCTTCTGAGAAAAATCGAATAAAAAGTGAATTTTTTATTTATTTGAAATTTAATGTGATTAGTTTAAGTTATTTGGTAATTAAAAAGCAATGCAAAGATTTATATATAACTTTGTTTTAAAATGCAATTTTCATAGGAAAAGCTTTGTTTTTTTAAAAAATTTGCATGGTTTTAAAAATATAAAAATACGATTTTCAAAGTATAAAGCATTATTTAAAATGTGAATATTTAATATAATAATGTTGTTATAAAAACGTGATTTTTATAGTGAAATAGAATTTATAAAAATGTAACTTTTATATAAATGACTTTGTGATAAAAATGAGATTTTTATATAGATAGGACAATAATAAAAATGTGATTTATATATATATATAGTAGCGATATAAAAATGCGATTTTTTCATATATAGTAGCAATATAAAAATGTGAAACCACGTGAAACAGACAACGTTGGAATCATGGTGAAGAATACAACGCGTTGGAGCAAATCTAAAATCTTTCCAATAAGGAATGACGGAGCGGAAACCCAAGGTGAGAACTTCTCACTCTAATTTTATATTACAGTTAGATATATACTAGGATGCAGACGGTGCTTAGTAGCACCCGACACCCTTGATTGAAACCATGGATGTTTGGTTGTTTTTTTTGATTGATTTATTTGTTTGGATTTAGTTTGGGATGTGAATTGTATTGATTAAATTTGGTTTGTGTATGGCGCGAGCCAGTATTAGACGAGGGATAAGGCTAGACCTTATTCGGATTCTAGTATCAAGCCGTTATGCTACCAAAATTTTCTAAAAATATGTTAGAACAATAAAAATACCATTTTTATGGTATAAATGAACTATATAAAATATTCATGTGTTGAATAAAATATTTTATCATTAAAAATATAATTTTTAACGTATATATGAACGACATAAAATTCTCTAAGAATGAAAATAAATATTCATTTACAAATCGGATGATTTGTTTTTGTACACTCATTTGACTGATATTGATTGAGACGATAAATTTTACACATCACCCAACAGCACAAATAATATTCAGTGTTTGTTGATTGAAAGCCCACACGGGTACTAGGATGATATTTGACATACACTAATCTCAATTGTTCAGTTGTATGTCAATCGATTGCTTGATAGATGGTTATAAGTATTAATTATTTATAGGTAATGCTTATGTAGTTGTGTAATGCACTTTGGTTGATGGTTGATTGTGTATCATGATTGTTGTGTACATGTGTTGTATGCAATCCATATAAATAACATTATATGGTAATTGACTGTGTCTGATTCCAATTCAGAAAGAACAAATATTTTAAAATAATATTCAGTAAAGGATTTAAAATGTGAATTTGATGTTCGATTTTGGATGGATACAAAATTATTAAAATATGTGAAGCCGTGTTGATTAGATATACGCCATTTTGACGGGAACGATAATTATATCAAATTTATTTATTTTTATAATGAATATCGGAAGGAAGTGATTTCAAAATCTAATGTTTTGAAAATATTATCATTTATATATTAATGATATGGAATATTCAATTTTGGTTTAAAATTGAAAATTGAAAATGAAGTTGTAATCCTTTTTAAAATGAATTTAAAACGATTTATAAAATACGTTTTAAATGGAAATCGACAAAATATATATTATATATATATTATGTATATTTAATGGCCTGAATAGAACGCGCCGCAGCGACTGTTCATGAATTTCGATCATTGACTTCAAATTGACATTACGGGAGATCCGACCATTGGATTCTCCTAAAACCAGAACCGTTGGCTTCGTATCGAAAAGAGATTTCCAATGAATATAAGATATTTGAAATCTAACGGTTACATTTGGAATTATCCAAATCAAATTTGGAAAAGGTAGTTGTAAGTGCAATTCGATGACCGTTTATGGAAATCGACTGAAAGGGCCTTAATAAAATTATTAAAAATATTAATAATTTGTGTAAAATCATAATAAATGATTTGGAAAGAACTGGGATGAAAAACTCCATGTTTGTAAAGATGAAAATATATTTTTATCAAAATGAACTAGTTATTAACTAGTTTGGATATTCCAATAATTTTTAAATAAGTAAATTGGATATATAAAGGGTTTTAATATAACCAGGATTTTCCAATGTATGAATTGGAATGGATTGGAATGGAAATAATCTTTGGAATATTTCAATATTGGATTCCGTGGTTATACGGATATTGTTATGGGAATTTGGAAGATATATATATGCCGTTATTCCCAATATGATATTTGTTGGTTTCAGAATTTGATATTGAATATAAGCCGATATAATTTCTATTCAGAGCCTTGTATTTAATATCAAATTGGATTTTGGGTTTGTCTGAACGGTGTCTTAAATAACACTGTTCTTAAACCCAGTTGAGAAAAGAATAAATCTTTTAATTAGGATTTAGAGAAGAATTACAAATTAATTAACATTTAATTGGAATTGAAATGTAATGTGAATTGGATTTATCGTGAACTATGTTTTTAAATGACATTTGTTCTTTAACCCAATTAACAATGAAATGTGAACTAGAATTTAAAGAATTTATCTTTGATAAAATTAATGGAAATTTTCCAAAGTAAAGTTTTTTCCAATTTAATATATTAAACTGGAATTGAATGGAATTCGTTTTGGTAATAATCGAAGTGAGCTTCTATGGAGGAAGACCGTTACTGTATATGAAATTTAAAAGGCTTTTCCGTTATTCCACTTATATTATTGATTGGATACGGAAGTTTATATCGATTATATATATTGATCTGTTTTCCGTGAAGATTCCACAATTAATGGAATGTGATTTTGGGTTTAACGTGAACTGTGTTTTAAATGACATTCGTTCTTTAACCCAGTTAAAGTCATGATTTATTTTCCTAAAGTTGAATAATCATTAAGAAATGATTTTCGAGATTAAAACTGAATTAGAGTTTTAATGAATCTTTAATTAGATTGGAATGAGAATGAGATAAATAAATTTATCGAATTCATGAAATGATCGAGAATGGAGTATCACCAGTTTTACTCCAGGAGATGGTTAAATCTTTAATTAGATTTGAACGTGTAATGGTAATTAATTTTACCGATAACACCCTGGTGTTAGATATGGAGTATTACCAGTTTTTCTCCATTGGATAAATAAGTTGGGATTGGGAACGATAATAAACGAATACTTCAGTAAGGTTCGCTAATCCCGACTAGTTTGGATAAACCTTAGTTTGGTTTGAATTAATATCCAAAGGAAGATTAAAGAATAAATTTAAAGAATTTATCTTTGATAAAATTAATGGGAACCATTCCCTTAAAATGTGAATATTTGAATAAAAGAATATTCTGGATTGGAATGAGGCGTATGTTGTGTTTTTATAGCACTTGTTTATAAAATACACGGGTTATTCGGAAAGACCAGGTTTATATCCATTCTGAATAACTGATTCGATGATAAGTTGACGATGAAGACGGTGGTTGAAGACCGGAGATCTTCACATCGTTTGGATGATTACTGATGTATTGATTGGGCTGTACACCCAGGACAAGTAATAAGTGGTGATCGTCCAGACATACTTGGAGATCGACCGGATATGCGAGGACTTCTCTCCTGTATATGACATATAGGACGAGGAATAAGGTGCCTCCGATTTCGTTCAAACCCAGAATGGACTTGTAAATGGATGTGTTTCTGACATTGGATTTTATTCTGTGTTGATTGATCTCTATTAAATTATATATGTTTGGTGGCAGAGAATTTATTCTCTTGCTTAACACCCTTCTCTGAGACGTACGAGCTTAGAGGTTATATATCGATAGATATCAGTCGCATGGCATGATTTGTCAGTGTGGCATGTTGAGATGCAAATGATCAAGGCTTCTGTTGAAAAGCAGAGTCTTGTGGTTGATGATCAAAGAACGGCTTTAAATAGCATAGCTTTGTGTATAGCGTTAATTCGCGAGCCTTACACCCCGGTATGAACCAGAAACGGGAGAGGACTGCAGGGAGAACATGCGTTTCCTTCTAGCTAGGAGTGGTGTCATGGTATAGAGCCCAGATATTTTTACTTATGTGGATGATGGAAAGCGAGGTACCTCGGAAATATCGGTCACTATGGGGCCGATGGATGGATATGGTCGACATACTGACCAGACTTACTCTCCATAGGGCGGGGGAACGTATTGTTCAGGGATTATTAATCCACCTAGTGTGGACCAGCCAAGAAGATCCAAGGTGCAGTTGCGGCTGTATCCTGAGATACGGGCTAGCGCGTCTTGATCTCGGTAAGGTCGATCCCTTGCCTTGGTTCGTAGATGGAATCCAATTTCCAATACGTGACATTTCGGTTTTAATTATAGAACTAGTATGTCGACATAGTAGCATGGGATACTATACCGTCTATGATTGATACATTTATGTTTGAAGTTGATTTCTTCACTTATAGTAATAATAAAAGATGAAATTTCACGTATCAAGCATTATTTGGCTATTATAAGGTAAAACTATATCCTCTGGCTTGTGTTGCATTGTGTGATGGGACCTGAGTCTTATAATAGCTTCATTTTCTTTAATTAGCATTGCGCTATTTGTTTTAAGCACTGGTATTCTTCGGAGGAAACCCATTCCGTGTTATACGACGTGTTCCTTGATTTACCTTTCTTTAAATCCAAGTTAATAATTGTTTTTAGTTCTCACATCAGTCACATGACTGACCTGGAGTTTATTGTTTTAACCTAAACTCTGGGTGCCCTTATTATCCACACGGGTAGCTAGTAGTTCTGGTTTGCAGATATTATATTCACAGGATCCTGGATTTACAGCTGGAACTATACTCGGAAAGCTCTGTATCCATGTATTTCTTTCAGTTGTGTTATGTATTATTTTTCTGCTGCATTGTAATTTTAAATCTCTGATATTTTCCAATGTGTAATATTTATTCATACTCTGTTATATTCTTGTACTCTGATGTAAATTGTTTTAATAAGCAATGAAATGTTCTATCGCTTGTGTTCTGATTTGTCGTGTTCTCAACTAAATCCGGCCTTTTCCGTCTCTTCGGAGATCAGGGAGGTTCAGGTCGTTTCACTTCTGTATCAGTGCTTTGGTTTACAGAGCTCGATAACAAGACACATTAGAACTAAACGAAAGAATTCATCAAAAATTGGATTCAAAATATCAAATGAGAATGACTCGTTAGAGATGGGATCGGTAGTATCCTAGGATGAGTCAGAAGAGTGTTATTTTAAAATAAAAATGAAACAAATTTAGTTTTGAAAATTATATCATATTATACGTATTTGAATATTTTATTTCAAATTGATTTGGACTATGGAGTATATAAAGATTATGCATAAACGTCTGATCCACGTGTATACGAAGTCTAAAATATACTGGATATATATAGAATCATATTCTAGTCGTCCGGGGATGATTCTGATGATGTGGCCACATCATCAGCATCTGTGCTCGAGTTTTGAAAGTGTGATATCTATATATTTCCAATTGACTGGCGTGAGAACCAAAACTAGGTAGGGATTATTGTTGTGATTTGGCACCAAAATAATGATTTTTAAATGTATATTAAAGTTATGCATTTGAAACGCTAATCGACTAATTGATTGCCGGTGGTATGGATGATTATTAGTTTACCTAATTAATAATGTTGGAATAATAAAACCAGTAAAAGAATGAATGACAATTAAAGCCAAATTGAATCAAATATAAAACTGAATTGAAAATTGTTTGGAATTCCACGCATGTACAAAAAGATATGTGTGAACAGATCATAGCAGGGAAGCAAAGAAGAGGAATAAAATTGTATGCCCGACAAATAGGTACATATTTACTGTATTTCTTTTGTTTGATGATTTTATAAGCTGCTTGGCTTTTTCTTTTTCTTTTGGGATTGATGAGGGACCTGTGAGGCTAGTTGCAATTTTAAAGATTTCCCCGTACAAAGGAGGTTATGGCGAAAATTTTCAAAAATTTAGGGTGTTAGTTAAATTTTTGGGAAACTAGAAATTCTTAGAAACTGAAAGGTTGAAGAATGAAATCCAGAATGAAAGTTGAGTTGGTTAGTTAAACAACTTTTAGCTCCGTTCCTTTTCAAGGACGAAAAGATTTTAAGTGGGGGAGATTGTAACAACCCGGAATTTCAGAACCAATTTTAATTTTTTATTTTGGCAATTTTATTGAATTTTTAATATTTAAAATGATTTATTTTAAATAATAACGACTAAAAATTTATTTAAATCGAAGTTAGAATGAATAAATTTATTTTAATTACAAAACGAGCCCGAAATGGCGCGGTAGTTTGAAAATTTGATTTCTAATTTCAATTGAATATACAGAATTCAATATAAATCAGAATTGGATGAAACAAAAAATATTTGAATCTGTTTAATAATATCTTTCTAACGATGTGAAAAATCTAGATTTCATAATATAAATTGGAAGTTATGACTAGTTTAAAATTCAGAATAGTTGATATGGAGTTTATATATATTTTAATATAATATATACCCCTTAAAAAATAGCCATTTTGCAAACAACCTCCGTTGAAACCACTTTTGGTGGATCCGAAAAGTCGAATTATTGCTATATTCCAATTTTTGGAATTAATATGTGAGCGTGGCAAAAGAAAACGTGTTTTGTCAATTTCAGTCAAATTGGATCGACCAGAAAATGGCCATTTTTACGGCCTCCAAATTCGATGAAATTAGTTTTGTTAGGACCATATCGTCAATACATAGATAGATTTATTTTTCTGGAATTTTTGGAGTCAGTATGTGGCTCCGGTAAATTAAACTGTACGTTTAAAATTAATATATATTGAATAATATTTTAATTTTGAGCAAAACTGATCGAAGCAGTCGAATAGGCTTGTGGGACATATCACATTGTGTTCGGAATGGGAGTAATTAGCTAGGGATGATAGTCATTGGGGTTGATTTGGAGCTCGTTACGGTTTTGGGTTTTAAAGCGAATTAAATTAAATTAAATATAAATATATATAACGTTAGAGTAAGTTAAACCCTCACTTTCAATTTCTTGGTCAATGGGGAAAAAGAAATCCCGCCTCCCCCAACTCGTTGTCGCGATTTCTCCCCCATCGTCGTTGCCCTGGCACACCGCCCCACCACTATGATGCCGCGCCTCCTCCCCTTGTCCTCAGCACCCCCCAGACCTACTCCTCCCTCCAGTCCACGTTCAGATCCGGTACCATCACAAAACTGCCTGAAACCGACCAAAATAGCATGCCGTCGCCGCCTCTAGTCCCCTTCTGCCGCCTCCTTCGCCACGTCAGCACCATGTGGGGCCCCTCCTCTAAGAAAAATCAAATAAAAAGTGAGTTTTTATTTATTTATATTTAATGTAATTAGTTTAAGTTATTTGGTAATTAAAAAGTAATGCAAAGATTTATATATATTACTTTGTTTTAAAAATGCAATTTTTATAGGAAAAGCTTTGTTTAAAAAAATAAATAAAAATAGCATGGTTTTAAAAATATGATTTTTAAACTATAAAGCATTGTTTAAAGTGTGAATATTCAATATAATAACGTTGTTATAAAAACGTGATTTTTATAGTGAAATAGAATTTATAAAAATGTAATTTTTATATAAATGACTTTGTGATAAAAATGCGATTTTTATATAGATAGAAAAATAATAAAAATGTGATTTTTATATATATATAGTAGCGATATAAAAATGTGATTTTTTTCATTTATAGTAGCGATATAAAAATGTGATTTTTAATATAAACTGCGTGAAACAGACAATGTTGGAATCACGGTGAAAAATACAATGCGCTGGAGCAAATCCAAAAACCATCCAATAAGGACTGACGGAGTGGAAACCCAAGGTCAGAACTTCTCACTCTAATTTTATATTACAGTTAAATATATACTAAGATGCAGACGGTGCTTAGTAGCACCCGACACACTTGATTGAAACCATGGATGTTTGGTTGTTTGATTTGATTGATTGATTTATTTGGATTTGGTTTGGAATGTGAATGGTATTGATTGAATTTGGTTTGTGTATGGTGCGAACCAGTATTATGCGAGGGATAAGGCTGGACCTTATTCCGGTTCTAGTATCACGTCGTTATGCTACCAAAATTTTCTAAAAATATGTTAGAACAATAAAAATACAATTTTTATGGTATAAATGAACTATATAAAATATTCATGTGTTGAATATAATATTTTATCATTAAAAATATAATTTTTAACGTATATATGAACGACATAAAATTCTCCAGGAATGAAAATAAATATTCATTTACAAATCGGACGGTTTGTTTATGTACACTCATTTGACTGATATTGATTGGGACGATAAATTTTACACATCGCCCAACAACACAAATAATATTAAGTGTTTGTTGAATGAAACCCCACACGGGTACTAGGATGATATTTGACGTACACTAATCCCAATTGTTTAATTGTATGTCAATCAATTGGTTGATAGACGGTTATAACCGTTAACTAATTATATTTAATGCTTATGCTGTTGTGTAATGCACTCTGGTTGATGGTTGATTGTGTATCATGATTGTTGTGTACATGTGTTGTATGAAATCCATATAAATAACATTATATGGTAATCGACTGTGTCTGATTCCAATTCAGAAAGAACGAATATTTAAAAATAACATATATTTTAAAATAACATTTATTTTAATATATTATTCAGTAAAGGATTGGAAATGTGAATTTGATGTCCGATTTTGGATGGACATAAAATTATTAAAATATATGAAGCCGTGTTGATTAGATATGCGCCATTTTGAAGCGAACAATATTTATATTGATTTTATTCATTTTTATAATGAATATCGAAAGGAAATGATTTCAAAATCTAATGTTTTGAAAATATTATCATTTATATATTAATAATATGGAATATTCAATTTTGGTTTAAAATTGAAAAAGAAGTTGAAATCGTTTTTAAAATGAATTTTAAACGATTTATAAAATACGTTTTAAATGGAAATCTAGGAAATGTATATAATATATATATATATTATATATTTAATGGCCTGAATAGAACACGCCGCACAACGATTGTTCGCGAATTTCGACCATTGACTTCGAATTGACATTACGGGAGATCCAACCGTCGGATTTCCTAAAACCATGACCTTTGGGTTCGTATCGAAAAGAGCTTTCCAACAAATATAAGAGATTTGAAATCTAACGGTTGGATTTGGAATTATGTCCAAATCAAATTTGGAAAAGTTCACTGTAAGTGTAGTTCGATGACCATTTACGGAAATCGACTGAAAGGTCCTTAATAAAATTATTAAAAATATTAATAATTTGTGTAAAACCATAATAAATGATTTGGAAATAATTGGGATGAAAAATTCCACGTTTTTAAAGATAAAAATATTTTTTTTTATCAAAATGAACTAGTTATTAACTAGTTTGGATAATCCAATAATTTTTAAATAAATAAATTGGATTTATAAAGGGCTTTAATATAACCAGATTTTCCAATGTATTAAATGGAATTGATTGAAGTGGAAATAATCTTTGGAATATTTCAATGTTGAATTCGGTGGTTATACGGATATTATTATGGGAATTTGGAATATATATATATATATATATTGTTATTCCCAATACGATATTTGTTGGTTTCAGAATTTGATATTGAATATAAGCCGATATAATTTCTATTCAGAGCCTTGTATTTAATATCAAATTGCATTTTGGGTTTGTCGTGAACGGTGTCTTAAATAACACTGTTCTTAAGCCTAGTTGAGAAAACAATAAATCTTATTATTAGGATTTAGAGAAGAATTACCAATTAATTAAAATTTAATTGGAGTTGAAATGGAATGTGAATTGGGTTTATCGTGAATTGTCAAACGACATTCGTTCTTTAACCCAATTAACAGTGAAATGTGAGTTGGAATTTAAAGAATTTATTTTTGATAAAATTAATGGAAATTTTCCAAAGTAAATTTTTTTCTAATTTAATATATTGAATTGGAATTGAACGGAATTCGATTTGGTAATAATCGAAGTGAGCTTCTGTGGAGGAAGACCGTTACTATATATGGAATTTAAAAGGCTTTGCCGTTATTCCATTTATATTATTAATTGTATACAGACGTTTATATCGATTATATATATATTGATCTGTTTTCCGTGAAGATTCCATAATTAATGGAATATGATTTGGGTTTATCGTGAACTGTGTTTTAAATGACATTCGTTCTTTAACCAAGTTAAAGACAAGATTTATTTTCCTAAAAGTTGAATAATCATTAAGAAATGATTTTCGAGATTAAAACTGAACTAGAGTTTTAGTGAATCTTTAATTAGATTGGAATGAGAATGAGATAAATAAATTTATCATATTCATGAAATGATCGAGAATGGAGTATCACCAGTTTTACTCCAGGCGATAGTTAAATCTTTAATTAGATTTGAATGTGTAATGGTAATTAATTTTACCGATAACACCATGGTGTTAGATGTGGAGTATTACCAGTTTTGCTCCATGGGATGAATAGGTTGGGATTAGGAAATATAATAAATGATTACTTCGTTAAGGTTCGCTAATCTCGACTAGTCCGGTTAAACCTTAATTTGATTTGAATTGATATCCAAAGAAAGATTAAAGAATAAATTTAAAGAATTTATCTTTTTTAAAGAATTTATCTTTAATAAAATTAATGGGAACCATTCCCTAAAAATGTGAATATTTGAATAAAAGAATATTCTGGATTGGAATGAGGCATATGTTGTGTTTTTATAGCACTTTTTTATAAAATACGAGGGTTATTCAGAAAGACCGGGTTTATACCCATTCTTAATAACTGATTCGACGATAAGTCGACGATGAAGACGGTGGTTGAAGACCAGAGATCTTCACATCGTTTGGATGAATACTGATGTCTTGATTGGGCTGTACACCCAAGACAAGGTAATAAGTGGTGATCATCCAGACGTACTTGGAGATCGACCAGAAATGCGAGGACCTCTTTCCTGTATAGGACATATAGGACAAGGATAATGTGCCTCCGGTTTCGTTCAGACCCAAAACAGACATGTAAATGGATGTGTGTCTGACATTGGATTCTATTCTATGTTGATTGATCTCTATTAAATATATATCTGCTTGGTGGCGGGGAATTTATTGTCTTGCTTAACACCCTTCTCTAGTCATACGAGCTTAGAGGTTATATATCAATAGATATCGGTCTCATGGTGTGAATTGTCAGTGTGGCATGTTGAGATGCAGATGATCAAGGCTTCTGTTGAAAAGCAGAGTCTTGTGGTTGATGATCAAAGCACGTCTTTAAATAGCATAGCTTTGTGTATAGCGTTAATTCTCAAGCCTCACACCCCAGTATGAACCAGAAACGGGAGAGGACTGCAGGGAGAACATGCATTTCCTTCTAGCTAGGAGTGGTGTCATGGTATAGAGCCCAGACATTTTTACTTATGTGGATGATGGAAAGCGAGGTACCTCGGATATCGGTCACTACGGGGTCGATGGATGGATATGGTCGACATACTGACCAGACTTACGCCCCATAGGGCGGGGAAACGTATTGTTCAGGGATTATTAATCCACCTAGTGTGGACCAGCCCTGAAGATCCAAGGTGTAGGTGCGGCTGTATCCTACGACACGGGCTAGAGCATCTCGAATTCGGTAAGGACGATCCCTTGCCTTGGTTCATAGATGGAATCCAATTTCCAATACATGACATTTTGGTTTTAACTGTAGAACTAATATGGCGACATAGTAGCATGGGATACTATGTCGTCTATGATTGATACATTTATATTTGAAGTTGATTTCTTCACTTATAGTAATAATAAAAGATGAAATTTCACGTATCAAGCATTATTTTGCAATTATAAGGTAAAACTCTATCCTTCGGCTTGCGTTGCATTATGTGATGGGACCTGAGTCTTATAATAGCTTCATTTTATTTAATTAGCATTGCGCTGTCTGTTTTAAGCACTGGTATTCTTCGGAGGAAACCCATTGCGCTGCTTCAAGTTAGATTTTCGTTTTAAAACTTAAATCAATTCCTCAAATTTCAAAGTTCATTAAAATCACATTTTAACACTTCATACTAGTTATATATAAATTTCAAATTTGATCAATTCTAGATATTTAACTTGAATTATATTTAGATTCAAACCATTTACCTGTCAAGTTATTATCAAATCGATTTATTAAGTTTCATTATCTAAACCAATTCCATTTAAAAACGATTTCTGTATCTTCTGAATCACATCTTAAAATCAATTTAATATAATATGGTAATCTGATTTCAATTAGGTCATTAAACAGAATTAGTTACAAGTAAATTCCAAACCTCTCTTTTTAACCATTCTTAATTTAAAGTATTAAGAAAATCTAAGTTTATATTCTTATAAAAAACTATATTTGTGCATTAAGTTTTGAAATTTAAATAAAATTAACTATAACAAAAGATATATTAAATTACTTGTGAAATAATTTAAATTTATTTAAATATCAAAAAAATATTATAATTAAAATATATTTAAAATAGCTTCAAAATATATTTAAACTTGGATAAATATTTCCAAAATAGACCAATGTTGTCCGTGCATAATTTTCTACCTAGGACAAGTGATATGAATACATATCATTTCAGTCTGCAATTTAAATTTTGAATCACGGGTATATATCATTTCAACTCGCATCCCAATTCAGTTCAATTCATTTCCTAAATCATACAATGATTTAGGTGTGTATCATTTCAACCCATGGAGAACTTGCAATATGAGAATAAATAAATAATATAAATAAACTCAACATGTCAAACGTATACATGAAATAATACATATGCACATTCATATCACGTATATCAGTCGTGTCATTTCAAGCACAACATATAAAAAGATTTACTAAAACAATCCTAAACATTTCATACAATTTCAAATGCGCTGAGTTTTTCTTTAATAAAAATGTAAGTCAAGTGTGAAATAAACTCACCTTTCGTGGCATTAAATGGACATCACAAACGAATGGATACAGAATAGAACAATGACATCTAATCATAACTCAAAATTGATTCAAACACGACAACAAGTCAATCCTTATATATATGAAGAGGAGGAAACTTCTCAGCAAAACAAGATGGAAATTG
The DNA here is from genome assembly GCA_030737875.1 of Allium sativum. Taxonomy (NCBI): domain Eukaryota; kingdom Viridiplantae; phylum Streptophyta; class Magnoliopsida; order Asparagales; family Amaryllidaceae; genus Allium; species Allium sativum. Next base: position 25,803,120 of record JASFAX010000024.1, read on the forward strand.
AATTGAAGCAAATCTTGAAATGTTCTATCTCTTTTTTTAGAAGAAGAATCTGAAAACCCAAAAGAAAACTTCACTTAACTCTCATGCAAGCACGAATGACCAACATAACAAGATTAACCATAACAAAAGTTAGGAACTTAGGAAGAAATGTTTTAATTTTATATGAAGAAGCAAACTCGCACACACATAAGAATAACACAAACAAAAAATTAACTATAGAAAACTACTACAACATAACTAACTCAAGTAGAAATCCCTACAGCAAAAATTTTACTAATTTATATTTATATAGGATAGAAACACAATGTAACAACCCGAATTCCGACGGAACGATTTTTTTTCAAAAACCCAATACATCAAAACCCGAGTTGGTTGCTCTGGTCTCCTGCAAAAAAGACAGAGACAAGAAATATGTCAGAGTTCGGAAAACACCTCACCACGGAAGGAATAAAATATAATATATATAAACATAGCTTTACCTTAATTACAATACTGCTAAATCAGTATCTCCAAAGCTACAAGTCTCTGTCATGAATCTAACCTGCGAATGTTATGAGGAGGGGGTCAGAACATAATTTCTGCGTGAATGAGTTTAAACTACACTTCTTGAATAATCCTACATATATTGTTCAATTACATTTTATTGTTTATTAGGTTATTTGTGTCGTTAGCGCTCAAGGCTTACACACACTTCGCACCCATCTACTCCCAGTAGATTAACCTAATATAATGTATATGTAGCTACCACCAAACTGAGGTACAACCCGTGATGATCCCCACCGTATCCTCGCAGTGATATACGCAGTCCCCCGTCCTATGTTATAGTAATGTATATTCCTCTTATATATATAATACAACACTACGCCTACCTAGGATCACTCTAATTTGACTGCCGTTATCGAATAATGCCCACCAGTCTACGATACACCTCCCAGAGCAGACATGGTTATATCTAGACTCTTCCACGTATGTATTCTCTATCGTATTCGATATCTAACCCGCACACCCATCGTGTGTGCGTGCCCAAGTTCCGTGATAGGGCTACCCAAGAAACACGAAACTCGATCGGGAGCTTTCCTTATATTTGTGCAAGGCCCACCTTTAAGAGCCTCCCACACAAATATCCCTAGGGCCTGTTTTCTATGGTGGCTGTGGCCCCACCTCGGCCCCTCCCATAACTAATAAAGACTACGAGAGCTAAGCGACAAGCCCCTAAGCAACCAATCTAAAAATCCATATGGCATCTCCCCTCAACCACCGTCCCACGATAGTGAACGGTTAATGGTATATTGGGTCTAGGTCTAGTCTTTCCGCATCCTACTTGCTGTGGTAACAGGCACTCGACGACCTACTATCCTTGTTGGTCCTGACCCTCCACCTCCGTTGAGGCAGCCGTCGAATCACCTTTTCCGTCACCGCGAACAGCATTCTGATTGCCTAGCTATTCTTGCTATCAGGGCCCACCCACCTAGTAGTTATGCGCAGACCCAACCTCTGCGGGCACAGCCTGAAACATCTGCCACCACACAGAGGACTACTAGGAGCACCTTTAACGTCTCAAGAAGCCACGTGCTTCCCCTTCCAATCCATTGGAGCCGCCAAAATAACGAATGTGCGCTCCCCTCGTGTCTTATGACACCGTGATGATTTACCTTGTTGGGTTATTCATCCTACAACGTACAGATTTCCCAAAGCGTCTTGATTTTATATGTCATTAGACCCTACGTCTAATCAATTCTTACGCGCTTTTGTTACCTCTTCAGTTTTTCTTATTTAACTTGGTTATTCTTATTCATATTGACTTCCTTTTCAAGTTTACCAAGTTACCCTCACTTATTAATTCAATTTATACTTAACCCATTTAAGTCCATTAATAAGACCACAACATGTTGTTTTCCAACTTCAAAAATTATTCCCTTTTAGGGTTACAACAACATGCTATACATAATTCATAGTTAAGTATGTCTTATGCACATATATACTGATTAGGAGAATAATCCCCTAAACACCAGCCCCGAAGACCGAAATCAACATCAGACTGGCACCCAGTGAATTACTCAACCCAACCAACATATATGATTCTAATTTACTTCTTTTCCATCCATATAACTTATATCATCTTAAATTTCACACTTCTCCTTCCCAAACTACTTAATTTATAATTAAGTATATCTTCACATATAAGTTACCTTATTTTCCTCTATCGTTTCTTATAACTTACCTTATCCCATAAGTTATACTTTCCACCTGTCCCTAGGACAAGTCTAACCTATTATCCTTCCTTTTCTTATTCAAATTCATTCATAATACGTTATTTACCATTCCCCACTTTTTTCATTAATTTAGATATACTTAACCCTTTCCATTTATTTAACTCGTTACCTAAACTTTACCCAATTCAATTAATTTGTGATGCCATAACGGGTCCCCTTTGGTTAAACATTATTTATTTATGTCTTACATGTCGCCCATGTCCCACTTAACCTCTTTTATTATTATTTCCATGTCTTACACATGCTTTACTACGGTTAAGTCCACCTTAGTCATGTTTTACTTCACGTATCTTACTACAGTTAAGTCCACATTTACATGTTTTACATGTCTTGTCTTACTACGGTTAAGTCCATATTTACATGTCATGTCTTACTACGGTTAAGTTCATATTTACATGTCATATTTTACATGTCACCCACTTAACCCTCTAACCATACCCATGTCACCCACATGTCTTATTATGGTTAGTATTCCTTAATTCATTCATTATGACGAACGGTGCATGACCTCCCACATTAGACCGAACACTTTGTGGCTGCTGGATTTGCCGGGCGGTTCCGGGCAGTCTTACACCACAAAGCGGGTCTAACCTCATGTCACCAACCGTTACGCCTACAATTCATGCCTTTGACCTCTCACATTAGACGTCCAATTGTGGCAGCCGGTGTAATAACCCGGAAATTCTGAGCCAATTAAAATTTTTTATTTTGGCAATTTTAATGAATTTTGTTTATTTAAAATAATTATTTCAAATAATAGCGACGAAAAATTTATTTTGAATAGAAATAGAACATATATATTTATATAGATCGTCGTTAGAATATAAATATTTTATTTATAATTATAAAAGGAATTGAAAATGGCACGGTAGTTTGAAAATTCGATTTCAAACTTCAAATGAATGTACAGGATTCAAAATAAACCGGATTACAGCGAAACCAAAAATATTTGAATCTAATAGAGAATATCTTTCCAAAGAATCCAAAAAATTGAAATTCCATAGCGGGAATCAAAAGTTACGTCCAGTTGAAAATTAAGAAAAGTCGCCATGGAATTCTGGCCCTTAAAAATGGAAATTTTGCAAACGACCTCGGTTTTCGACGAAACTACTTTTGTTGGATCAGGGATGTCAAGTTATTGCTAGGTTTCAAAATTCGTAATTTTTTGAATCAATATATGAGTGTGGCGAAGGAAAACATGTTTTGACAGTTTCAGTTGATTTTAATCGATTGGAAAATGACCATTTTTCAAACGGTCTCAGAATTTGACGAAATTAGTTTTGTTAGGATCGTATCGTCAATACGAAGCTAGAAATTATTTTTGGAAATTTTTAGAGTTAGTATGTGGCCCCGGTAAATTGAAATGTGCGTTCAAATTCAATATATAGAGTTATATGTTGATTTTGACGAAAACTGATCGAAATGATCGAATCAGCTTACGATACATATCCCATTGTGTTCGTAATGGGGGTAATTAGCTATGAACGACAGGCGGTGGGTCCCGTTTTGAGTTCGAAATAAAAAGTTGCTTTTAAGGAATTTAAAATAAATTAAGTATATATAATTAAACCGGTCAACTCCTTCCCTCCCTCAAAATCATTTTCTACCTGAATCGAAAAATGGCCATCGGGGAAAGAGAAATCCCGTTCCTCCACTTCAACGCAATCGCTTGGCGTTCCTCCGGCCATCGCACCCCACTGCGACACCTCCCCTCTCGCGCCCGACCTCCACTCTCTCCTCCGCCCAATCGGAAGTCCTCCCCCAGCCCATACCCCGTCGCAGCAGCACCCTGTGCCACCATCCGCGGCCCCCAAACCTCAATCCCCTTGCCTGACCGCCGGAGCAAACCCCTGACCCCTTCGACCATCCCCTAACCGCCACAAACCCCCTGAAAACCGGCATCCCCCTTCTCCCACACCGCGAGACCCTCCTAACGCCACCATATCCGATCTGAGCACCATCTTCGAGCCACCTCAGCCACCGGTGAGCGTTCATTTCGATTTCTTTTTATTTATGCACTTATAATTATAATTTATGTGATAAGAAAGCGATGATTTTTTTACATTAGAAAGAGATGATTTATAACACAAAAAGGTTGAATTTTTAAAGAATAATTTTTTTTTGAATTTTATAGTGTATTCATCAATTTAAAAATGCGATTTTTCGTATAGAAATTTAAAATAAAAATATGAACTTTATTTTATAGAAGTAATAAAAATATGATTTTTATACAGTAGAAGTAACAAAAATATGAACTTTATTTTATAGAAGTAATAAAAATATGATTTTTATACAGTAGAAGTAATAAGAATATGATTTTTATATATGTAAAGATATAAAAATATAATTCTTATATGCATAGCAACAAAATAAAGATGCGATCTTTATATATGTAGCAAAATAAAAATTTGATTTTTATTATATATATGTTGAAATAAAAATGTGATTTTTATAGCGATAGTATAAAAATAGAATTTTTATCTCTATAGTAGCGGTGTAAAAATAGAATTTTTATCCATGTAGAGTGATTATAAAAATTTGATTTTTATATACATAGCAACAATATAAAAAAGTGATTTTTATATATGTAGTGGCAACGGACAATGAAATTGACAAAAGGCGAGCACGACGAAGATTTCTACATATGAAGAGTCGTGGCGTTTAGTTTAGCTAGTCGGTGAGAACTTCTCACTTTAAATTTACTTTTCTAGTTAGAAATATATACTAGGATGCAGACGGTGTTTAGTAGCACCTGACACCCGTCGTCCACAGACCATGGACGACCTGTATGCTTGTTTGATGTGTTGTGAAGTTTGTTTGTGATGTTGATGTGAAATGCGTTTAAATAAATTAATTATCGTTAAAATTTTAATTTTAACGTGAATATGAATAAATAAATATTCATTTACAAACCAGACGGTTTCTTTATATACACCTATTTGAAGGATATTGATTGGGACGATAAGTTTTACACGTCGCCCAACTGCACAAATAATATTCAGTGTTTGTGGATTGAAACCGCACACGGGTGTTGGGATAATATTTGGCGTACACTAATCCCAATTATTTAGTTGTATGTCGATCGATTGGTCGACAGACTGTGTAAGCATTAATTATTTATATTTAATGCTTATGCAGTTGTGTGGTGCACTTTGGATGATAGTTGATTATTTATCGTTGCTATGATATACATGTGTTGTATGGAAATCCATATAACTAACATTATATGGTAATTGATTGGGCCTCATTCCAATTGGGAAAATAAAGAATATTATAAAATAAAGATTCATGTGTTGAATAGAATAAATAGTCATGTGTTGACGATACTCATGTGTTGAGAATATTCATGTGTTGAAACTTATCATGTGTTGAATGAAATATTTTAACAATAAAATTTACATCTATATCATATGTAAAATTAGAAACTAACTAGGAAATAGATAAGATGAGTGGTTTCGTGGGTATTGATCTGATGTTGGTTTCGGCCTTCGGGGTTAATGCTTAGGAAATCGTTCTCTTACTAATTTACGGTTGGAGTCTGATTAAGAATTAAACGATAGAAATCATATTTTTCTTTAAATATATTAAATAATAAAAATAGTCATGTGTTGACAGTACTCATGTGTTGAGAATAGTCATGTGTTGAAAGAAATATAGATTCATGTGTTGAATAGAATAAATATTCATTTGTTGAATAGAATAACGAAGTTATTGAAAAATATAAAGCCGTGTTGATTAGAGATGCGCTATTTTGACGCAAACGATATTTATATCGATTATATTCGTTTTTATAATGATTATAAAAAAGGAAGTGATTTCAAAATATAACGATTTGAAAATATTGTCATTCGTATATCGATGATGTGGAATATTCAATTTTGATTCGGAATTGAATATGAGGTTGAAACCGTTTCGAAAACGAATTTAAAACGATTTATAAAATATGTTGAAAAGGGAAATCGACGAAATATATATTATATATATAGAATGGCCTGAATAGAACGCGCCGCGCCGCGGTAGTTCGCGAATTTCGACCATTGACTTCGAATTGACATTGCGGGAGATTCGACCGTCGGATTCTCCTAAAACCGGAACCGTTAGGTTCGTATCGAAAAGAACTTTCCAACGAATATTAGAAATTTGAAATCTAATGGTTGTATTTGGAGATACGTCCAAATCAAATTTAGAAAAGGTCGTTGTAAGTGCAGTTCGGTGGCCGTTGATGGAAATCGACTGCACGAGCCTTGATAAAATTGCTAAAAATATTAATAATTTGTGTAAAATCATAATATATGAATTGGAAAGAACTGAGATGAAAAGTTCCACATTTGAAAGGATAAAAATAGATTTTATCGAAATGAACTAGTTTTGAACTAGAACTAAAATCCAATTATTTTTAAATAAATAAATAAAGTGGATTTGAAGTGGTTTTAAATATTACTGGACTTTCCAATATACGAATTGGAATGGATTTGAATCAAAATTATCTTCGGAATATTTCGATGTTGGATTTCGTGATTATACAGATATGGTTGTGGAAATTTGAAAGATATTTATATCGTTATTTCCAATACGATATTTGTTGGTCGTAGAATTTGATATTAAATATAAGCCGATATATTTTCTATTCAGAGCCTTGTATTTAATATCAAATGTGATTTGGGTTCATCGTGAGTGGTGTCTTCATTAACACTGTTCTTGACTCCAGTTGAGAAAAGATAAAATCTTTCTATTTAGATTTAATGAAGTGTACCAATTAAATAATATTTAATTGGAATTGAATTAGAAAGTGATTTTGGGTTTATCATGAATCGTGTTTTAGGTGACATTAGTTCTTTAACCCAGTTAAAGACAGGATATTGATTTTTGAGAAGATTAAAACTAAGTGGAGTTTTAATGAATCTTTAATTATATTAAAGTGATCGAGAATGGAGTATCACCAGTTTTGCTCCAAAGCGATAGTTAAATCTTTAATTAGATTTGAACGTGTAATGGTAATTAATATTTACCGATAACACCGTGGTGTTAGACATGGAGTATTACCAATTTTGCTCCATGGGATAAATAGGTTGGGATTGGGAAATAAAATAAATAATTACTTCGGTGTGGTTCGCTAATCCCGATTAGTTTGGAAAACCTTAACATGGTTTGAAATGATACCCCAATCAGGATTAAGAATAAATTTAAAAGAATTTATCTTTGATAAAATTAATGGGAACCTTTCCCTAAGAATGTGAAATTTAGAAACTAACTGTAGGTTAGCTAAGAAGAATGGTTTCCTGGGTATTGATCTGATGTTGGTTTCGGCCTTCGGGGTTAATATTTGGGGAATTGTTCTCTTACTAATTTACGGTTAGTGACTGCTAAATTGGAATGAGGCGTATGTTGTGTTTGTGTAACACGTGTTTATTATATACGCGGGTTATTCGGAAAGGTCGGGTTTATAACCATTATGAATAACCAATTCGACGATAAGTCGAAGATGAAGATGGTGGTTGAAGACCGGAAGTCTTCACATCGTTTGGGTGATTACTGATGATCTTGATTGGGTTGTACACCCAAGAGGAGGGAAACAGTTGGTGATCGTCCAGATGTACTTGGAGATCGAAGGATATGCGAGGAAAGTGCCTCCGGTTTCGTTCAGACCCAGAACGAACTTGTAAATGGACTATGTGTCTGACATTGGATTTTATTCTGTGTTGATTGATCTCTATTAAATATACATCTGTTTGGCAGCGGAGAATTTATTCTCTTGCTTAACGCCCTTCTCTGAGACGTACGAGCTCAGAGGTTGTATATCGATGGACATCAGTCATATGGAGTGAATTGTCTGTATGGCACGCCTAAGTGGCAAATGATCAAGGTTTCTGTTGAAAAGCAAAGTCTTGTGGTTGATGATCAAAGCACAGCCTACGTGGCATAACTTTGTGTATAGCGTGGATTTGCGAGCCTCACACCTCGGTATGAGTCAAAAACGGGATAGTGACTGCAGGGAGAACACGACGTTTCTTTCTAGCTAGATGTAGTATCGGTGCTTAAACTGGCTGACATTTATATCATTTTTACCTATGTGGTTGTTGGAATGCGAGGCGCCTCGATTTTAGGTCTGTTAGGACCGGGAAACGTATGTCCAGGAATTGTCAATCCTCAAACGTAAGAGAGGACCGACCCTGAAGATCCAAGTGTTACCCAGGGAGAGTAGTCCTGAGGCATTTGCTAGAGTGTCTCGAAGCGGAGAGGAGCTTTCCCCTTGTCTCGACTCATGACGGAAATCCAATTTCCAATACGAGATATTTCGGTTTTATTTGTAGGGCCTAGTATGGCGACATGATATATGGTACCCATACCGTCTATGATTGATATTTATGATTGAAATTGTTTTGGTACTATACACTTATAATAGTATCAAATGATTTGTTTTAAACGTACCAAGCATGTTTGGCTATTATAAGGGAAAACCCTATCCTCCGGCTTGCGTTGCATTGTGTGATGGGACATGGGTCTTATAATAGCTTCATTTTTCGAAAAAGCATTGTGTTGTTTATTCTATGCACTGGTATTCTTGGGAGGAAACTCGTTCCGTGTTATACGGCGTGGTCCCTGGAATTACTCTCTTTTAAAGTAAAGTTTTAACTAACTGTTTTAGTTCTCACACCAGTCACATGACTGACATGGAGTTTATTGTTTTAACCTAAACTCTGGGTGCCCTTATTTTCGACACGGGCAGCTAGTAGTTTTGGTTTTGCAGATTTATATTCACAGGATCCTGATTTACTGCTGCAACAATGCTCGGAAAGCTCTGTATCCGTGTATTACTTTCATTTGTGTTTTGTATTGTTTTTCCACTGCTATGTAATTTATTGTAATCTCTGATATTTGTGAAATATGTAATATTTATTCATACTCTGTATATTCTTGTATTCTGATGGAATTGTTGTGATAAACAATGAAATGTTCTTCTGTTGGCATTCCGATGCGTGTTGTTTTCAACGCAATCTGTGCTTTCCTTCACGGGGAAGTTCGGGTCGTGTCAGTTTGGTATCAGAGCTTTGGTTTACAGTGCTCGAGAACAAGACACATTAGAACCAAACGAAAGAATTCATCTGATATTGGATTTGTAATATCCAATTAGAATAACTCGTTAGAGATGGGATCAGTAGTATCCTAGAACGAGTGTTAAGAGTATATTTATAAAAAAAATGAAAACAATATTGTTTTGAAAATGTAAACCATTTTGTATGTATTTGATTATTTTATTTGTATTGAATTTGGACAATCGAGTATATAAAGATTTTGTATATACGCGTCATGAACGTATATTCGAAGTTTTAATATACTGGATAGATATAGAGTCACACTCTAGTCGCCCAGAGATGATTCTGATGATTGATATATCATCATCAGAATTTGTGCTCGTGTTTCGAAAGTGAGATATCTATATATTTCGATTAGACTGGTGTGAGAACCAAAACTAGATAGGGTCTATTGTTGAGGTTTGGCACCAAAAATATGATTTTCTGTATATATATCAAATTATGAATTTGAAACGATAATCCACTAATTGATTGATAGTTGTGTTGTTTGATTATTGATTTGAAATTTTGAACCATTTAGGCCAAATTGAACCGAATATTGAACTGTATTGAAAATTGCTTGAAATTGTATGCATATACTTGTGCTTACATTGAACAGGTCATAGCACGGAGGCTAGAGCAGAAGAATAAAATTGTTTTCCCGACAAATAGGTACATGTTTATTGTATTTCATTGTGTTTGGATGATTTTATGAGCCGCTTGGCTGTTTCTTTTTCTTTTTGGATTGATGAGGGCCATGGGAGGCTATTTGAAATATTCCGAAGTCCCCAGTGCAGGGGAGGTTATGGCGAAATTTTTCAAAAATTTAGGGTGTTAGCCAAATTTTTAAAGAATATGAAAAGTTCTTAGAAACTGAAAAGTTAAAGAACTTAAGCTGTAAAGAAAATAATGAAAGTTGAGTTGATTAGTTAAACAACTTTCAGCTTCGTTCCTTTTCGGGGACGAAAAGTTTTAAGTGGGGGAGATTGTAATAATCCGGAAATTCTGAGCCAATTAATTTTTTTTATTTTGGCAATTTTAATGAATTTTGATTATTTAAAATGAATTATTTTAAATAATAGCAACGAGAAATTTATTTTGAATAGAAATAGAACGTATATATTTATATAGATCGTCGTTAGAAAATAAATATTTTATTTATAATTAAAAAAGGAATTGAAAATGGCGCGGTAGTTTGAAAATTCGATTTTCAAACTTCAAATGAATGTACAGGATTCAAAATAAACCGGATTTTAGCGAAACCAAAAATATTTGATTCTAATTGAGAATATCTTTCCAACGAATCCGAAAAATTGAAATTTCATAGCAGGAATCAAAAGTTACGTCCAATTGAAAATTCAGAATAGTCACTATGGAATTCTGGCCCTTAAAAATGGAAATTTTGCAAACGACCTCGGTTTTCGACGAAACCACTTTTATTGGATCCGGGATGTCAAGTTATTGCTATGTTTCAAAATTCGTAATTTTTCGAATCAATATGTGAGTGTGGCGAAGGAAAATGTGTTTTGACAGTTTTAGTTGATTTTAATCGACTGGAAAATGGTCATTTTTCAAACTGTCTCAGAATTTGATGAAATTAGTTTTGTTAGGACCGTATCGTCAATACGAAGCTAGAAATTATTTTTGGGGAATTTCTAGAGTTAGTATGTGGCCCCGGTAAATTGAAATGTGCGTTCAAATTCAATATATAGAGTTATATGTTGATTTTGACGAAAACTGATCGAAATGATCGAATCAGCTTACGATACATATCCCATTGTGTTCGTAATGGGGGTAATTAGTTATGAACGACGGGCGGTGGGTCCCGTTTTGAGTTCGGAATAAAAAGTTGCTTTTGAGGAATTTATAATAAATTAAATATATATAATTAAACTGGGGCCTCTTTTTCTCCTTAACTCGGTCAACTCCTTCCCTCCCCCAAATTCATTTTCTTCCTGAATCGAAAAATGGCCATCTAGGAAAGAGAAATCCCGTTCCTCCGCTTCAACGCCATCGCCTGGCGTTCCTTCGGCCATCGCACCCCGCTCCGACATCTCCCCTCTCGCGCCCGACCTCCTCTCTCTCCTCCGCCCAATCGGAAGTCCTCCCCTAGCCCATACCTCGCCGCAGCAGCACCCTGTGCCACCACCCGCGGCACCCAAACTCCAATCCCCTTGCCTGACCGCCGGAGCAAACCCCTGACCCCTTCTACCATCCCCTAACCGCCACAAACCCCCTGAAAACCCGCATCCCCCTTCCCCCGCACCGCGAGACCCTCCTAACGCCACCATATCCGATCTGAGCACCATCTTCGAGCCACCTCAGCCACCGTGAGCGTTCATTTCGATTTTTATTTATTTATGCACTTATAGTTATAATTTATGTGATAAGAAAGCGATGATTTTTTTTTACATTAGAAAGAGATGATTTATAACACAAAAAGGTTGAATTTTTAATTAATAAAAAGGTTGAATTTTTAAAGAATAAAAAGATTAAAGTTTAATAGTGTATTCATCGATTTAAAAATTCGATTTTTCATATAGAAATTTGAAATAAAAAATATGAACTTTATTTTATAGAAGTAATAAAAATATGATTTTTATACAGTAGAAGTAATAAAAATATAAACTTTATTTTACTGAATAAAAATATGATTTTTATACACTAGAAGTAATAAGAATATGATTTTTATATATGTAAAGATATAAAAATATAATTTTTATATGCATAGCAACAAAATAAAGATGCGATCTTTACATATGTAGCGAAATAAAATTTTGATTTTTATTATATATATGTAGAAATAAAAATGTGATTTTTATAGCGATAGTATAAAAATAGAATTTTTATCTATATAGTAGCGGTGTAAAAATAGAAATTTTATCCATGTAGAGTGATTATAAAAATGTGATTTTTATATACATAGCAACAATATAAAAATGTGATTTTTATATATGTAGTGGCTACAAACAACGAAATTGACGAAAGGCGAGCACGACGAAGATTCTACATATGAAGAGTCGTGGCGTTTAGTTTAGCTAGTCGGTGAGAACTTCTCACTTTAAATTTACTTTTCTAGTTAGAAATATATACTAGGATGCAGACTGTGTTTAGTAGCACCCGACACCCGTCGTCCACAGACCATGGACGACCTGTATGTTTGTTTGATGTGTTGTGAAGTTTGTTTGTGATGTTGATGTGAAATGTGTTGAAATAAATTAATTATCGTTAAAAATACAATTTTAACGTGAATATGGATATATAAATATTCATTTACAAACCGGACGGTTTGTTTATGTACACCTATTTGAAGGATATTGATTGCGACGATAAGTTTTACATGTTGCCCAACTGCACAAATAATATTCAGTGTTTGTGGATTGAAACCCCACACGGGTGTTGGGATGATATTCGGCGTACACTAATCCCAATTATTTAGTTGTACGTCGATCGTTTAGTCGACAGACTGTGTAAGCGTTAATTATTTATATTTAATGCTTATGCAGTTGTGTGGTGCACTTTGGATGATGGTTGATTATTTATCGTTGCTATAATATACATGTGTTGTATGGAAATCTATATAACTAACATTATATGGTAATTGATTGTGCCTCATTCCAATTGGAAAAATAAAGAATATAAAATAAAGATTCATGTGTTGAATAGAATAAATAGTCATGTGTTGACGATGCTCATGTGTTGAGAATATTCATGTGTTGAAACTTATCATGTGTTGAACGAAATATTTTAACAATAAAATTTACATCTTTATCATATATAAAATTAGAAACTAACTGGAAAATAGATAAGATGAGTGGTCTCCTGGGTATTGATCTGATATTGGTTTCGGCCTTCGGGGTTAATGCTTAGGGAATCGTTCTCTTACTAATTTACGATTGGAGTCTGATTAAGAATAAACGATAGAAATCATATTTTTTTTAAATATATTAAATATCAAAAATAGTCATGTGTCGACAGTACTCATGTGTTGAGAATAGTCATGTGTTGAAAGAAATATAGATTCATGTGTTGAATAGAATAAATATTCATTTGTTGAATAGAATAACAAAGTTATTGAAAAATATAAAGCCGTGTTGATTAGAGATGCGCAATTTTGACGCGAACGATACTTATATCGATTATATTCGTTTTTATAATGATTATAGAAAAGGAAGTGATTTCAAAATATAACGTTTTGAAAATATTGTCATTTGTATACCGATGATGTGGAATATTCAATTTTGATTCGAAATTGAATATGAAGTTGAAATTGTTTCGAAAACGAATTTAAAACGATTTATAAAATACGTTGAAGAGGGAAATCGACGAATATATATAATTTATATATTATATATATAATGGCCTGAATAGACCGCGCTGTGCCGCGACAGTTCGCGAATTTCGACCATTGACTTCAAATTGACATTGTGAGAGACCCGACCGTCGGATTCTCCTAAAACCGGAACCGTTAGGTTCGTATCGAAAAGAGCTTTCCAATGTATATTAGAAATTTGAAATCTAACTGTTGGATTTGGAGATACGTCCAAATCAAATTTGGAAAAGGTTGCTGTAAGTGCAGTTCGATGGCCGTTGATGGAAATCGACTGTACGGGCCTTGATAAAATTATCAAAAATATTAATAATTTGTGTAAAATCATAATATATGAATTGGAAAGAACTAGGATGATAAATTCCACATTTGAAAGGATAAAAATAGATTTTATCGAAATGAACTGGTTTTGAACTAGAATTAAAATCCAATTATTTTTAAATAAATAAAGTGGATTTGAAGTGGTTTTAAATATAACTAGACTTTCCAATATATGAATTGGAATGGATTTGAATCGAAATTATCTTCGAAATATTTCGATGTTGGATTTCATGATTATTCATATATGGTTGTGGAAATTTGAAAGATATTTATATCGTTATTCCCAATACGATATTTGTTGGTCGTAGAATTTGATATTGAATATAAGCCGATATATTTTCTATTCAGAGCCTTGTATTTAATATCAAATGTGATTTGGGCTCGTCGTGAGTGGTGTCTTCATTAACACTGTTCTTGACCCCAGTTGAGAAAAGATAAAATCTTTCTATTTAGATTTAATGAAGTGTACCAATTAAATAATATTTAATTGGAATTGAATTAGAAAGTGATTTTGGATTTATCGTGAATCGTGTTTTAGGTGACATTGGTTCTTTAACCTAGTTAAAGACAGGATATTGATTTTTGAGAAGACTAAAACTATGTGGAGTTTTAATGAATCTTTAATTAGATTAAAGTGATCGAGAATGGAGTATCACCAGTTTTGCTCCAAAGCGACAGTTAAATCTTTAATTAGATTTGAGCGTGAAATGGTAATTAATATTTACCGATAACACCGTGGTGTTAGATATGGAGTATTACCAGTTTTGCTCCATGGGATAAATAGGTTGGGATTGGGAAATAAAATAAATAATTACTTCGGTGTGGTTCGCTAATCCCGATTAGTTTGGAAAACTTTAACATGGTTTGAAATGATACCCCAAGGAGGATTAAAGAATAAATTTAAAAGAATTTATCTTTGATAAAATTAATGGGAACCTTTCCCTAAGAATTTTAAATTTAGAAACTAACTGTAGGTTAGCTAAGAAGAATGGTTTCCTGGGTATTGATCTGATGTTGGTTTCGACCTTCGGGATTAATATTTGGGGAATTGTTCTCTTACTAATTTACGGTTAGTGACTGCTGAATTCCTTGTGTTCGTGTAACACGTGTTTATTATATACGCGGGTTATTCGGAAAGGCCGGGTTTATACCCATTCTGAATAAACGATTCAACGATAAGTCGAAGATGAAGACGGTGGTTGAAGACCGGAAGTCTTCACATCGTTTGGGTGATTACTGATGATCTTGATTGGGCTGTACACCCAAGAGGAGGGAAACAGTTGGTGATCGTCCAGACGTACTTGAAGATCGATGGATATGCGAGGAAAGTGCCTCCGGTTTCGTTCAGACCCAGAACGAAGTTGTAAATGGGCTGTGTGTCATACATTGGATTTTATTCTGTGCTGATTGATCTCTATTAAATATACATCTATTTGGCGGTGGAGAATTTATTCTCTTGCTTAACGCCCTTCTCTGAGACGTACGAGCTCAGAGGTTGTATATCGATGGACATCAGTCGCATGGAGTGAATTGCCTGTGTGGCACGCCTAAGTGGCAAATGATCAAGGCTGCTGTTGAAAAGCAAAGTCTTGTGGTTGATGATCAAAGCATGACCTACGTGGCATAGCTTTGTGTATAGCGTGGATTCACGAGCCTCACAACTCGGTATGAGTCAAAAACGGGATAGTGACTGCAGGGAGAACACGACGTTTATTTCTAGCTAGAGGCAGTGTCAGTGCTTAAACTGGCTGACATTTATATCATTTTTACCTATGTGATTGTTGGAATGCGAGGCGCCTCGATTTTAGGTCTGTTAGGACCGGGAAACGTGTGTTCAGGAATTGCCAATTCTCAAACGTAAGAGAGGACCGGCCCTGGAGATCCAAGGTTTACCCAGGGAGAGTAGTTCTGAGGCATTTGCTAGAGTGTCTCGAAGTGGAGAGGAGCTTGCCACTTGCCTCGACTCATGACGGAAATCCAATTTCCAATACGAGATATTTCGGTTTTATTTGTAGAGCCTAGTATGGCGACATGATATATGGTACCCATGCCGTCTATGATTGATATTTATGATTGAAATTGTTTTGACACTGTACACTTATAATAGTATCAAATGATTTGTTTTAAACGTACCAAGCATGTTTGGCTATTATAAGGGAAAACCCTATCCTCCGGCTTGCGTTGCATTGTGTGATGGGACCTGGGTCTTATAATAGCTTCATTTTTCGAAAAAGCATTGCGTTGTTTATTTTTTGCACTGGTATGCTTGGATGGAAACACGTTCCGTGTTATACGGCGTGGTCCCTGGAATTACTCTCTTTTAAAGTAAAGTTTTAACTAACTGTTTTAGTTCTCACACCAGTCACATGACTAACCTGGAGTTTATTGTTTTAACCTAAACTTTAGGTTCCCTTATTTTCGACACGGGCAGCTAATAGTTTTTGTTTTGTAGATTTATATTCATAGGATCCTGATTTACAGCTGGAACAATGCTCGGAAAGCTCTGTATCCGTGTATTACTTTCAGTTGTGTTTTGTATTGTTTTTCCGCTGCTATGTAATTTATTGTAATCTCTGATATTTGTGAAATATGTAATATTTATTCATACTCTGTATATTCTTGTATTCTGATGGAATTGTTGTGATAAACAATGAAATGTTCTTCTGTTTTCATTCCGATGTGTGTTGTCCTCATCGCAATCCGTGCTTTCCTTCATGGGGAAGTTCGGGTCGTGTTAGCTGGATTTGTCGGGCGGTTCCGGGCAGTCTTGCACCACAATTGCGCCTAACCTCATGTCAAAGGTTCATTAACATCGTATTTCACCCAAATCCCAATTTTCATGTTATGTGTTTCCAATTCAACATATAGTCATGTTTATAATTTTGCCTATTCCAACTTGTCACCAATTACATATTAATTAGCCTTAATTACAAATTTCCAATTATTGGCAATTTCATCAATTCCATGTAATCCGTACCCAAATATGCCAATTTCTTTTATATTCCAATTATCCAAAATATCCAATAATACTCAAGTTCATAAAATCAATATTTTTCCAATATATTTCTCAATGTTTCCATGTTCATACATATAACCTAATTCATCTTTTAGGCTTATCTTACCAATAAATTTCACCGATTCATGATATCCAATTACATGTTGTTAATATTAAATTGTACTAATTCCATATCCAATTTCAATCATGCCAAACTACATAAATTTAAAATTACCTTACAATTATGTCCATAATTCTATTCAAATCATACATAAATCCTTCCAACCCATATTATGCCCAAACAACCCCTTTTCCTTTTAACTTTCTCGTTCCCGTTTACAACGCATTAATTCATGATAGATGTAGGCTCGAGATAGCCTAGCTATAAAAATAAAAAGGGGAAAGAATAAAAAGGAGAGAACTCAATCATAAGCATAAATGAAATAACTGATCTTATTAAATTATCATCATATTCATTATGGGGAATGGCAAACGATAGAAGTACAATTATACAACAACTGTATTTTAAACCACTCACCTTGATTGGATTGGAGAAATAAACAATTGGTTGTTGAGGTAGAACGTTGGTTTAGGCTTCTTATTTGATTATTGACGCAGAACGTGAATTGTTGTTGAAGAAACTTGCTACTTGATTTGATTAAACTCCAAAATTGATGAAGAACTTGCAATTTTATTTAGAGTTTAGAGGCGACAACTATGTTGGGTTGAAGTTTGGTGGCATGGAGGCGTCTTATAAGAGACAGAATGATTTTAGGGTTGGGTTAGGTGTTCTTTTATAGGTGGGTTAGAGCAACTAGGACCTTAGGATTAAATAAAAACTCATCTAAACTGTCCACCTCGCCCTAGAAAAGAACCATCAAGAACAACCCTTTTCACACTTAGTGCTCCTTTAAATAAAATAAAAAAAAGAAACCGCTTTATTTCTTTCTAATTAATGCATTACATACTACTTTTAACGTATAACAACCTCTTTCCTTCATGCATTCAATTATTTTTTGATTTATTTGTTTATTTGCACTTATACGTGAACCTTTATTTGCTATATTCTTCTCCTAATCAATTAATTTATTTCTTTCCCTTTTTGTCTTCTCTTTTTGAAAAGAAACCGCATGTCCTTAAACCATTTTCTTTTATTTATTTACATCTAATCACATGTGCATGCGTCTCTGATTTGAATATTATTTAATAACATTAACCTTCCTCCAATTGTGGCTTGCTTACGGCCTTATTAGTTTACTTTTTAAATGTTTAAATTTCAAAAGTTGATCCCCTTCACATTTAATTGCTCCATTTTAATGTTTACAACCTTTTTCTATGCATGCTTTAATTGCACATTTGACATTTTTTCATTCCATATTCTCTTTCTTTTATTTGCATCACATTCATTTATTTTTATTCAGGTTCATGCATCATACATTTATTTAATGCAATGATTTCACATATCCTCGTTCCTTTATTGCATTAATTTCAAATAACATGTACACATACATGCCCCCTTTTTGTTTGTCTCTATGTTCGCGTGCAACTTCAAATTTGAATCATGTTCATACACATCCATCTCCTATGCGTATACTAATTTTTATATGCGAACAATTGTCTATTTTATTTGGAAATTATCTTCCTTAATCAATTAATGGTTTATTTCCATTCTTTCAATTAAACCTCCAATTAACTTATCCCCATTAGCACTGAACCAATTTGCTAAGCCACTATTTAGCCACTCCTTAAAAAAGGAATATGGCAATGGTGGGGATTGAACTCACAACCTCTTATGTACAAGTCTCATGTATTAACCAAATGAGCTACTAAGTCTTTTGTTAACAAGACTTAGGACCAAGCTACATATTATTCTTTTCCCATTGCTCTTTTTCATGTTTTGTTGCATTTCTTAAATTAAGGATAACTTCTTCGTTTTAAATCAGTTTTCTACAAACTATAGGTCTAAATTGACCAGAAAATCGCCACAAACGTAATGACGCTAATTTTATGACTAAATTCTAGAGTCTCTTCAAATTCTCCTTTTTATTTATTTTTTTAAATGTTCGCATGTATTTCTTCGCATTTCACTGTATTTCTTCTTATTTCAAATATTGCATGTAATTTCTTTATTAATCTTTTTTTTATTTCACTGCATAAACTTCTTACATGCAATTACATTAATATTATTTAATCTTTCCTTTAAATATATCCATGCATATATACATATATCTCATTTTTAATTATATTAAAAATGCGGGGTGTTACATTCTCCCACTCTTAAGGAATTTCGTCCTCGAAATTCGATAGGGGTAAAATATATAATTCCTCGCATAATATCAAACCATCAAGTGTGCATCCAATATTTTTTTGCAAACATTGTGCACATGTGCAAAGTGAAATACATCATAGTAATGCATGTATGCCTAATTTGGTACCACCTATATGTATGCAAACTTTCAAAATTTTTTTTTCAAAACATGATGCTCACATCCTAAATATACTTGCAGTTCTATATGAATGCAATATTTTTGAAAAACCAAAACAATTTTCATCCAAATTTTCCCATACTCTTATAGAATAAGAGCACAGTTCATCCAATTGTTGCATCCAAAATCCTACCAATCATTATTAAATTCGAAATTTAGAATAATCTAATTTTCCAAATTCGATTTCTTATGTTACAAAAAGGTATAAAACGGAAGAATTTACATTTTCTTTTATGTACCTTTTCTGGTTGCACTTGGATTTTTACATAGCTATTCTATAAAAAGTTCCTATTTTCCTATCCAAGAACAATTACATAAGAAACTTTTTTTTTCAACTTATCTTTTTCGAACAACAATTCTAGTCTTTATAATGCTTATGCATTCTACGGGAATTTATTTTTATTATTCTAGGATAGTCCTAATTATTTACTTCCTAGCCTCAAACTCGTTCTTTCTAGACACTAATCCTTACCTACTCCGTTCGTTTTAAAACATGGTTTGGTCTCTTTTTTTTTCTAAATTTTTCTCCCAAAAATTAAAAATGGTAAAACTTTATTTTCTTTACCAAAACTTGCTTTTACCAAACCATAAAGACACGCCGTAACAAAAATGCAAAACATTTTTTTCAAACATAAAAAACTGGAGTAGACAAGGACAACTATTTCTTAATCGGGTTTCCAAATTACATAGGCTTTACTAGACACATCCAAGAAATCATTTATTCCAACTATATATAATCCTCATCCATTTTCCACTTTATAAGGTTTCCCTGCTAAACCCACTAATCCCAGTTACTATTGTATGGGATACATCTTTCTTAACACCAATCATTTTGTACACTTTCCACCTAACATACCTAAGGGTCACAGATTTCCTTGCTCATTCTTTTAGCGTGCAAAAGAGTTATCCCAATTCTTTCCATATTTTACTCTTTCTATTTAGTGGGCTTCTTTATAGATCTAGGTTTATATATAATATATTTATATTTTTGAAAATACAAATACGCTTTCTCATTATCTATATAGGAATCGTAAACCTATGCTCTGATACCAAATGTAACAACCCGAATTCCGACGGACCGATTTTTTTCAAAAACCCAATCCATCAAAACCCGAGTTGGTTGCTCTGGTATCCTGCAGAAAAGACAGAGACAAAAAATATGTCAGAGTTCGGAAAACACCTCACAGTAGAAGGAATAAAATATAATATATATAAATATAGCTTTACCTTAATTACAATATTTCTAAATCAGTATCTCCAAAGCTATAAGTCTCTGTCATGAATCTAACCTGCGAATGTTATGAGGAGGGGGTCAGAACATAAGTTCTGTGTGAATGAGTTTAAACTACACTTCTTGAATAATCCTACATATACCGTTCAATTACATTTTATTGTTTATTAGGTTATTTGTGTCGTTAGCGCTCAAGGCTTACACACACTTCGCACCCATCTACTCCCAGTAGATTAATCTAATATAATATATATGTAGCTACCCCCAAACTAAGGTACAACCCGTGGTACCCCACTCGCATGGTCCCCACCGTATCCTCGCAGTGATATACGCAGTCCCCCGTCCTATGTCATAGTAATGTATATTCCTCTTATATATATAATACAACACTACGCCCATATAGGATCACCCTAATTTGACTGCCGTTATCGAATAATGCCCACCAGTCTACGATACACCACCCAGAGCAGACATGGTTATATCTAGACTCTTCCACATACGTATTCTCTATCGTATTCGATATCTAACCCGCACACCCATTGTGTGTGCGTGCCCGAGTTCCGTGGCAGGGCTACACAAGAAACACGGAACTCGGTCGGGAGCTTTCCTTATATTTGTGCAAGGCCCGCCTTTAAGAGCCTCCCACACAAATATACCTAGGGTTTGTTTTCTATGGTGGCTATGGCCCCACCTCGGCCCTCCCATAACTAGTAAAGACTACGAGAGCTAAGCGACAAGCCCCTAAGCAACCAATCTAAACATCCATGTGGCATCCCCCCTCAACCACCGTCCCACAATAGTGAATGGTTAATGATATATTGGGTCTAGCTCTAGTCTTTCCGCATCCTACTGGCTGTGGTAACAGGCACTCGACGACCTACTATCCTTGTTGGTCCTGACCCTCCACCTCCGTTGAGGCAGCCGTCGAATCACCTTTGCCGTCACCGCGAACAGCATTCTAACTGCCCAGCTATTCTGGTAGTCAAGGCCCACCCACCTAGTAGTTACGCGCAGACCCAACCTCTGCGGGCACGGCCTGAAACATCTGCCACCACACAGAGGAATATTAGGCACACCTTTAACGTCTCAGGAAGCCGCGTGTTTCCCCTTCCAGTCCGTTGGAGCAGCCAAAATAACGAATGTGCGCTCCCCTCGTGTCTTATGACACCAAGATGATTTATCTTGTTGGGTTATTCATCCTACAACGCACGGATTGCCCAAGCGCCTTGATTTTATATGTCATTAGACCCTACGTCTAATCAATTACATGCTTTTGTTATCTCGTTAGTTTTTCTTATTTAACTTGGTTATTCTTATTCATAGTGACTTCCTTTTCAAGTTTACCAAGTTACCCTCACTTATTAATTCAATTTATACTTAACCCATTTAAGTCCATTAATAAGACCACAACATGTTGTTTTCCAACTTCATAAATTATTCCCTTTTAGGGTTACAACAACATGTTATACGTAATTCATAGTTAAGTATGTCTTATCCACATATATACTGATTAGGAGAATAATCCCCTAAACACCAGCCCCGAAGACCGAAATCAACATCAGACTGGCACCCAGAGAATTACTCAACCCAACCAACATATATGATTCTAATTTACTTCTTTTCCATTCATATAACTTATATCATCTTAAATTTCACACTTCACCTTCCCAAACTACTTAATTTATAATTAAGTATATCTTCACATATAAGTTACCTTATTTTCCTCTATCGTTTCTTATAACTTACCTTATCCCATAAGTTATACTTTCCACTTGTCCCTAGGACAAGTCTAACCTATTATCCTTCCTTTTCTTATTCAAATTCATTCATGATAGGTTATTTACCATTCCCCACTTTTGTCATTAATTTAGATTTACTTAACCCTTTCCATTTATTTAACTCGTTACCTAAACTTTATCCAATTCAATTAATTTGTGATGCCATAATGGGTCCCCTTTGGTTAAGCATTATTTATTTATGTCTTACATGTCGCCCATGTCCCACTTAACCTCTTTTATTATTGTTTCCATGTCTTACACATGCTTTACTACGGTTAAGTCCACATTAGTTATGTTTTACTTCACGTATCTTACTACAGTTAAGTCCACATTTACATGTTTTACATGTCTTGTCTTACTACGGTTAAGTCCATATTTACATGTTTTACAATTCTTGTCTTACTGCGGTTAAGTCCATATTTACATGTCATATTTTACATGTCACCCACTTAAACCTCTAACCATACCAATGTCACCCACATGTCTTATTATGGTTAGTATTCCTTAATTCATTCAATATGACGAATGGTGCATGACCTCCCACATTAGACCGAACACTTTGTGGCTGCTGGATTTGCCGGGCGGTTCCGGGCAGTCTTACACCACAAAGCGGGTCTAACCTCATGTCACCAACTGTTATGCAAACAATTCATGCCTTTGACCTATCACATTAGACGTCCAATTATGGCAGCTGGATTTGTCGGGCCATTACGAGTAGTCTTACACCACAATTGCGCCTAACCTCGTGTCAAATGTTCATTAATATCGTATTTCACTCAAATCCCAATTTTCATGTTATGTGTTTCCAATTCAACATATAGTCATGTTTACGATTTTGCCTATTCCAACTTGTCACTAATTACATATTAATTAGCCTTAATTACAAATTTCCAATTATAGGCAATTTCATCAATTCCATGTAATCCATACCCAAATATGCCAATTTCTTTTATTTTCCAATTATCCAAAATATCCAATAATACTCAAGTTCATAAAATCAATATTTTTCCAATATATTTCCCAACGTTCCCATGTTCATACATATAACCTAATTCACCTTTTAGGCTTATCTTACCAATAAATTTCACCAATCCATGATATCCAATTACATGTTGTTAATATTAAATTGTACTAATTCCATATCTAATTTCAATCATGCCAAACTACATAAATTTAAAATTACCATACAATTATGTCCATAATTCTATTCAAATCATACATAAATCCTTCCAACCCATATTATGCCCAAACAACCCCTTTTTCCCCTTTTACTTTCATTCTCGTTTACAACACATAAATTCATGATAGATGTAGGCACGAGATAGCCTAGCTATAAAAATAAAAAGGGGAAAGAATAAAAAGGAGAGAACTCAATCGTAAGCATAAATGAAATAACTGATCTTATTAAATTATCATCGTATTCATTATGGGGAATGGCAAACGATAGAAGTTCAATTATACAACAACTGTATTTTAAACCACTCACCTTGACTAGATTGGAGAAATAAACAATTGGTTGTTGAGGTAGAACATTGGTTTAGGCTTCTTATTTGATTATTGACACAGAACGTGAATTGTTGTTGAAGAAACTTGCTACTTGATTTGATTAAAATCCAAAATTGATGAAGAACTTGCAATTTTATTTAGAGTTTAGAGGCGGCGGCTATGTTGGGTTGAAATTTGGTGGCATGGAGGCGTCTTATAAGAGATAGAATGATTTTAGGGTTAGGCTAGTGTTCTTTTATAGGTGGGTTAGAGCAACTAGGACCTTAGGATTAAATAAAAACTCATCTAAACCATCCACCTCACCCTAGAAAAGAACCATCCAGAACAACCCTTTTCACACTTAGTGCTCCTTTAAATAAAATAAAAAAAAAGAAACTGCTTTATTTCTTTCTAATTAATGCATTACATACTATTTTTAATGTATATCAACCTCTTTCCTACATGCATTCAAATTTTTTTTACTTTTTATTTATTTGCCCTTATATGTGAACCTTTATTTTCTATATTCTTCTCCTAATAAATTAATTGATTTCTTTCTCTTTTTGTCTGCTCTTTTTGAAAAGAAACCGCATGTCTTAAACCATTTTCTTTTATTTATTTACATCTAATCACATGTGCATGCGCCTCTGATTTGAATGTTATTTAATAACATTAACCTTCCTCCAATTGTGGCTTGCTTATGGCCTTATTAGTTTACTTTTTAAACGTTTAAATTTCAAAAGTTGATCCCCTTCACAGTTAATTGCTCCATTTTAATGTTTACAACCTTTTCTATGCATGCTTTAATTGCACATTTGACATGTTTTGCATTCCATATTCTCTTTCTTTTATTTACATCACATTAATTTATTTTTATTTAGGTTCATGCATCATCCATTTATTTAATGGAATAATTTCACATATCCTCTTTCCCTTATTGCATTAATTTCAAATAACATGTATACATATATGCCCCCTTTTTGTTTATCTCTATGTTCGCGCGCAACTTCAAATTTGAATCATGTTCATACGCATCCATCTCTTATGCGTATACTAATTTTCATATGCGAACAATTGTATATTTTATTTGGAAATTATATTCCTTAATCAATTAATGGTTTATTTCCATTCTTTCAATTAAACCTCCAATTAACTTATTCCCTTTCGCTCTGAACCAATTTGCTAAGCCACTATTTAGCCGCTCCTTAAAACAAAAAAAAATAAGGTACTGGCGGGAATTGAACTCACAACCTCTTATGTACAAGTCTCATGTATTAACCAAATGAGCTACTAAGTCTTTTGTTAAAAGACTTAGGACCAAGCTACATATTATTCTTTTCCCATTGCTCTTTTTCATGTTTTGTTGCGTTTCTTAAATTAAGGATAACTTCTTCGTTTAAATCAGTTTTCTACAAACTGTAGGTCTAAATTGACCAGAAAATAGCCAAGAACATAATGACGCTAATTTCATGACCAAATTCTAGAGTCTCTTCAAATTCTCCTTTTTTTTTAAATGTTCGCATGTATTTCTTCGCATTTCACTGTATTTCTTCTTATTTCAAATATTGCATGTAATTTCTTTATTAATCTTTTTCTTTATTTCACTACATAAACTTCTTACATGCTATTACATTAATATTATTTAATCTTTCCTTTAAATATATCCATGCATATATACATATATCTCATTTTTAATTATACTAAAAATGCGGGGTGTGTAACACAACATGTAACGCAATATAGAAAATGACACTCATGCAACTCATACCACTCACGCAACTCACACTACGTAGCACAGCCACACCCAAGCATAACACAAACTCACGCACCAAGCAACACCCAGCAAGGCAGCCTCAGGTGGCTTGGACAGAGGGGTCGGAGCTAGCTGGACTTGGCTTAGGTGATCCACAGAGTGTTGTGCTGATTGGAAGGGGCAGGGTTTTGGGTTCTACAACGATCCGAAATTCCCCAATCTCCGAAGAGACGGAAAAGGCCGGATTGAGTTGAGAACACGACAAATCAGAATGCAAAAAAAAAAATCATTGTTCTTACAACAATTATATCAGAGTACAAGAATATAACAGAGTATTATTAAATAATATAAATCAGGAAAATATCACAGATAAAATTACATAGCAGCGGAAATATAATACATAATACAAGTAAAAGAAATACACAGATATAAAGCTTTCCGAATAAAGCTCTAGGTGTAAATCTAGGATCCTGGAAAAGAAATATCTGCAAAAACCCAACTACTAGCTGCCTGTGTGGAAAATAAGGGCACCCAAAGTTTAGGTTAAAACAATAAACTACAGATCAGTCATATGACTGGTGTGAGAATTAAAAAAGTTATTTAAAACTTTACACTAAAATTTGGTAAATCATGGGACCACGTCGTATAACATGGAACGGATTTCCTCCCAAGAATACCAGTGCATAAAACAAACAGCGCAATGATAATTAAAGAAAATGAAGCTATTATAAGACTCAGGTCCCATCACACAATGCAACGCAAGTCGGAGGATAGAGTTTTCCCTTATAATAGCCAAACATGCTTGGTACGTTTTAAAACAAATCATTTTGATATTACTATAAGCGTATAGTGCCTAAATCACTTCAAATATGAATGTATCAATCATAGACGGCATAGTATCCCATGCTACAATGTTACCAAACTAGTTCTGCAATTAAAACTGAAATGTCATGTATTGGAAGTTGGATTTCCATCTATGAATCAAGGCAAGGGATCGTCCTTAACGAATTCGAGACAATCTAGCACATGTCTCAGGACCAGAATGCATCGACCCCTGGAGCATCATGGCCGGTCCACACTTACTTACGTTAGTGGATTGGTTATTCCTGAACAATACATTCCCCGCCCTATGGGGCGTAAGTCTGGTCAGTATGTCGAGCATATCCATCCATCAGCCCCGTAGTGAAAGATATATCTGAGGCTCTTATCTTTCCATCATCCACATAAGTAAAATGTCTGGGCTCCATACCATGACACCACTCATAGCTAGAAAGAAACGCATATCGTCCCTGAGGTCCTCTCTCATTTTTTGTTCACACCGGGGTGTGAGGCTCGCGAATTGACGCTATACAGAAAGCTATGCTATTTAAAGCCTTGCTTTGATCATCAACCACAAGACTTTGCTTTTCAACAAAAGACTTGATCATTTGCATCTCAGCATGCCACACTGACAATTCACGCCATGCAACCGATATCTATTGATACATAACCTCTAAGCTCGTACGTCTAAGAGAAGGATGTTAAGCAATGGAATAAATTCTCCGGCACCAAACAGATATATATTTAATAGAGATCAATCAACACAGAATAAAATTCAATGTTAGACACACATCCATTTAATAGTTCGATCTAAGTCTGAACGAAACCGAAGGCACCTTATTCTTCGTCCTATATGTCCAATACAGGAGAGAGGTCCTCGCATATCCGGTCGATCTCCAAGTACGTCTGGACGATCACCAGTTATTACCTTGTCTCGGGTGTACAACCCAATCAATACATCAGTAATCATCCAAACGATGTGAAGATCTCCGGTCTTCAACCACCGTCTTCATCGTCTACTTATCGTCGTATTAGTTATTCAGAATGGGATAAACCCGGTCTTTCCGAATAACCTACGTATCTTATAAACAAGTTCTATAAAAACACACCATACGCCACATTCCAATTCAGAATATTCTTTTACTCAAATATTCTTTTCACAATTTATACCAAATTAAGGTTTTCCAAACTAGTCGGGGTTAGCGAACCATACAGAAGTAATCATTTGTTTTATTTCCCAATCCCAATATATTCATCCCATGGAGCAAAACTGGTAGCACTCTATACCTAACACCCACGGTGTTATCAGTAAAATTAATTACCATTTCACGTTCAAATCTAATTAAAGATTTAACTATCTCTTGGAGCGAAACTGGTGATACTCCGTTCTCGATCATTTCACAAATTTGATAATTTAAATATTCACATTTCAATCTAATTAAAGATTCATTAAAACTCCACTTAATTTTAATCTCCAAAAATCATTATGTAATGATTATTCAAATTAAGGAAATAAATCCTGTCTTTAACTGGGCTAAAGAACCAATGTCATTTAAAACACAGTTCACGATAAACCCAAAATCACATTCCATTAATTATGGAATCTTCACGGAAAACAGACCAATATATATAATCAATATAAACTTCTATATCCGACTAATAATATAAATGGAATAACGACAAAGCCTTTTAAATTCCATATATAGTAACAGTCTTCCTCCACGGAAGCTCACTTCGATTATTACCAAATCGAATTCCATTCCATTCCAATTTATTTTATTAAATTAGAAAACTTTATTTTGGAAATTTTCCATTAAATCTTACTAAAAGATTTATATATCCCAAATCACATTTCACTATTAATCGGGTTAAAGAACAATGCCACTAAAAACACATTTCACAATAAACCCAATTCACATTCCATTTTATTCTAGTTACTATATAATTGGAAACTCTAATAATCTTAATTAAAAGATTTATTCTTTTCACATGGGGTTTAAGAATAGTGTTACTGAAGACACCATTGACGACAAACCCAAAATCGAATTCTTTTATTCAATTCCAATTAAATATTAATTGATTGGAAAACTTCACTAAATCTTAATTAAAAGATTTATTCTTTTCTTAACTGGGTTTAAGAACAGTGTTATTTAAGACAACGTTCACGATAAACCCAAAATCCAATTTAATACTAAATACAAGACTCTGAATAGAAATTATATCGGCTTATATTCAATATCAAATTCCGAAACAAACGGATATCGTACTAGGAATAACGATATCTGTATCTTCCAAATTCCCATAACCATATCCGTATAACCACGGAATCCAACATTGAAATATTCCAAAGATTATATCTATTCCATTCCATTCCAATTTATTTTATTGGAAAATTTTGGTTATTTTTAAAACCATTTCAAATCCAATTTATTTCTTTAAAAATATTGGATTATTATTCTAGTTAATAACTAGTTCATTTTGATAAAAATATATTTTTATCTTTACAAAAATGGAATTTTTCATCCCAATTCTTTTCAAATCATTTATTATTATTTTACACAAATTATTAATATTTTTAATAATTTTAACAAGCCCCATACAGTCGGTTTCCAATAACGGCCACCTAATTACATCCATAACGACCTTTTCCAAAGACATAATTTCAAATCCGAACGTTAGATCTCAAATCTCTTATATTCATTGGTAAGCTCTTTCCGATACGAATCCAACGGTTTCGGTTTTAGGAGAATCCGACAGTCGGATCTCCCGTAATGTCAATCCGAAGTCAACGGTCGAAATTCACGAACGGTCGCGGCGCATTCTATTCAGGCCATATAATATATATATTATATATATTTCTTCGATTTCCATTTAAAACGTATTTTATAAATCGTTTTAAGTTCGTTTTAAAAGCTATTCTAACTTCATTTTCAGTTTTAAACCAAATTGAATATTCCATATAATTAATATAAAAATGATAGTATTTTCAAAACATTAGATTTTGAAATCACTTCCTTTTCGATATTCATTATAAAAATGAATAAAATCGATATAAATATCGTTCACGTTAAAGTGGCGCATAACTAATAAACACCGCTTCACATATTTCAGTAATTTCGTGTCCATCCAAAATCGGACATCAAATTCACGTTTTAATCCTTTACTGAATATTATTTTAAAACATTCATTATTTTAAAATATTAGTTATTTTAAAATATTCGTTATTGCTGAATTGGAAGCAGACATAGTCAATTACCATATAATGTTATTTATATGGATTTCATACAATACATGTATACAACAACCGTGTTAAACAATAATTCATCATCCAGAGTGCATTCTATAACTGCATAAGCATTAAATATAAATAATTAATGCTTACAACAGTCTGTCAACCAATCGATTGACATAAAACTAAACAATTGGGATTGATGTACGTCAAATATCCGCCCAATACCCGTGTGGGGTTTCAGCCAACAAATACTGAATATTATTTGTGCTGTTGGGCGATGTGTAAAATTTACCGTCCCAATCAATGTCAGTTAAATGGGTGCACATAAAAAAACCGTCTGATTTGTGAGTGAATATTTATTTTCATTTTAGGAGAATTTTATGCCATTCATATACACGTTAAAAATTATATTTTTAAGGATTAAATATTTTATTCAACACTTGACTATTTTATACAGTTCATTCATGTAACAAAAAATGATATTTTTATTGTTCAAATATTTTATATATTTCATACAATCAATAAACAAAAAACAGTCAGTTCACCATAAACAGTCAATTCAAACAAACATCCATGGTTTGTACAATAAATGGTGACGGGGGCTACTAAGCCCCGTCTGCATCCTAGTAAATATTTAACTGTAAAATAATTAGAGTGAGAAGGTGTTCTCACAGTCGGTTCCACTCTGCTAGTTTTTAATTCTGAATTTCTGAACAGTTTGGATTTGAATTTGCCTGAAATTTTAACATGCTCCATTTCTGTCCCAGTCAGTTCTGAAATGTAGATCGCGTTAAGACAATTCCAACGCAAGTTGTTTCGTCCAATTCTGTGACCATATGCAAAAGATATTAACGTTTAACCATTAGTTACATAATTAATTAAGGTTCTAGAAACCTTAATCATCTTCCTCCTTTGAATGATTTACTGGAAACATCGTCCAAATTGAAACACCCACCGCGCTACTTCGAC
This sequence comes from Allium sativum, assembly GCA_030737875.1. NCBI lineage: Eukaryota > Viridiplantae > Streptophyta > Magnoliopsida > Asparagales > Amaryllidaceae > Allium > Allium sativum. The sequence continues at coordinate 25,833,865 of JASFAX010000024.1, forward strand.
AGACCGCCAGAAGACGATCAGAACCTCCCCAGCCACGTGCCTACGTGGCGCGCACCTCCATCCTGAACCGCACCAAGCTCGGTGGCCTCCTCGATCCTAGAATGACATACGAACTCCGCCGCTTCGTGGCACAAATTCCCTCAATATACTAAATGGAATTTGATCAAACCAGGATGGGTTAAAAGATCAGAAATTCGTCTTTAATCTTTGTTTTGAAATCTTCATCAGTTTCGATTTATTTGCGGAGCGATTTAGGAATGAATTTGGGAGCGTTTTAATCGTCCATTTCCTTGAACTGGAAGCGCTTTGTTTTTAAGCGAGAGTGGATTAGGGTATAGGCCCAAAAATAATTATATATATTTTTAATAATTAATTCGTTTTAAAACTCCAAATCGTTACGAACTCCAAATCAAACCCAAGGACTGTCGCTTCTAGCTAAATACCCCCATTCGGACACAATGGGATATGTTCTATAGGCCAATTCGACTGTTTCGATCAGTTTTCGTCAAAAACAAAATATAAATCAATATATATTGAATTTAAACGTACATTTTAATTTACCGGGGCCACATACTGACTCCAAAAATTCCAGAAAAATAAATCTAGCTATGTTTTGACAACACAGTCCTAACAAAAAAAAAATCGTTAAAGTTGGAGACCATTTGAAAAATGGTCATTTTCCAGTCAATTAAATTCAAACTAAATTTGCCAAACGCGTTTAAATTCACCATGCTCACATATTAATTCCAAAAATTATGAACGTTGGAATATAACAATAATTTGACATTCCGGATCCAACAAAAGTGGTTTCGTCGGAAACGGAGGTCGTTTGCAAAATGGCTATTTTTAAGGGCTATATATTAATTAAAATATATATAAATTCCATAGCGGCTATTGTAAATTTTAAACTGGACATAACTTTCAATTTATATTATGAAATTTCAGTTTCTTACATCCGTTAGAAAGATATAGCTAAATTGACTCAAATATTTCTGGTTTTACTAAAATTCGATTTATTTTGAATTCTATACGTTCATTTGAAATTAAAATCGAATTTTCAAACTACCGTGACATTTCGAGTTCATTTTATAATTAAAATAGATTTGTTCATTCTAACTTCATTTAGAATAAATTTTTAGTCATTATTATTTAAAATAAATCATTTTAAATATTCAAAATACATTAAAATATCTAAAATAAAAAATATAAATTGGTTTTGTAACTCTGGGTTATTACAATCTCCCCCACTTAAAATCTTTTCGTCTTCGAAAAGGTACAGAGCTGAAAGATGTTTAACTAATCAACTCAACTTTCATTCTGACTTTCATTCTTCAACTTTTCAGTTTCTAATAATTTTCTAATTTTTCAAAAATTTGGCTAACACCCTAAATTTTCGGAAAATTTTGCCATATCCACTTTTGTACAGGGAGACCTTTAAAACTGCAACTAGCCTCATAGGGCCCTCATCAATCCAAAAGAAAAAGAAAAAGCCAAGCGGCTAGCCAATCGGCTCATAAAATCATCAAACCCAAATAAAATAGTAAATATGTACGTATTTGTCGGGCATACAGATTTATTCCTCTTCTTAGTTTCCATGCTATGACCTGTTCAATGTATATACATGTATATGTATGCAATTCCAATCAATTTTCGGTTTAGTTCAATACTAATTCAATTTGGCTAAATTCATCTTTCCTTTTCATAATGGTTAAATTAGTTATTATTCCAATATTTTTATTAGTTAAACTAATAATCAAAATCACAACCAACAATCAATTGGTTCATTAGCTTTTCAAACGTATAACTTTAACATATAATCAAAATCATATTTTTGATGCCAAATCACAACAATAACCCTATCTAATTTTGGTTCTCACACTAGTCAATTGGAAATATATAGATATCCTACTTTCGAAACTCGAAAATAAAAACTAATGACGATGCCTCAATCATCAGGATCATTTCCGGGCGACTAGAGTGTGATTCTAAATCTACCCAGTATATTTGAGTCTTTGTATACACGTTTGCAAGGCATATATGCAAAATCTTCATATACTCGGTTGTCCAAATCAATTTAAACTAAAATATTTAAATACGTATCATAAGGTTTAAATTTTCAAAACAAAATTTGTTTTCATTTTTATTTTTAATAAATAATACTCTTCCAACTCATTCTAGGATACTACTGATCCCATCTCTAACGAGTCATTCTCATTGGATATTACTAGTCCAATCTCTGATGAATTCTTTCGTTCGATTCTACTGTGTCTTGTTCTCGAGCTATGTAAACCAAAGCTCTGATATTAACTGAAGCGATCCGAAATCCCCCAATCTTCGAAGAGACGGAAAAGGCCGGATTGAGTTAAGAACACGACAAATCGTAATGCAAAGAGAAGAACATTTCATTGTTCTTACAACAATTACATCAGAGTACAAGAATATAACAAAGTATGATTAAATAATATACATCAGGAAAATATCAAAGATTAAATTACATAGCAGCGGAAAAATAATACATAACACAACTGAAAAAAATACATGGATATAAAGCTTTCCAAATATAGCTCCAACTGTAAATCCAGGATCCTGGAAAAGATATATCTGCAAAAACCCAACTACTAGCTACCCGTGTGAAAAATAGGGGCACCCAGAGTTTAGGTAAAAACAATAAACTCCAGGTCAGTTATGTGACTAATGTGAGAACTAAAACAGTTATTTAAAACTTTACACTAAAATTTGGTAAATCAAGGGACCACGCCGTATAACACGGAACGGGTATCCTCCCAAGAATACCAGTGCATAAAACAAAAGGCGCAATGATAATTAAAGAAAATGAAGCTATTATAAGACTGAGGTCTCATAACACAATGCAACGCAAGCCGGAGGATAGAGTTTTCCCTTGTAATAGTCAAACATGCTTGGTACGTTTAAAAAAAAAATCATTTTGATATCACTATAAGTGTATAGTGACAAAATCACTTCAAATATATATGCATCAATCATAGACGACATAGTATCCCATGCTACTTTGTCGCCATACTTAATCTGCAATTAAAATTGAAATGTCACATATTGGAAGTTTGATTTCCATCTATGAACCAAGGCAAGGGATCGTCCTTACCGAATTCGAGACAATATAGCCCATGTCTCAAGATCAGAACGCATCGACCCTTGGAGCATCAGGGCCAGTCCACACTTACGTTAGTGGATTGGTTATTCCTGAACAATATGTTTCCCCTCCCAATGGGGCGTAAGTCTGATCTGTATGTCGACCATATCCATCCATCAGCCCCGTAGTGACCGATATATCTGAGGTGCTTCTCTTTCCATCATCCACATAAGTAAAATGTCAGCGCTCCATACCATGAAACCACTCCTAGTAAGAAAGAAACCCATGTCCTCCCTGAGGTCCTCTCCCGTTTCTGGTTCACACTGGGGTGTGAGGCTCACGAATTAACGCTATACACAAAGCTATGCTATTTAAAGCCATGCTTTGATCATCAACTACAAGACTTTGCTTTTCAACAAAAGCCTTGATCATTTGCATCCCAGCATGCCACACTGACAATTCACGCCATGCAACCGATGACTATCGATATATAACCTCTAAGTTCTTATGTCTCAGAGAAGGGTTTTAAGAAAGAGAATAAACTCTCCACCACCAAACAGATATGTATTTAATATAGATCAATCAATACAGAATAAAATCCAATGTCAGACACACATCCATTTACTAGTTCGTTCTGGGTCTGAACGAAACCGGAGGCACCTTATTCCTCGTCCAATATGTCCAATACAGAAGAGAGGTCCTCGCATATCCGGTCGATCTCCAAGTACGTCTAGATGATCACCACTTATTACCTTGTCTCGGGTGTACAGCCCAATCAAGACATCAGTAATCATCCAAACGATGTGAAGATCTCCGGTCTTCAACCACCGTCTTCATCGTCGACTTATCGTCGTATCAGTTATTCAGAATGGGATAAACCCGGCCTTTCCGAATAACCCACGTATCTTATAAACAAGTACTATAAAAACACAACATATGCCTCACTCCAATTCAGAATATTCTTTTACTCAAATATTCTTTTCACAATTTAAACCAAATTAAGGTTTTCCAAACTAGTCGGGATTAGCGAACCATACCGAAGTAATCATTTGTTTTATTTCCCAATCGCAACCTGTTCATCCCATGGAGCAAAACTGGTAGCACTCCATATCTAACACCCACGGTGTTATCGGTAAATTAATTACCATTTCACATTCAAATCTAATTAAAGATTTAACTATCGTTTGGAGCAAAACTGGTGATACTCCATTCTCGATCATTTCACAAATTTGATAATTTAAATTATGACATTCACATTTCAATCTAACTAAAGATTCATTAATACTCCACTTAGTTTTAATCTCCAAAAATCATTATGTAATGATTATTCAAATTTAGGAAATAAATCCTGTCATTAACTAGGTTAAAGAACCAATGTCATTTAAAACACATTCCACGATAAACCCAAAATCATATTCCATTAATTATAGAATCTTCATGGAAAACAAATCAATAGATATAATCGATATAAACTTCCGTATCCGACTAATAATATAAAAGGAATAACGACAAAGGCCTTTAACATATATAGTAACAGTCTTCCTCCATAAAGCTCACTTCAATCATTACGAAATCGAATTCCATTCCATTCCAATTTATTTTATGAAATTGAAAAACTTTACTTTGGAAATTTTCCTTTAAATATTACTAAAAGATTTATATATTCCAAATCACATTTCGCTGTTAATCGGGTTAATGAACGAATGTCATTAAAAACAAAGTTCACAATAAACCTAATTCACATTCCATTTTATTCCTGTTACTAAATATAACTGGAAACTCTAATAATCTTAATTAAAAGATTTATTCTTTTCACACAGGGTTTAAGAATAGTGTTACTAAAGGCAACATTCACGACAAACCCAAAATCCAATTCTTTTATTCAATTCTAATTAAATATTAATTGATTGGAAAACTTCACTAAATATTAATTAAAAGATTTATTCTTTTCTCAACTGGGTTTAAGAACAATGTTATCTAAAACATCGTTCACGACACCCAAAATCCAATTTAATATTAAATACAAGGCTCTGAATAGAAATTATATCGTCTTATATTCAATATCAAATTCTGAAACTAACGGCTACCGTATTGGGAATAATGATATCTGTATCTTCCAAATTCCCACAACCATATCCATATAACCACATAATCCAACATCGAAATATTCCGAAGATTATTTCTATTCCAATCCATTCCAATTTATTTTATTGGAAAATTCTGTTTATTTTAAAAACCATTTCAAATCCAATTTATTTCTTTGTATTGGATTATTATTCTAGTTAATAATTAGTTCATTTTAATAAAAATATAATTTTATCTTTACAAATGTTGAATTTTTCATCCCAATTTGTAACGAATATTTTATTATGATTTTACATAAATTATTAATATTTTTAATAATTTTAACAAGGTCTGTACAGTCGGTTTCCAATAACGGCCACCGAACTGCATCTATAACGACCTTTTCCATATTTGAGTTGCACATAATTCCAAATCCAGCTGTTAGATTTTAAATCACTTATATTCATCAGAAAGCTCTTTCCGATACAAACCCAATGGTTCCGGTTTTAGGAGAATCTGACGGTCAGATCTCCCGTAAAGTCAATTCAAAGTCAATGGTCGAAATTCGCGAACGGTCGCGACGCGTTCTATTCAGGCCATATAATATATATAATATTTATAATATATATATTTATTCGATTTCCATTTAAAACTTATTTTATAAATCGTTTTAAATTCGTTTTAAAAACGATTCCGACTTCATTTTCCATTTTAAACCAAAATTGAATATTCCATATCATTAATATATAAATGATAGTATTTTCAAAACATTAGATTTTTGAAATCACTTCCTTTTCGATATTCATTATAGAAATGAATAAAATCGATATAATATCGTTCGCATTAAAATGGCGCATAACTAATCAACACGGTTTCACACATTTCAATAATTTCATGTCCATCCAAAATCGGACATCAAATTCACGTTTTTAATCCTTTACTGAATATTATTTTAAAATATTCGTTAGTTTAAAATATTCGTTATTCCTGAATTGGAATCAGACACAGTCAATTACCATATAATGTTATTTATATGGATTTCATACAATACATGTATACAACAACCATAATAAACAATAATCTATCATCCAGAGTGCATTCTACAACTGCATAAGCATTAAATATGAATAATTAACGCTTACGACAATGTGTATACCAATCGATTGATATACAACCAAATAATTGGGATTAGTGTACGTCAAAAATCATCCCAATACCCGTGTGGGGTTTCAACCAACAAATACCGAATATTATTTGTGCAGTTGGGCGATGTGTAAAATTTATCGTCCCAATCAATGTTAGTTAAATGGATGTACGTAAAAAAATTGTCCGATTTATAAATGAATATTTATTTTCATTTTAGGAGAATTTTATGCCGTTCATATACACATTACAAATTATATTTTTAACGATAAAATATTTTATTCAACAATTGACTATTTTATACAGTTCATTCATACAATAAAAATGATATTTTTATTGTTCAAATATTTTCATACAATAAATAAACACAAAATAGTCAATTTAAACAAACATCCATGGTTTGTAAAATAAATGGTGTCGGGGGCTACTAATCCTCGTCTGCATCTTAGTATATATTTAACTGTAAAATTATTAGAGTGAGAAGGTGTTCTCACAGTCGGTTCCACTCTGCCAGCTGTAACACCCTGTAATTCTGTAACACTAGGATTCACAAATCAAGGCAGAATTAAATTTTAAAATCAAAATCAAGGGAAACGGGTTGCGCCATTGCGTTCGTCTCGAAATTCTGCTTGGAAATGAGTTCGAGTTTGCGAAAATCGGAGTCCATATGAGGGAGATATGACCCTCCGAAGTTTCAGGAATTTCCAGAACAGAAAACAGCTCGAAATTTGAAGTCGAAATTCAAATTCAAACACAGAAGCGGGCTGGGCGTGAAAATTCCCGCCCAGGACCCAGGTCGAATGGGGAGTCAACTGGGTAGTCGACCCCCCCTCCCCCCCCGACCAGGTCGACTGCCCAGTCGACCTGGGTGTCGACCTGGGTGTAGAAACCCACTTTTGGGCCTGGGTGCATTCTGATGTACCTGGTCTCGTTTCTGCCTAGATTCATCCGCCTAATCCTATATAAACAGCCCCTAGTCTCCTTCACTATTCACAAATCTTCTCTAACCTTATGCTGCAAAGATTCTTGGTGAACATGGCTTCTTCTCCTCCTCTTAATTAAATAAAAATAAGAAAATAATACGAGAATCCAAGACAAGGTTATGCTGCTCAAGTTTGTCAAGAAGAGATTCGAATCAAGATTAAAGCTTCAAGATAAGAATCAAAGGCTAACTCAAACGGTTTCGAGCAACGTCGCACGAATCATAGCAACGCCATCTTTCTATTCTAAAAACCGATCAATGTAAGTCGGTTACTTTTTAGATTTGAACGTTTTCTCTGTTCGTGACATGAAATTAAAGGAATAAAAGAATATGCCAAATCTTTCTATCAGTGCTTATATCCTTAGTCCTAATTAAGAACTGTTATGATTCGATGACCAATAAGACTGTGACTATGAAACTATGGACCTTAAAACAATATGCCTCTTTGACTATGAACATTGCCTATGACTATGAACATTGCATATGACTGTGACTCATGACTATGAGAATTATTTCCTTGACTATGAACACAAGCCTATGCCTTTGATTAGGAAGCATAAACTATTGCCTATGACATAACAAGGACAACTATGATTAAACACCTATGATTCATGACTAGGAAAGTGTTGCTTAAGTTTTGTGACTGTGAAATTGGGTCTAAACCTGATTATCTATTCTGTCTATTCTTGGTTTTCTTTGGTTTTAGATCTTGGGAATTTACCTATTAAGTTAGGTCTACCCATGTTCTTGAACCTACGTCGTTATTCAACCCTTTTTATGTCATAAGATTTTCAGACCTATAGGCCTTCGATGTTTTAGATCAATTTCAGTGTAATTCGTTAGGTCTGTAATTAGTAAATTATCATTTTATGCCAGTTATTATGTCTATCTTTTTCATAGCATCTTTGGTTCATTCCCTACGAATCTAGATTTATCTATAATCTAGATTGAATCACGATTATACGAACGATGGGAATACAATTTGGGCAAAATATGAAATTTACTAAAAACGTAGTTATAAACTTGGAAATTGGCATAAATTGGGAACATGTATTATGGCATGTTCATAGAAATGCAAATTGGATAAATTTGACATGAATTATAGGATGTGTAATTTGAATCTAGTACTGACTTGTAAATCTAGCATTTACATGAATTGTGAACTAGAATAATAAGTCTAGTTTGACATGAACTGTAATTAGAATGTTAAATCAGAATTGGATTAGCCAATTTGGCATAATAAGTATATTGGCATAAATTTGAAATTGGCCATAATTGGGAGTAATTGTCATGTTTAGCAAAATCATGGTTAGTGACACTTAATTTGGTATAGTTTACATACCAAAAAGCATAAATATGATATAGAGGGGAAAATGGGCCATAATAATAAATGTCGACAATTTACATTAAAAGAGTAATTATGAAATAAGTAAATTAGGAATAATTTACTTATATAATTTGTCCTAAATGAGAAAATATAAATTTAGACAAATTAAAGGTTTATTAACGACATCTCTTTTAATAACACACCAGAAAGTTCTAGGGTGACAGAGAGGATAGTGTCTAGGCTTGGGTTTGGAAAATACAAGTTTCCTGCTCTCCCTGGCTATCCCTAACTGATCCGACGGACGGGATGGTTACTTTCAAAACCTGATTTGAAAATTAATCAAAACCCTTTGAACTTAGAAAACACGAATATGCCTAACCCGAGGTTAGACTGAGTTGCGATGTAAACCTGCCCGGAACCAACCGGCACATCCAGTAATCGCAACAATATCTGTCTAATGTGAGTGGTCGCGGCTTTAATTTATTTAGTTAAAGCTAGAACAAGAATGGTAGGGTTAAGTTAACTAAGACACTTAACCAATTCAACATGATAATTAAACCGATGGGTGGGGTTAGGTTCATACAGACACTTAACACAGTTAAGCTAGAATGGGAGGGTTAAGTCCATAGGAACACTTAACCAACTTAACACAGTTAAGCTAGAATGGGAGGGTTAAGTCCATAGGAACACTTAACCAACTTAGCACAGTTAAGCTAGAATGGGAGGGTTAAGTCCATAGGAACACTTAACCAACTTAGCACAGTTAAGCTAGAATGGGAGGGTTAAGTCCATAGGAACACTTAACCAACTTAGCACAGTTAAGCTAGAATGGGAGGGTTAAGTCCAGAGGGACACTTAACCAACTTAACATGGTAACAAGACTAGATTTGTAGGGGTTAAGTAACTAAGAAAACACTTAGCCAAATTAACATGTTAACTAGACTAGAAGGTGGGGTTAAGTAAAGTTAATACACTTAGCCAAATTAACATGTTAACTAGACTAGAGGTTGGGGTTAAGTAAAATTTAATAAACTTAGCCAATTTGATATGATAGCTGGACTAGACCGTAGGGTTAAGTAAACTTGAACACTTAACCATCAGATTGTGATAAATGAATAGGGTTAAGTCTAAAACATGAAGGGATAATACTTAACCATTAATAACATGTTAGTTAAAACAGACGGGCAAGGTTAAGTTAAGAAGGAACACTTAACCAATACAGGATGAATAGGGTTAAGTAATAAGAAATACTTAACCAATATAACTTGGTTTGTGGTAGGGTTAAGTCAACATGAAGTACTGATAACACTTAACCAGTTTATCAGGATAAATGAAGAGGGTTAAGTTAGCTTGAATTGACTAATGACACTTAACCAATCCAAATTGACGGGAAAGAGAACTAAGTAGTAAACCTTAGTTAAAAGGAGCTAAGCAGTAAACCTTAGTTAAGAAAACAACGATTCTGGAAACTAAGTGGTAAACCTTAGTTAGCAAAACTAAGTAGTAATTCTTAGTATAACACGGGAAGGAGCGAACGTCCATCTGAGTAAAAAGAAGGCTCCAACGAATTGAGTTACGAAGCTCGAGGCTTCGAGGGGACGTGAGGGTACTCTTGGTATCCCTCTGTGAGGCTGTAGATGATCCTCTTGGGCTCACAGAGGTTAAGGTCTACGTTAGAAGAACCAGGGGTATGCCTTGGTTGCAATATATGGCAACCTAAAGACTAGGATGGACCAGCGTGATTCGGCGAGAAAACGGTAGCCCTGTGATAGCAACTTGTCGTCTACCATCCATCTTGAGTCAATCGAGATACTTGAAGCGGAAAGGCGGAGAACTCCAAAAGACCATATACTTGCTATCTAGTTATGGGTGAGGATGGCCACAGGTTAGTGGGGCATAGGGGGCCTGCGTATAGTTCTCATTTTTCAAGGTGTGCCTTTCATTAGTTGAGGGAGGGGTCGAGTGGGACCATAGCCACTGGAATAAAAATAGACCTTAGCATCTTCATCGGCAGATATTTGAAAGATCCCGACCGAGTTCTGTGTTTCTTGATTTGCCCTGCCACAGGACTCGGGCCGCACATTATAGGACATGTGCATCTAGACAAGCGATAACGATTCGCAATACATGCGTGGGGGAAATCTAGGAACATATACCACTCTAGGTAGTGTGTCCTAGACTTGGGGGCATCGTTCGACAGGTAGCATAATCCCTAGTTGGACTAGGTGGCATAAACCCTGAATCCGAGAAGCGTTCAGCAGATAGCGTAAACTCTAGTTGAATCTAGAAAGCACTAGATAGAAAACCCTAGATTATATCTAGGTAATAAATAATAAATGTATGCCTGAAGGCAATGGAAACTACAGGGATTGGGATCACGTTATCGTTACTAGTTGGGACACTAGTTAGGTGGTGCAGAGATATAGAAACCAGTATAACAAGGAAATAGCGAAGCTGCGAAAGTATTAGAGCATATCCAGTTTATCTTATCTTAGCATATCTTGTGTTAATCTTGTCTAATCTTGCGGACCCTATCATCATGGTGTTATCTTGTATTCAGTTAATTCATGTCGTTTTGTTTTTCCATGTTCACATGCTAGAAGTAACTGAACTTACTCAGGCTTTATGTCTGACTCTGTTTTTCTTTCGTTTTGGGGAATATAAATGTTGTTATATGCTTCTTTATTTTGTAAGACAGATGATACTCTGATGTTGTAAAGAAATCGTTGTACAAACTATTTTATCAATAAAGCAAAGTTTTATTTTCCGCTGTTTGAATTCTTGTCTGTCTTGTAATTCATCTGCATCTTTTACCTTAAAATGCTCCACAGAACTTAGTGCATTCCCTTTGTGAGTGACACTAACGGATGTGGGGTGTTACAACAGCTTTTATTTCTGAATTTCTGAACAGTTTGAATTTGAATTTGCCTGAAATTCTAACATGACCCATTTCTGTCCCAGTTAGTTTTGAAATGTAGATCGCGTTGAGATGATTCCAACGCAAGTTGTTTCGTCTAATTTCGTGACAATGTGCAAAAGACATTGACGTTTAACCATTAGTTACATAATTAAATTAATTAATTAATAAATTAAGGTTTTAGAAACCTTAATCATCTTCCTCCTTTGAACGATTTACTGGAACCAACGTCCAAATTGAAACCCCCACCGCGCCACTTCGTCAAACCGCCAGAAGACGATCAGCACATCCCCCGCCACGCGCCTACGTGGCGCACACCTCCACCCTGAACCGCACTTGGCTCGGTGGCCTCCTCAATCCTAGAACGACGTACGAACTTCGCCACTTCATGGCACAAATTCCCTCAATATACTAAACAGAGTTTGATCAAACCAGGATGGATTGGAAGATCAGAAATTCGTCTTTTATCTTTGTTTTGAAATCTTCATCAATTTCGATTTATTTAGGGAGCGATTTAGGAATGAATTTGGGAGCGTTTTAATCGTCCATTTCCTTGAACTGGCGGCACCCTGTTTTGAAGCGAGAGTGGATTAGAGTTTAGGCCCAAAAATAATTATATATGTATATATATTTAATAATTAATTAATTCATTTAAAACTCCAAATCGTTACGAACTCCAAATCAAACCCAATGACTATTGCCTCTAGCTAAATACCTACATTCCGGACACAATGGGATATGTTTCATAAGCAAATTCGACTGTTTCGATCAGTTTTCATCAATAATAAAATATAAATCAATATATATTGAATTTAAATATACATTTTAATTTACCGGGGCCACATACTGACTCCAAAAATTCCAGAAAAATAAATCTAGCTATGTTTTGACGATACAGTCCTAACAAAACTAATTTCATCGAATTTGGAGACCGTTTAAAAAATGGTTATTTTCCAGTCGATTAAATTCAAACTAAATTTGCCAAACGCGATTAAATTCACCACGCTCACATGTTAATTCCAAAAATTATGAAAATTGGAATATTACAATAATTTGACATTCTAGATCTACCAAAAGTGGGTTCATCGAAAACGGAGGTCGTTTGCAAAATGACTATTTTTAAGGACTATATATTAATTAAAATATATACAAATTCCATAGTGACTATTGTTAATTTTAAACTGGACATAACTTTTAATTTATATTATGAAATCTCAATTTCTTACATCCGTTAGAAAGATATAGCTAAACAGATTCAAATATTTATGGTTTTATTGAAATTCGATTTATTTTGAATTCTATACATTTATTTGAAATTTAAAATCAAAATTTCAAACTACCACGCCATTACGAGTTCGTTTTATAATTAAAATAAATTTATTCGTTCTAACTTCATTTAAAATAAATTTTTAGTCGTTATTATTTAATATAAATCATTTTAAATATCCAAATACGTTAAAATATCTAAAATAAAAAATTTAAATTGATTCTGAAATTCCGGGCTGTTACAGGTTTTTAGTATTAACGGGTCGGTTTTGGGAAGAGGAGGGGTCACGGGTTTATGGAGTAGCAAGTAACTGTCGGCACATTAATGAAAGGTGGCTTCGGTTGGAGACACGACATACTTAGTGGAGAGGAAGGGATTAAAGTCAGATATTGCAAAATGATGAAACGGATGGGTATTTCTCACGAAGCATAACAAGGAGGTTGATAAATAGTTGTAGGATTTGGATGTTAAAAAGGGAATGAATGGTTTAGGAAACTAAAAGAAAAATGAATGGGTATATAGAAAAGAGATATGTTTTTTTCCTTTTCACGAAATAGAATCGCAAACCAAAACTAATAGATAATTGTGAATAACCGTAGAAATGAATGGTTCAGTAATTATGAAAGAAAATAGAAGGATAGTGTTAGGGAATGTGGATTAAGGATCTTAAGGCAAAACTAACTCTAGAGAGGGGAGGGGGTGAATAGTGTTTAAAAGAGATTATGGAAAATTTAATCAATCTTGAATTACTATATGAATGATACAATGATTATTACACTAGAAATGATCATAAACACAGAAACAATCATAGACATAGATATAAGTAAATATAAAATGAAGAAGAAAAGAACACGCCGGATTTTATACTGGTTAGGATTACTCCTACGTCCAGTCCCATGCAATGCTAGATTGCGCAGAGTTTTATTAATACCAGTATCAATCTTACAACACCCTTGATTTCATGGCTACAGGGTTAACACTGATTCCACCACCCTTGATTTCACGGCTACAAGGTTCACACCGCTCCCTTTCCTTGATTTCCGGGCTATAAGGAACACATCCTTTCTCAAACAATTCCCAAATGAATACAATAGCTTAGAACCCTTGAATAACACTTCCAAACAGATAGTAGTTGATAAAGATTGAGAAGAGAAAGAGAATGGTATATTTTATTGTTGAAATCAGCAGAGTATAAGTGTAGAAATCAAGAAATTAAGTGGTGGTTAGAGATATGATGAAGACGGAGAAGAAAAAGTGATAAAAAAATCGAATTTGATCCCTATTTATAGAGTTTGAAAGGTTGCAACGTTTCTGAAGCGTTTCATAATATGAAAAGTCACATCCTTTGAAAATTAAAAATATGACAGTTATATGTCGACATGTGCATTATGGTACATCGACATATATACTATATTTTCTATTTTTAAAGTATTTAAACCAACATATATATTCCGGAAATTCCTAAAACAAAACTAGTTGTTAAAACAATAATTTTCAAGCACAAAAACATAAGAAAATATTATTTAAACATATGATTAAAAACCTTATATATTAGTGATATAAAACCTATATAATAACATATATATATATATATAGGAATTTATAAAGAGATATTTATAAAATATACAAACAAAAAGGGTTTACGTAAACTTAGTGTTTGAATAAGAATATTTGAAATTATAACCAAATATAAATTTAGTATAATCTATATAAATTATTTAATAAAACTATAGAAATAAGAATACTTATAAATTAGAAATATATATTTGAAATCATAAGTTTGAAATCCTTAGATGATTGAAAAACATTTTGAGAGAAGTTTGAAATCAATTTGAAAACAGTTTGAAATCAATTTTGAAAATTGAGTTCGAGTGCTATTCAGAGTTTTACATAATATCTCAACTCTATTATCCTAATAGTCTTGAACTCTTGATATCTTTATACTCGTGAGTCTTGATTCTCCTCTGAAATATTGAATCTCTTGATTGTACAGTTTTCAATATCTATTACCTGCATATAAAGCTGGCATATATACACACACACACACACATATATATATATATGTGTGTGTGTGTATATATATATTCTAGATAAAACTGCTTTTATATATTTTATAATCAATAATGATAATGATTGAAACAAGGTTGTTGTCATCAAAACATCATCAACATTCCATTCTCCAATAGATGGTTCGCATTTCCAAATCTTAAATTCCAAAAGAAATAGATTTGATAAAAGTAACAAAACAATTTCTGAGAAATAAAATAGGTTCGAAAAATATAGATTTAGATTTTATAATTAGACATACAATTGAGGAAAAGGGATTCGAATTTGCAATTGATAATGCGAATAGAAATGAAAAATAAAAATTGAAATTTAATTTGCAGAACATATTTAGACATCAGATTGCTATGATTTTGCAGAGAAATTTTATAAGGAGAAGAAGAAAGAGATCAGAGAGAGATGAGAAGAAACGGGGAACGCTATGTTGGTTATTCACGTAAGAGGAACCCTTGAAATACTAAACGTAAATAACCCACTTAACAATTAATATTCAACCAAACCCAATAAGCACAACCTATATTTTAAGGACCAATGTGCTATATGTTGGTTCACAAATCAGAAAAGAATACAAGAGTAATACAATATGAGAACACATAAATTCATTGTCAATAACACACGTTTTCATAATATAAATCGTGGATTTTGAGCAAACGAAATCAGATTTCAAAGAAATGAAAATTGCTAAACAACTAGAATTCATTATAGATTAATAATAAAATATATAATTTTGAATTTTTAAGACTTTTAAGTTTTAGCTTGTAATTAACAATAGCATGAACAAACATATAACAGAAGCCATGGATTCCTTCACGTTATCTTATTTGATTAGGTTTTAAAAACAAGAGGGAAAAACAATTAAAAGTGAGTGTAGCCTTCACAGTTTAAATGGGCCAAATGAAAATGGGTCGAGCCTGCACATAATAAAACAAATGTACAATAATACTTTATCTTCTTTTATACTACCAAATTACACTCACCCTCAAGTTGGAGAATATATATTTTTCATTTCCCATTTGCTGCATCGATACTCCATTCTTGAACCATTCAAAGCCTTCGTGAAAATGTCCGCAACCTGCTCTCCTATTCGAACAAATCCTGTTTCTGCTATCCCGTCATGAATTTTTTTCTCTAATGAAATGGAAATCTACCTCAATAGTTTTGTTCGTTCTTGAAACACCGAATTTGAGGCAATATGAATTTCTACCTGATTATCACACCATAGCCTTGCTGACCACCTTAGCTTCAGATTAAACTCCTTCATTTAATGAGTTATCTACATTACTTCATACATTAGCCATTTTCCTATATTCTGATTCTACACTTGAACGAGAAACAACTGTTTGTTTCTTGCTTTTCCATGATATTACGTTGTCTCTAACAAATACACAAAACTCTGAAGTTGATCGTTTGTCTACTTTCGAACCTGCCCAGTCAACATCACTAAAACTCTCAATGTTCATATGGCCATCATTAATATATATAAGACCCTGACCTGTAGTGCCTTTAAGGTAACAAAAGATTTTCTTAAGAGCAGCCCGATGATGAATAATAGGTTTTGAAATGAACTGGCTTGCAACACTGACCTTATATGCTATGTCAGGTCTAGTAACACATAAAGAGTTCAATTTACCTACTAAGCGGCTTTACCTTTCTGGATCATTTACGAACTCACCATCTTCACTTAAACTGTAGTTAGGCATCATAGGGGTACTACATGGCTTAGCATCTAACTTCCCAGTCTCACTTAATAAATCAAGTGTATATTTTCTCAATGATAAGTATATTCCCTCATTACTTCTTGTAATTTCAACACCTAGAAAATACTTGAGTTCTCCTAGGTCCTTAGTATGAAACTGAGTATTAATAAAGTGTTTAATATCAAGAATGGAAGCTTTATCACTTCTTGTGATAACTATGTCATCTACATAAACTACTAACAATAATATTCCTTTGTCAGAGTTTTTTTTAGAGAACAGAGTGGTCAAATTTACTTCTCATGATTCCAAATCTTTCTATGGCTAAGTTAAACTTGCCAAACCATGCTCTTGGACTTTGTTTGAGTCCATAAAATGACTTTTTAAGTCTATAAACCAAGCTTGTCTCCCTCTGTGCAACAAAGCCGGGCGGTTGCTTCATATACACTTCCTCAAAAAGATCCCTATGTAAGAAAGTATTTTTCATGTCTAGTTAATTAAGCTTTCAATTATATCTGGCTGTCATGGAAATAAAAAGCCTAACGATGCCATTTTGGCCAGAGGTGAGAAAGTTTTAGAGTAATCAACACCATATATTTAAGCATAGCCTTTGGCAACCAAACGAGCTTTGAGCCTTGCCACAGTTCCATCTGAATTCATCTTGATAGAGAAAATCCATTTACAACATATTGTTTTCTTATTTGGTTGTAGCTTTACTAAGTTCCAAGTTTTGGTTTGCTCTAAATCCCTCATTTCCTCCATCATTGCTTCATACCATAGGTGAAGCTATAACTTCTCCTATAGTTTTTGGTATAGTGGTAAAATCCAATGTTGAAATGAAAATATGCGATGAACGTGGTAGCTTGTTGTATGTCACCCAGGAAGAAATAGGGTAAGTACACTTTCTCTCCCCTTTTCTAATAGCAATAGGTAAGTCCATACTTGAATCAACTTCAGGTTGATGTGTATCATCAGCATGTATATCACTTGTATGTGTATCATATGTATTATTCACATAAGGAGTTTCACTAGGTGTAGTAGAATATACCAAAAATTCTTCATTATCTTCTTGTACGTGAGGTGTACTGATTTGATAAAAAGGTATATCTTCCATAAAAGTGACATCAATTGATACAACATATTTCTGCAAACTTGGATAAAAACATCTATAACCTTTCTGAAGTCTAGAATAACAAACAAAAATGCACTTTAAAGCTTTACAATTGAGTTTACTTAACCGTTGATTAATTAACATATCCCACAAAGCATGTGCATCCAAATACCCTAGGTTTGACTTGGAACATACTCTCTGTAACGACCCGCATTCTACGCATCATAGGATCGTAGAATATTTATTTCTGTCACATACGAAGTCGTATGGTCATGTAACTTTGGGAGACGACTATTGGGGTCATTTCCCATGTTCATGATTTTTTCCCGATTTTTAAATGACCATTTTACCCCTAGTTGGCACTGTTTTGGCCATAACTTTTGACTGGAAGGGAATTTTGACCTGAAACCACTTCCATTGGCTCCGGATGATGGTTTCTCTTTCCGTAGAGTGGTCACATTAGCCAAACGGACTCACCGTTTGGGAGATATGGCTGAAACAAGTTTCAGATGGTGAAAAACAGCTTAATTGGGCTTAACCGGGTGATTAGCAGCTAGGCCCAGAGGGGAATTTCGGGTTTAGAGGTATAGGAGGACTGATTAGGGTTAGGTTATCACTTTCATTTCAGTTTTGAGCCGCCACAAACCTTCTTGAGACCTTAGTAATGGCTTCCATCCTCTAAAACCTCTCCAAAACACATTTTTAGTGAAGATTAAGCCTAAACTACATCAAAGCAAGGCCAAATAGCAACAAAGCAAGGTTGGAGCTGCTGCTATACATAGGAATTCGACCCAAACAGAGAGTATTTCAGATTTGGTGTTTCATTTGTGGCCAAGGTGAGTGATTTGCATAGTTTTTGCACTAATTACGGTGATTAAGGGTAATTAGTGAAGATTAGCGAATTTATACGTAAATAAATTATGGAAAAATTCTTAAAATTCTAAAATAATGTTTTAAGGCTCTGTTAGAAATTTGGGTTAATTTCGATGTGTTTTGTTAATCGTATGCTTAAAACATGATTAAGAGGGATTATAGGAAAATGTGAGGTTTTAGCCACTTTTGATCCATTTTGGTTCATTTGAATTGTTGTTAGCTGTTTGTGGTTGTTCTTACATGTTGTTATGACTCTATGGTATGTTTTATGATTGATTAGAATAGTTAGATTGGTCGAAAATGCCGTCGAATGGCGTAGAAAGCTCGCTGGAAAGTTGCAGAAATGTGCAGGTTCCTAACCGGTTCGGATCGGATGAGGCTCGGATCGGATATGTGAACTGGGCAAGAAAACCGACCCGAACTGGAGTTTGACACCTAGGAGACTTGGCGAGAAGGAAGGTCGTTTACTTAGAGTTGGAGTGGATAAGGGGATCGGATCGGAAGTAAACATTTGGGAGAACTAGCAAGAGGGAAGGCCACGCGGATCAGATGGCAAGGAGGGATCGGATCAGAATACGTGAAGAAATGAGGGAGCGGATCGGAGCACTGGAAGGAAGGACACCCGACCCGACCCGGAGGAGGACACCGACCCGACCCGAAGTGGAGTACCCGACCCGAACCGAATGGAAAGATGACAAGGAAGGAGGACCGACCCGAACCGATGAAGGTGATGACTCCCGACCCGAACCGATGAAGGTGATGACTACCGAACCGAACCGAATTCTAGGACTATTAATGCGCGACAACTCCTCTGAAGACCCACTCCAATTCGACCAAACCCGAGATGCAAAGGTAGTCCAAATGAGAAGTTAGAGCTTAAGATTCAGATGGGAATCAACGAGTTCGCTTCATGATTGGGCTTTGCTGCGGGACGCGTGCCAAGGAGTTATCGACGTCTATAGCTTTGGACCACTATGGTAGGAGGTACGAAGGCGGATTCAGGGCCATTATGGCATCGGTAGAACCAAGGGCTACAACCAATGAAGTGGGTCATTGAAATGTTTGGTCATGACTCCATATGTTTAGCTTGGTCATAGCAGGGTTTCTACAAGTCGGGATTCGTCGTTACCTCAATTTTGTCTAGTGTTCCAAAGTGGTAGATGTCGTATGCTTTACGCACTGAGTGAGAGATGTGAGGATGGTTGCTATGGATGGTTTGTTTGCTATCATTATGACATACACGCCCCACCCCCGTATTCTTTACACTATTCATTATGGCACCTTGGAGTATTGTACGGCATGTGGTACTAACTCTTTGGTTGCAGGTCCAGGTTCAGGTATGGTTTAGTATACCTGTTATCATTCTGTTTAGATGCTTATCGCTCACACCAGGCTTTATGTCTGACCCAGAGTTTTATGTCTCTTCTTATTACTCTGGGTGCTCACACGAGCAGACTAGAGACAGGTTAGCTGGTGATGCACGGGTAGATGATCCGGAGACGAGCAGGAGGCTTCCACGTAATATATATATAGTATTCTCCCTGTGTTGTCGAAGATCACTGCTTGGGCATTGGTGGTGCATCTTCCACTTTAGCTTTCTTTTGTTTAGAGACAGTAGATTTTGAAAAGTTGTAATAAGCTGTATTTGGATTTCCGCTGCTCTGATGTTGACATTTATTATTAGTTATCAGCTTATGCACTGTCTCACCTGTTTTATGTCAAGTATGTTATTATTATATTTTATTCCATGCGCTGTGAGACATTCTATAGGTTCCTTGATTAGTTCATTCTCTTCTTTCTTTTCTTATGACGACCGTTCCGTGCCAGTTGGACATGTGTACAGCGCACACTTGGAGGAAGTGTCGGTTGGTGCGGGGCGGGCCGTCACACTTGGTATCAGAGCTCTAGGTTGCGTAGTTAACCTAGGGAAGTTATCAGGGAGAGATATTATACGTATACGAGAGAGCGTATTTGTGATTACTTTGGTTTTTAAAAGCTATATATATATACTATTACTAGTATAAGGATGAAGTCGTACTGCACTAGCACCACTATGGAGTCGTTAATCGTTTCCTTTTTCAGATTGACGATGAGCCGGTATACTAGAGGTGCTGGTAGAGGAGCCAATAATGGGAATGCTGCTGACATGAGGACGATGTTTACTGACCTCATGAGAGAGATGCTTAGAGATGTGCAGAGGGCAGCTCCCAATGGTGGAAATGGTGGTGGTCCAATAGTGCAGGCGCCAAGAGTCGACTTCGCCAAGCTGAATAAGGATTATACTAGCCTTGGTGGGAAGCCGTTCCACGGAACGGAGTCGGCCACGGATGTTCAGGATTGGTTGGATAGTTGCGAACGTATCTTCGAGGATTTGGGTATCGAGGATGCGATGAAGAGAAAGCTAGCGTCCCGTCAGCTGCAAGGGCGGGCAATGAATTGGTGGAATGCTATAAAGGCAGCTACTCCCGAAGATCAGATTACTTGGGAGCAGTTTAAAGCTCGCTTTAGCGAGAAGTTCATTCCAGCTGCTCAGAAGTCAGTGCTGTTTAAGAAATTCTTGGAGCTCAAGCAGAATGGCAGAGCAGTCTCGGAGTATATTGCTGAATTCGACACTTTGTCGAAATATGGGTTATCTCTTATTGATACTGCCGAGAAAAAGAATGAGAAATTCATAACTGGTTTGGATCAGTACTTGGGGGAAAAACTTATTAACCACATCGATGAGACGTTTGAATCGATTATGGGGAAAGCATTAAGATCAGAAAGTCTCTACCCTAAGTCGAAGACTGAGGTTGCATCTGCAGAAGAGCCAAAACCACAAGCAAGTGGTGGAGGCAAGGGTGGTTCCCAGAATAAGAGAAAGCAGAACCAAGCTAAGGATGGCCAGAAGAAAAAGAATAAGCAAGATGTTGAGTGCTTCAGCTGTGGTAAGAAGGGCCATTATGCTAGTAATTGTCGGGCCAAGCCAGCGGATAGGAAGTGCTTCAACTGTGGCCAAATGGGACATCACAAGGACAAGTGTCCACAGCCCCCTAAGGAAAAGCAAATGGTGAAAGCCTACGCTCTTAATGCTATTCCTTCTTCGTCGAATGCCCCAACAACGGCGGAGAAGGGAAAGAATGTTGTCATTTAAGGTATGCTTTCTGTTTATGATGTTCCTGTTAGAGTTTTGTTTGATACCGGAGCTTCCAGTTCTTTCATATCTAGTGACCTGGTAGATAGGTTGGGATTGGAGCCCGAGATTGTCGATAGACCTTTAGTAGCGACGAACCCGATTGGTGGTTCGACTAGCCTTAGCATGATTTGTCGTAATGTGGTCTTATCGAGTCATGGATGCATGTTTGTTTGTGATTGCTTTGTTTTGGGCTTTACTGGGTTTGGCATTATTTTGGGAGTAGATTGGCTCCAAAGATACGGGGTGGTGGTAGACTGTGAGGGCTTGTTGGTGACAGCTAGAGCGGATGATGGGCGGAGGATAGTGTTTGGTGGTCTACCCAGTAAGGGGGTATTGGCTAGTTTTCTAAACTCCCTCGACATTCCGCATAGTGAGTTGTCAGGTTTGCCCGTGGTTGGCCAGTATCCGGAGGTTTTCAAAGAAGTGACCGGACTTCCACCACACTGAGAGATTGAGTTTCGTATTGATTTGGTAAAGGATGCCAGGCCTATAGTGATGCCACTTCGTCGTATGGCACCAAGAGAGCAGCGAGAGCTCGAGGTGCAAGTCAGCGATCTTTTGAAGAAGGGATTTATCAGAAGGAGTGTTTCTGAATGGGGAGCACCAGTTGTGTTTGCTACCAAGGCGGATGGTTCCCTTCGTTTGTGTGTAGACTACCGCGAGTTGAATAAAGTGACGAGGAAGAACAAGTATCCTCTACCGCGGATAGATGATTTGTTCGATCAGTTGAGTGGCACGAGAATATTTTCTCAGTTGGATCTCGCGACAGGTTTTCATCAGCTTAGAGTGGAAGCTGAGAGTATAGCTAGAACGACATTTCGGACGCCGTCTGGATTTTATGAGTGGTTGGTCATGCCATTCGGGCTGACCAATGCCCCAGCATATTTGGTGGATCTTATGAATAGGGTATTCAGAGATCAGTTGAATAAGTTTGTCCTTGTGTTCGTTGATGATATTTTGGTCTATTCGAGGACAGAGGAAGAACACAAGGAACATTTAAGAGTAGTGATGGAGGTGTTGAGAAAACACCAATTGAAAGCAAAGTTTTCTAAGTGTCACTTCTGGAAGAGGGAAGTGAGGTTCTTGGGCCATGTTGTATCAGAGAATGGTATTGCCGTGGACCCGGCAAAGGTGGCTACGGTACAGGATTGGCCTACACCCAAGAATGCAACAGATGTAAGAAGTTTCTTGGGATTTGCTGGATATTATCGTAAGTTTATCCAAGGTTTCTCCAAGATAGCAGCACCATTGACCCAATTGACCAAGAAGAATCAAGCTTTTGTCTGGGATGAAAGGTGCGGGAATGCATTCAAAAGTCTAAAGGACAAGTTGACAAGCGCACCAGTGTTAGTCATTCCTAAGGGGGATGAAGAGATGACGGTATACACGGACGCCTGTGGTACCGGACTGGGTGCCGTATTGATGCAAGGTGGTAGGGTTGTAGCTTACGCAAGTCGGCAATTGAAACCGCACGAGAAAAGATACCCTACCCATGACTTGGAATTAGCAGCAATCGTGTTCGCGTTAAAGATGTGGAGACACTATCTCTTGGGTGAAAGATTTGAGCTGTTTACAGATCATAAGTCGTTAAAGTATCTCTTCTCTCAGAAAGATCTGAATCTCCGTCAGCAGAGATGGTTAGAGTTCTTAGCTTCCTATGATTTTGACATTGCATACACACCAGGAAAGGGCAATGCGGTGGCTGATGCATTGAGTAGAAGACATGCCAGCTTAGGGGCTATGTTCCTTGAATGGAAGCAACTGGAGTTTATCGCGGGGTTTGATTTCAGACCAAAGTGCGAATTGGATCCAGAAATGTTAGCAAGTTTGACGATCAGACCCACTTTAATTGAGCGGATCGGCTCTAGTCAGAGGGACGATCCTAACCTATTGGAAATCATCTCCAAGTTAGAGATGGGTATCGATGAGGAGATGAACAAGTATGGGCTTGATCGAGATAGATGGCTTAGAAAGTATGGAAAGGTTGTTGTACCCAATGTCAATGGATTGAGGGATGAAGTGCTTAGAGAATGTCATCACTCAAAGCTGACTATACACCCCGGTGGTAACAAGATGTATCGAGATATGAAGCAGACTTACTACTGGGAAGGGATGAAAAGAGACGTTGGGAAGTTTATATCCAAGTGCATGAATTGCCAGCTAGTTAAAGCCGAGCAAAAGAAGCCTAGTGGGTTGTTACAGCCCTTAGAAATTCCCGAATGGAAATGGGAGCAAGTCTCGATGGATTTCATCGATGGTTTACCAAGGACTAGATCGGGACATGATAGCATTTGGGTGATTGTGGATCGATTGACTAAAAGCGCAAGGTTTATACCAGTCAAATCGACCAGAACGGCAGCTAAGTTAGCAGAATTGTATATGAAGTGGGTAGTGAGATTTCATGGAGTACCTAAAAGCATCGTGAGTGACCGAGACCCGTTGTTCACTAGTGGGTTTTGGAAGAGCTTACAAGAGGCTCTAGGGTCAGAGTTACATCTCAGTACCGCATATCATCCTCAGACCGACGGTCAGACGGAGAGGGTGAACCGTATTTTGGAAGATCTCTTGAGAGCATGTATATTGGATTTCGGTGGATCATGGGATGACCATTTGCATCTAGTAGAGTTTGCATATAATAATAGCTACCAATCCAGTATCGGTATGGCTCCGTTTGAAGCTTTGTACGGAAGACCGTGCAACTCACCATCATGTTGGATAGAGACTGGCGAGAAGTTTATGCTTGGACCAGATGTGGTGAGGGAAACTTCAGATAAGATTAAGATCATTCAACAACGAATGAAAGCTGCCCAAGATAGGCAGAAGAGTTATGCTGATAAGAGGAGAAGAGACTTAAAATTCTCCGTTGGCGACTTGGTGTTTGTCAAGATTTCTCCGTTGAAGAGCGTAATACGATTTGGCAGGAGAGGCAAGTTGGCACCAAGATTTGTTGGCCCATTCCCTGTTCTTGAGCTAGTCGGGAATTTGGCATATAGAATTGACTTACCGGAGAAGATGACGGGAGTTCACAACGTATTTCATGTTTCCCAACTAAGGAAGTTCGTTCACGACTCAGATATGACTATTTCACCTGATCAGTTAGAGGACTTCGAAGTAGAACCCGAGGCGGTTGGGAACCGCAAGCCGGCCTGTATTGTCGAGCACGACAGGAAGCAACTTCGAAGGAAGGCGGTGAAGCTAGTCAAGGTACAGTGGAGCGAGGACGAGAGTGATTGTACTTGGGAGACAGAGGAGGACATTAGGAAGACACACCCAGAACTCTTTGCCTGGTAAGATTTTGACTTCGATTTAGTTTTCCGCATGCTAGGATAGGCTTGTTTGCTTGTTTTGCATGTTTGATTGTTGTACGTGGCTGTTAGGCATGCGGGATCCTGTGTATGTTTTGGGTTAAGGAATTTCGGGGACGAAATTTCTTAAGGGGGGGAGAGTGTAACGACCCGCATTCTACGCATCATAGGATCGTAGAATATTTATTTCTGTCACATACGAAGTCGTATGGTCATGTAACTTTGGGAGACGACTATTGGGGTCATTTCCCATGTTCATGATTTTTCCCGATTTTTAAATGACCATTTTACCCCTAGTTGGCACTGTTTTGGCCATAACTTTTGACTGGAAGGGAATTTTGACCTGAAACCACTTCCATTGGCTCCGGATGATGGTTTCTCTTTCCGTAGAGTGGTCACATTAGCCAAACGGACTCACCGTTTGGGAGATATGGCTGAAACAAGTTTCAGATGGTGAAAAACAGCTTAATTGGGCTTAACCGGGTGATTAGCAGCTAGACCCAGAGGAGAATTTCGGGTTTAGAGGTATAGGAGGACTGAGTAGGGTTAGTTTATCACTTTCATTTCAGTTTTGAGCCGCCACAAACCTTCTTGAGACCTTAGTAATGGCTTCCATCCTCTAAAACCTCTCCAAAACACATTTTTAGTGAAGATTAAGCCTAAACTACATCAAAGCAAGGCCAAATAGCAACAAAGCAAGGTTGGAGCTGCTGCTATACATAGGAATTCGACCCAAACAGAGAGTATTTCAGATTTGGTGTTTCATTTGTGGCCAAGGTGAGTGATTTGCATAGTTTTTGCACTAATTACGGTGATTAAGGGTAATTAGTGAAGATTAGCGAATTTATACGTAAATAAATTCTGGAAAAATTCTTAAAATTCTAAAATAATGTTTTAAGGCTCTGTTAGAAATTTGGGTTAATTTCGATGTGTTTTGCTAATCGTATGCTTAAAACATGATTAAGAGGGATTATAGGAAAATGTGAGGTTTTAGCCACTTTTGATCCATTTTGGTTCATTTGAATTGTTGTTAGCTGTTTGTGGTTGTTCTTACATGTTGCTATGACTCTATGGTATGTTTTATGATTGATTAGAATAGTTAGATTGGTCGAAAATGCCGTCGAATGGCGTAGAAAGCTCGCTGGAAAGTTGCAGAAATGTGCAGGTTCCTAACTGGTTCGGATCGGATGAGGCTCGGATCGGATATGTGAACTGGGCAAGAAAACCGACCTGAACTGGAGTTTGACACCTAGGAGACTTGGCGAGAAGGAAGGCCGTTTACTTAGAGTTGGAGTGGACAAGGGGATCGGATCGGAAGTAAACATTTGGGAGAACTAGCAAGAGGGAAGGCCACGCGGATCAGATGGCAAGGAGGGATCGGATCGGAATATGTGAAGAAATGAGGGAGCGGATCGGAGCACTGGAAGGAAGGACACCCGACCCGACCCGGAGGAGGACACCGACCCGACCCGAAGTGGAGTACCCGACCCGAACCGAATGGAAAGATGACAAGGAAGGAGGACCGACCCGAACCGATGAAGGTGATGACTCCCGACCCGAACCGATGAAGGTGATGACTACCGAACCGAACCGAATTCTAGGACTATTAATGCGCGACAACTCCTCTGAAGACCCACTCCAATTCGACCAAACCCGAGATGCAAAGGTAGTCCAAATGAGAAGTTAGAGCTTAAGATTCAGATGGGAATCAACGAGTTCGCTTCATGATTGGGCTTTGCTGCGGGACGCGTGCCAAGGAGTTATCGACGTCTATAGCTTTGGACCACTATGGTAGGAGGTACGAAGGCGGATTTAGGGCCATTATGGCATCGGTAGAACCAAGGGCTACAACCAATGAAGTGGGTCATTGAAATGTTTGGTCATGACTCCATATGTTTAGCTTGGTCATAGCAGGGTTTCTACAAGTCGGGATTCGTCGTTACCTCAATTTTGTCTAGTGTTCCAAAGTGGTAGATGTCGTATGCTTTACGCACTGAGTGAGAGATGTGAGGATGGTTGCTATGGATGGTTTGTTTGCTATCATTATGACATACACGCCCCACCCCCGTATTCTTTACACTATTCATTATGGCACCTTGGAGTATTGTACGGTATGTGGTACTAACTCTTTGGTTGCAGGTCCAGGTTCAGGTATGGTTTAGTATACCTGTTATCATTCTGTTTAGATGCTTATCGCTCACACCAGGCTTTATGTCTGACCCAGAGTTTTATGTCTCTTCTTATTACTCTGGGTGCTCACACGAGCAGACTAGAGACAGGTTAGCTGGTGATGCACGGGTAGATGATCCGGAGACGAGCAGGAGGCTTCCACGTAATATATATATAGTATTCTCCCTGTGTTGTCGAAGATCACTGCTTGGGCATTGGTGGTGCATCTTCCACTTTAGCTTTCTTTTGTTTAGAGACAGTAGATTTTGAAAAGTTGTAATAAGCTGTATTTGGATTTCCGCTGCTCTGATGTTGACATTTATTATTAGTTATCAGCTTATGCACTGTCTCACCTGTTTTATGTCAAGTATGTTATTATTATATTTTATTCCATGCGCTGTGAGACATTCTACAGGTTCCTTGATTAGTTCATTCTCTTCTTTCTTTTCTTATGACGACCGTTCCGTGCCAGTTGGACATGTGTACAGCGCACACTTGGAGGAAGTGTCGGTTGGTGCGGGGCGGGCCGTCACACTCTCGTTAGGTTGTAGAACTTGATAAGTTATTAAGAACAGTTGACAACATTCTGTTAATAAGGAAGCATGCAGTTGACACCACATCAGCCTAGAACACCTTTGGCATGTTCATTTGAAACAGTAGTGCTCTAGCAGTTTCTAATAAATGTCGATTCTTTCTCTCATCCACACCGTTTTGAGGAGTATCAACACATGAAGTTTCATGAAGAATACCATTTTAAGCCATATAATTGTCAAATTCAGCGGACATATACTCTTTTGCATTATCGCTATGAAGTGTTTCTATAGAGGTATTGAACTTATTTTAATCTCAGCATTGAACTTACAAAATATAGAAAACAATTCACTTCGTGATTTCATCAGAAATAACCAAGTTATACAAGTACAATCATCAACAAATGCTACAAAATCTATAGCTAGGTTTAGATACAATCGAAGAGGGTCCCCAAACATTAGAATGAATTAAAGAAAATGGAGTGCTTGCGCGTTTATTAACTCTAGGTTGAGAGCTAATTCTATGATGTTTTGCATCCTGACATGCTTCACAATTTATTGTAGATAAGTTGTTATACTGAGGGCGAAGTTGCTTGAATAATGCGAGAGAAGGATGACCAAGTTGGAAGTGAACTTTGAGTGTTGGATCCATGATTGAGCAAGCTATAGGTTCAGAAAGTGTGTCAAGAGTGTATAAGCCACCGGACTAACTTCCTCTACTAATAGTCTGATTCTTTACAAATCCTGAAACACAATGGCTAGGAAATAAAGTGATGTTGTAGTTGAGATTATGTGTAATTTGACTCACAGAGAGTAAATTAAATGATAGAGAGGGTATGTATAGCACAAATGTCATTCAACCCGAACAACAACAAAGTAGGAGCAACTTCTAATCCAGTGCAACAACTAAATCCGAATGCCAGGAGGAAAATGTTGTCATGATTATAGCTCTAGAGAAATAAATCCAGGAAATGCAAGCTCAGATGAATGTCGTTCAAGCGCAAAAGTCTTCAAGGATCACCAAGTCCAGCCAAAGAGAAGTGAATGAGTCTCCAAAGAGAAAGGCTTCTGTACATCATTCTGAAAGGAAGGAAAAACTCAAAATAGCCTCCTCTAAGAATAAAAAGTCCCACTTTATGGTGGTAGATCATCAAGGGAATCAATGTAGCGAAGAGCAGTCTTGAAGCTCTATTTCTGAAGACTATGATCCTAAGACGACAGATTATGATAACACGGAGATTTATCTCAAAGATATTACGATGAAAACTGTTAAAGACTTGTCGGGAAGCAAGGGAATGAGAACCCAAGATGATAAGGATAATGACAATGGAAGAGTATCCCCTTTCACCAATAAGATCATGAACACTATGATTCCCTCTGGGGTAAAGGTTCCTACTATAAAGTATCTCAGAAATACCGACCATGATGACCATCTAATAGCTTTCAACAGCCAAATGGATCTTTATAATTCTTCAAGGGTTGTCAGATGCCATCATTTTCTAGTAACTCTATAGGGAGCAGCAGCCAAATGGTATCGTCAATATAAGGAAAGTACCAACTATTCATGGAAACAGTTTGCCTATGAATTTCTGCACAATTTTCCATCTGTAAAGATTCGACAGTTGACTACACGGTTATTGCCAATATCAAGCAGAGGCAAGGGAATTCTCTTGGAGATTACTTGAAAAGAGTCAA
This sequence comes from Allium sativum, assembly GCA_030737875.1. NCBI lineage: Eukaryota > Viridiplantae > Streptophyta > Magnoliopsida > Asparagales > Amaryllidaceae > Allium > Allium sativum. Next base: position 25,863,290 of record JASFAX010000024.1, read on the forward strand.
TATAGAGGCGTTAAAAGAAAAAAATATGAATGATCATCACAAATTGATCGCATTTCACTTAGGGTTAATCAAAACCACCCTTTTTTGGAAAGAATTACATATTCATGAGTGTAAAGATCTACAAGACTTCCACTTCCAAACTGACAAGTTCATCCATATGGATGAATTATACTTTACAAAAAAGAAGTTCGGACCTCGAGAAGAAGGAGAAAGGCTGGGCTTCGACCGAAAGCCTCAAGTGGAAGCTTTGGTTTAGATGGGAATCAGAAAAGTCCGAGATGGGACGACCCCAACTCTGGCTCAGTCGCCATGACCAAACTCATCTCCTTTGTGTCTATTGTGGCCAAAGAAAGGGTCAATAACTTTCCGATCTCATATAAGGCCAAGGCTTGCACTGAGCCCCATGGTAGAGAAAAATATGCGAATATCACAAGACGAACGGACATAAAACCGATGAATGCAAGGTCTTGGGAGGAATCATTCAAAAGGCCATCCGTGAAGGACATATGAAGGAGTTTGTTCTGAATAAGCCACCATCTACCCAACATGCAAATGGGCAACCAACGGATTTGGCTAATGTGGTGGAAGCTCCAGTTGAAGAAGGTAACCTAGATTCGGGCCTTCCTATAAACCGAATCAACATGATTCACGGTGGGCTACATCCAGTTGGAAACTGCCTGGCATCCCGAAACCGATATCTAAGAGAGGACCATGAGGGAATGTTCTCCTTCCAAGAGGAGCCATCATTGAAGAATGCCTGCTTAATCTCAAGATACACAACCTAATAATTTCTCCAGAAGAAATGAAGTAAGGGGTCCGTCATCTACATAATGAACCCCTTATGATAATGGAACAAATTAGGCTTTTTGTTATGGCCAAAATTCTTGTTGATACAGGGAGCGCAATCAATGTCATCTTTAAGCACACTTTTGATCAAATGGGAATTGCTGAAGAAAAGTTGGATCCCAGTCATGAACCAATCTTTGATTTCAACAACAAGGGATCAACTCTAGTAGGACAAATCAATCTCCTGGTCCAAGTCGGGTTATCTCCGCTCCACCAGACTTTTGCGAGTTGTATTTCACAGCAGTTGACAAATACAAAAGGGAGTATTCTGCTTACTTTTATTTCTCTACTATCTTTCAACCTTTGGACGATGGACTATTACATCTAACATTCGAGGCTAAAATGAAAATTAATGAAACTGACAAACATACGAATTGTAGGTATACTTCTTTGAGGAGAAACAGATTCGATGAAATAAATTTGGCAGAGGAAAAGGAAAGAAATTGTGATAGATTTAGACTCCCAAGGGGATACTGAAAGAATCAAACCAATAGAAGACTTAGAACAAATCAGCATTGTTCCCACGGATAAGGGCAAAACCATCAACATAGGAAAAAGGTTGGGGGAACCCTTGAGAAGCGACTTGGTTCAGTTCCTACAACTCAACAAGGATGTGTTCGCCAAAACTCATTTGGACTTTGTAGGAATTAACTGCTCTGTTATGAGCCATGCTTTGAACATCAAACCCTTCATAATCCCTATTCGATAAAAGAAGAGGCAATACAGCAGAGACTGGTTAGAGGCTTTGAAAGAGGAAGTTAAGAAGTTAGAAACAAAAAGTGTTCATCCGGGAAGTCTTTTATTCAAAATGGCTAGCCAACCTGTATTGGTGAAGAAATCCAATGGAAAGTAGAGAACGTGTGTAGACTATACGGACTTAAACAAAGCTTGCTCAAAGGATTGTTACCGCTTCCACAAATATACCAATTGTGGATGCAACAAGTGGACATAGGTTGTTATCCCTTATGGACGCCTACTTGGAATACAAACAGATTCCCATCCATAAACCCGACGAAGAACATACAAGTTTCATTACTGATTGAGATACATTTTGTTACAAAGTAATGCCGCTTAGGTTAAAGAACGTTGGAGCAACATACCAGAGGTTGTTTAATAGAATGTCCAGGACCAAATAGGATGGAACATGAAGGTGTATGTGGATGACATGCTAGTAATATCCACCAAAGTGGAAAGCCATATGGATGATCTAGAGGAAATGTTCAACATCTTAAGAGGTTACCAAATGAAGTTAAACCCACAAAAGTGTTTTTTTGGAGTTTAGCCCAGAAAGTTCCTAGGGCATGTGGTTAGCAAACATAGTATTGAGGCTAGTCCTGATGAAATCCAAACCATAAATGATATGAAGGAACCCAAAACAAGTAAAGAAGTCATGAGCTTGAATGGAAAAGTAGCAGCCCTCAGTCGGTTCATTTCCAAAGCAACTGACAGTGCGTCCATTTCTTTGATGTCATAAAGAAAAAGAAGAATTTTGAATGGAATGAGGAATGCAGAAAGGCTTTTTAGGAGTTGAAAGATTATATAGGGATCCCCACGGTGTTATCAAGACCTGAGAAGGGTGAAGATTCATAATTTTATATGGCTATTTCAGAATATGCGGTAAGCTCTGTCCTTATAAGGGAAAAGGAGGGAACCTAACATCTGATTTACTATGTTAGCAGAAGGCTAAAGGACATGGAAACCTGGTATCCTGTGGTAGAAATATTAGCCTGCTGCTTAATACTTACAACACAGAAACTCAGGGGTTACTTCCAAGCACATCCTATTAAGAATTTAACCAACTTCCCACTTAAGCAAGTTTTCAGTAAGCCGAAAACCTCAGGGAGGTTGGTAAAATGTGGAACTGAGCTTAGTCAATATGAAATTGAATTCCAGCCTCGAGCAGTCATCAAGGGACAATCTCTCGCAGATTTTGTGAATGAGTGCACTAGCTTTTTTACCGAACAATCCACAGAAAAACGACCTAAAGGCTAAGTGGAAACTATTCGTGGATGGAGCTTCGAATGAACAAGGAGCAAGGGTAGGACATATAATAATTACCCTTAATGGACGTCGCTTACATTATGTAATGAAACTGGGTTTTGCAGCAACAAATAATGTAGCAGAATATAAGTCAATGGTGGCAGGGCTGAACCTAGTGCTACAGTTAAAAATACCCCATATCGAGATCTTTAGCGACTCACAATTAATGGTATATCAAATCAAGCAAACCTACCAAACCAAAGATGCTCGATTAGCCCTATATGTAAACAGGATACTAAAGATGCTTTCTCAGTTTGAGGGTTTTTCCAAACATCAAATCCTAAGAAGGGAGAACTCCCAAGCCGACTCATTAGCAAAATTGGCTGGCTCTTGAGGAGTACCTAAAACACGAATAACCCTTGTAGGATATAAGGAAAATCCTAGCAACGAGCAAGTGGAGCCTGAAATGGGAAAGGAGTTGTTGGTCTTAACTAGATCCCAAGCCTTGGAAAAGGAAAATGAATAAGGGGGTTATCCCTAATGAAGAACCTTTTTCATCTAAAACAAGATACCATTACGAAAACATTTAGATGGCTCCTAGCTTCTATCATGGATTAACTTCTAAAAGGGATCCTACCTAACAATAAACAAAATGCAAGGAAAATAAGACATCAAGCCCCTACATTCGTAATTATGGATAAGGTGCTCTATAAGAAAGGACATTCGCTCCCCTACCTAAGGTGCGTAAGCCTTGAAGACGAGTTAAGATTGTTTAAAGAAGCACATGAAGGTTTATGTGGAGATCATTCCAACGGAATTAAGTTAGCTAAGAAAGCCATGCAACAAAATTTCTATTCGCCACAGATGGTTAACCAAGCCATTGAGTATGTCAAGAAGTGCGAGAAATACCAAAGGTATTCTAAAATACCCCGATTGTCTCCAAGTAACCTAACCACTATCTCAAGACCATGGCCTTTCGATGTATAAGAGACAGACTTGATTGGACCTTTGCCAATCTCTAGAGGGGGGCTAAGTATGCTGTGGTAGCCATCGATTACTTTACCAAATGGGTAGAGGCAGAACCCCTTCCATCCAAGAAGGTGTTGAGATTTGTAATAAAGAATATTTCCACACGCTTTGGCATGCCTTACAAGATCATATCAGACAACTAAACACAATCCAAAAGCGAGGAATTCACACAGTTTTATAATAAGAATGGAATCGATAAGACCTCTTCCTTAGTAGCACATCCAAAGACAAATGGTGCAGTTGAAGCTGCAAACAAAATGATAAAGACAATTCTCAAGAAATGACTAAACCAAGCTAAGGAAATAGGGTAGAAGAATTACCCTTAGTGCTTTGGGCATATAGAACTTTCGCTAAAACGACAACAAGCCATACTCCATATTATCTAACGTATAGATGTGAAGCCATGCTCTCAATCGATGTTGAGATTCCCTCGCAAGAAGGATAGCCTATGCATTTGACCCTAATCAAGAGTTGAAGAAAGAATCCTTAGACCTAATACAAGGATTAGGAGATGAGGCCACGATTAGAATGGCTGAATACCAAAGGAAGATCACTAAGTACTACAACTCAAGGGTTAAAAATAGAACCTCCACAAAAATAGGTTTGGTCCTACGAAGGGTAATGGCTAACACAAAAAATCCGTTGGATGGTCCGCTTGGCCCAAATTGGGAAGGACCCCTAATCATTCATCAACAAGTCATACCTGGAACGTATCGACTTTGCAAACCGAATGGTAATCTCGTATCAAGGACGTGGAACTCTGAACACTTAAGACCATACTTTTTAACGATAAATGAATAAAGAATGGTCTTCTCCAAGACACTCAAACAAACAACGGTATGGAAACCCTCTCAAGGTTCGAGATAACCCAAGAAGGGATGAATTACAAATGGATAAAAAACCTTGGTCGGGGCAAGGCACCCCTCGGAGAAGGGTGTTGTGTAAGCCTTTAACATCATCCAAGCCAGAAAGGACCAGGTTAAAGCATCAAAAGAGTAAGCCTCCGATCCAACCAGAAATGGTCGGGATGGAGCATCTAATTAGCATGACCTCCCTCTGCTCGTAGAAGAGTACGCCTTGCCTATTCAATGAACTAAACACGTCCTGCCTCTGCTTGCAGAAGAGACGTTCTACCTCCGCTTATGTTCCTTGTTACCCACAAAAGGGAATGAAAACCCCTTATCATCGCCGACGATGGCCGGGATAAGGCACCCCTCTGAGGGAGGTGGAGTGTAAGCCTCTATCATCGCCTACAATGGTCAGGGTAGAGCATCAAAAGAGTAAGATTTAATTCCGCATCTACAATGGCCTAGTTTAAGCATCTAATTCCTTATTATCTCCTATGATGGCAAGGGTAAGGTGCCTCTTGGAGGAAGGTCGGGTAAGTCCTTGAGCCCTGCTTGAGAATAAGCTAGCCAAGCGCACCCAGGCCCAGAAATTGGCCAACAAAGCACGTACATCAAATGCTTTGACAATCAAAATCCCAGAGAGTGGCTTACGAAGCACATGCATACTCTTCTTCATAAATCAAACCCAAAGGGGATAACGAAATTATTACCAAAAACAGGTTTTTTTTTCTTTTATCGTTTTTTTCTATTATCTTAATACCTGAATCTGGGTTGGTTCAAGACTCCCATTATTTTCAGAGATGGATTTTTGGTCTTTTATCTTAATACCTAAATTTGGGTTAGTTCAGGACTTCTACTATTACCAAGGACAGGTTTCTGGTCTTTTATCTTAATACCTGAATCTAGGTTAGTTCAGAACTTATACCATTACCCGAGATGGATTTATGGTCTGTTATCTTGATACCTGAATCGGGGTTTGTTCAGGACTTCTATTATTGCTAGAAGTTGATTTCTGGCCTCATGCTAAATATTTCTATTATTACCAGAGAAGGGCTCCTAGTCTTTCATCAAATACCCGCATCTGGGATTGGTTTGGGACTTTCAATATTATCAGAAGTGGTTTTTGAACCCCTATTGAATACATGAAGCTATGTTATGATTTGGGATTTCTAATCATCACCAAGGGGAGTAACTCGAGTCTATCTTATAAATATCCGAATCTGGATTAGTTCAGGACTTCTATTGATACCAAAAATAGATTTCCAGTCTTCAATCTTTGAATCCTGAATATGGGTTGGTTCGGGATTTCCCCTATCTCCAAAGAGTGAAGTTATGATTTTCCATTATAAACACCTAAATATGGTTTTTTTCTGGTCTTATATCCTTCTTCCGATAACAAATTTTAAAAATCCACCACCAGGACGGTATTATGAACATCTCGTTATGAAAGTCGATATTAAAGACGAAATTGATACACGTTCAACAACCAGGAAGCTTTTCTAAGCTTTACTCCTTACTTTCCCAATAGAATACAAAGTATTAACATTTGTAAAATTGTAGAAATAGATATAATATAACATTAATGCTCAATCTCGGACCATATCTAATCTGATGCGGGTGAAATTAACTATAGAAACTATGTAAAGACTAACGCAAATTATAAGTTGTTGAAATTCATACAGGAGAAGCACAGGTAAGAATGTAGGCAATGAAGATGCCATACGAAAAGGGAAGGACTGACTTGAAAAGTTAGAGACACCCCTTCACTAGAGGGGCAAATGTTACTACTAAAACTTAGCATCGAAACGGGCTGTCAATGAAGGAGTATTGAACCGACACTAGCATGGAGGAGCGATTCGAGAGCATAGACCCAGCACCAGGTTAAGGCTAGAAGCATAAAAGAAATATTTGGGAACAACAAGCAATCAACACACTCATGAAAGGAGAAATCATTGGAACCAATACGAAGGAAGAGAACCGGCAATGTAGTCCCGATACGAAAGGAAGCTAGTGTATGCTCAGTTCTGGAAGGTAGACCACTTATGTAGCACCCCGTAATTTTAAAGAACATTATAATGATAAACTAAAGAATACTTAAATAAATATTAGGAATTAAGTAAAATGGACTGTACCATTGCGTTCGTCTCAGAATTCTGCTTAAGATAGACTCTGAGATTTCGTAAAACATACATCGAATGAAGAAGTTATTAAATTTAGAAGTTTGTATACATATAAGCAAAATATATAAAAAAACCAATCTAGAATTTTCATAATAATTCAAAATCATTGAGCGGGAAACCACGCCAGAGATCGACATGTTGTGGTCGACCCATGCCCTATGGGGGTCAACCCTAAGGTCGACCCACACAAGGGGGTGTTGACCCTAAGGTCGACCCCGGGGTCGACCAACCCTAGATCCGGGGCAGATCCATTTTAAGTTCTTGGACTTGTTTCTTGACCCAATTTGTTGGCTTGAGGCTATATATAGGACCTCATTTCTATTGTTTTATTCATACAAAATAATGGAGACAACAAGATGCTGCCCCAACTCAGATTGAATTAACCTATTCTTCTGCAACAACGACTTATACGTATACAAGAATCTCTGCTACAACATTAACACTCTTTTCTCAGTTCTTTAGATCTAGTCTCTGTGACTTTATGTTGCTTTTAGATATAAACATTTAACCAGTAATTCTGACATGTTTATAATTCTGGATCTTAACCTATGCCTACTAAGAATCTGATTCATACCTAAACAGACCTGTCATTACATGTATTCCTCTGTACACCTGATTTAATGTTCATTTATCATATGCTTATTTTTGATATGCCTTTTTCTGTTATTATGCCTGTTTCAATTCTCATTTCTCCATCTTTCCCTTTTTATTTTTATAGCCTACGCTACGTTCGAGCCTAGGCCTATCACTAAAATATGTGAATGGGCGAAATCGAGAATGGTTGGGAAAGATAAATTTGGGGCATAACTTGTATTATGAATCATGACTGGGATTTGGGGAATAACTATACAGTAATGTAAGATTAAACTTCGGGCATATGTTATACTATGAATTATGACTGTAGTTTAGGGCGTAACTTATATTATGAATCATGACTCTGGTTTTAGGGCATAACCTATACTGTACAATTTGACAAAACTTGGGGCAAATGTTATATTGTGAATTATGACCATAATTTAGGGCATATAAATATGTAGATTAAAATTAAGATTAAGCGGAACATGTTAATGAAACTGTAGAAGTAACCTACGATAACTTGCAGAGATGTTTAATCTATTAAAATGACTAATTTGCTGAAATCTGTTGAAACTGAATACTTTAATTGAAAAACCTATGATGAGGATGAGTAATTGCTAAATAGGATTATTAGACCAAAAAGATTGTTAATACAATTATGGCAATTAAGAAATGGTGACCGCACTTAGACACGAGGTTAAATTCAACTTGTGGTAGAAGTCTACCCGGAACCGCCTGGGAAATCCAGCATACACAAGTTGTCAATTTAATGTGAAGCGTCTAGTGCGTAAATATACATGTAATGGTGCTAAGACACGAGGTTAAGTCAGTATTATGGTAGAAGTCTGCCCGTAACCGCCCGACATATCCATCCTCCACAAGTGGTCAACTTAATGTGAGAGATCTGGTGCACTAACATACATGAACGTGGAATGATAATAACCTGTTAACCTGTAATACTTACCTATTTGATCCGTAGGGGTTAGATAAACCATTAAACTGTAAAATTGATCAATCCGTAGGGTTAAGTAAATATGTTAATTCTGTGGGGATTTTATGAAACCGCTAATATGTAAGACTTAACCTATTAAATCTATTAGGATTATATGAACATGTGAATTAGAGTGAGAGATTGTAGATTACTTTCATTAGTTACAATCCCAGGATAAAAGATTGTAGATTACTTTCAATAATTACAATCTAAGAGTAAGGGATTATAGATTACTTTCATTAATTACAATATGGAGATAAAAGATTGTAGTCTACTTTCGTTAATTACAATCTAGGAGTAAGGGATTGTAGATTACGTTCGTTAATTACATTCTAGGGATAAAAGATTGTAGATTACTTTCTTTAATTACAATCTAAGGATTAAAGATTGTAGATTATTTCCATTAATTACAGTCTAAAGGTAGGGGTTAAGTAAATCTGTGGGGTTCAGTAAACCAGTTAAATCTGTGGGATTAATTAAATCTGTTAAATTTGTAAATATGTTAAATCTCTGGGAGGTTATATAAACCTGATAAACCTATCCTGTTTTATATGTTGGGTTTATGTGGGCTTGTTAATCTGTTAGGCATAACCTATCAAAATCCTAGTAGTGGGATACAAGCCTACGGGGTGGCTTGTATCATCTGTTGTGTGGGACCCGTATTAGTCAGTAACCCATACCGGTATACAAAGGGGGACCCCGAACTAGGTAGGGGTCAGGGCATGCTTACTAAGCTGATTATAAGAGGTCCATATGCATGAAGGTGTATGATGCTTGCATGGATCCACCTTCTCGGGAAAATAAGATGCTATAACACTAGTAAATATGGTTGTGTCTATCTGGGGGTTGCCACTTTAGGAAGTGATACATCCTACCATGGGCCTGGCACAGGGTATTTACGGAACATGGAGCTGATCAATTAGGGTAGTAATTAGGGTATATCTAGTTCTGTCTGTTTAGTAGCCCATTATTGTCATTGGGGTAACACCCATTATTTCTGGAGGGCTGTCTGTTATCGTCGTTGGGGGTAAAACCCGTCACTAGAAGTACACCTAAGTCTGCCATTAAGTTTCTGTTGGGATCATTCTGTTTCTGTTATACTAGTATTGGTGTAGAGAAAAGTACTTGGAAAGCATAATCTATTCTGTTCTGTTTATTCTGCTTATCATGCTTAGTCTGTTATACCTATCCTATGATACTGTTATGCCTCTCATCCAGTTTATATGCTTGTCATGATGCTTTTACTTATTTGTATGCTAAAAGTAACTGGACTCGCCATACTTTATGTTTGACCCATTTTGCTTCCTTTTCTCTCTCTTCCTTTTCTCCTCAGGTTCTCAAGGTGGGAATACTCAAGCTTGATTAGGATTCTCCTTTCTATTTCTACTTGGAGTTGCTCACTTTGTTTACCTGTCTACCTTGCTATGGCTACTTTTTGGGGACTATGATTTTATATTACTGTACTCTGGTGATTTTAGTAAAAAGCAGATATTTTAAATTGATGTAATGGGTTTTTAGTATTTCAGACTTATTTTGTAACTGTATTTTGGACCACGATGTTTTCTATTTAATAAAATTTTAAATTCCGCTGCTATTATATATCTGTCTTTTGATGTTTCTGTTTTTGTTTACCTATATCGCTTCATGGAACTTAATGTATTCTATTATAGAGTGACTTTAACGGATGTGGGGTGTTACATTTTGTATCAGAGCTGAAGCTTACAAGATCAGACAAAAGTTTTGAAAGTAATTTTCAAAAGGTCTAAGAAAGAAAGCATTTTCAAAGAAAAAGTCTGTTTTTGAAAAGAATATTCCCCAAATCCGTACAAGATATCTTTCGATTCACTATTTGAATCCCCTTTCCTTTTCTTTTTAGAATGACTGGGGAACTATTTCTTCCCGAATGGTGTCCCCATTGCTGCATGGTTCTGTAGGCATGTTAAAACTACGGCACATGTCGAAGGGCAAGCAAGTGCCTGACCTCCATATGTAGGCGTAGTTGTTCCACCTGCGGCTAATTTTCTCTCAAGCTTCATAAGGATTTCCGTGCGATGGAGGCAGCTTTTGAGAGACCTGTTCACATGTTACACAAGGATGGTAAAGTTGAGAATAAGGGAGTTACGGCTTAGGAGCATATTCCAAAGATGAAAAAAATGGTGTCCCAAGAAGGGAACATAGATGAAAGAAGGAAAGCCTAACAAATTCAAATAAAGGCAAGAAGAAGTGTCACGGTCGTGGGAACATGGGTCATTTAGTGAAAGATTGCCAGAAAAGGAAGAATGCTTGTTTCCACTTTGGTGAGGTCTGACAATATTCTAGGGAGTTCCCGAAGAAGCAAGGACATGACCAAAGGGCAGGATCTTCTAGAGGGAACGTGCATGCTCTCGAGGCCAGTGTACCGGACAGAGGTAGGAAAGTTTCTGTTGAAGGTTTGATTTCTCTTTCCAAACATCCTGTTAGGACTCTTTTTTATTCTGGAGCTTCACATTCTTTTATATCTGATTATGTGGTTGAGTATTTGCACCTTAGTACTAATATGGTTTTGGATCCCATTGTTGTCTCAAACCCCATTGGGGCCATGGCTCGTTTGTCTATGATTTGTCGGGGTTTGAGGATATCTGTATTGGGCGTCGAGTTTGAGTGCGATGCATAAAAGCTTGGTTTTATGGGTTATGGTTTGATTCTAGGGATGGATTGGCTAGCCATATATTGGGGCTATTTTAGACTGTGAGAGGAGGGTCGTTAGACATTTGACTTGCCATGGGAGGACCCTCGAGATTTCTTATGACCCAAAGGGATCTTTCATACTTAGTTTCCTAGAATCACTTGACGCATCTGTCAATGGTTTGCGATCTATACCAGTAGTCTATGAATATTCAGATGGTTTGGAGGAGGTTAGGAGGCTTACCTCTGAGGCGTGAGATTGATTTCCAAATATATTTGTTGGATAATGCAAAGCCAGTCGCATTGCATGTGCGCTACATGGCTCCTAAGGAAAGGAGGTAGCTCAGCAAGCAAGTAGGGGAGCTACTTGAGAACGGGTTTATTAGGCGAAGCATATCTGAAAGGGGTACTCCAGCCATCTTTGCAACTAAGGGGGACGGTTCGCTTCTCTTATGTGTGGATTACAGAGAGTTGGATAAACTCACTAAGAAGAATAGGCACCCACTTTCGAGGATAGATGATCTGTTTGAATAGCTTGTTGATGCATCTGTTTTCTCTCAGTTAGACTTGGCCAAGGGTTTTCATCAGTTGAGAGTGGTCGAGGACAGTATAGACAAGACCACTTTCAGAAACTCTAGATGGTTTCTTCGAGTGGCTAGTCATGCCTTTTTGGTTGACGAATGCACCCACGTATTTTGTGGATCTGATGAGTAGCGTGTTCCGGGTGTTTCTGAATAAGTTCATTGTGATCTTTTTGGATGATATTATGATCTTCTCGAAGAGCGAGGAAGAGCATGCCCAACATTTAGGAGAGGTTCTAAAGACTCTCCGAGAGCACCATCTTAAGGAGAAATTCTCCAGATGACATTTTTGGAGAAAGGAAGTTAGATTTCTAGGGCATGTGGTCTCCAAGGATGGGATAGCAGTGGATCCCGCAAAAGAAATTGCAGTTCAAGACTGGAAGGTTCCAAAGAATGAAACAGAGGCAAGGAGTTTTCTTGGTTTAGTGGGCTATTATAGGAAGTTTATTAAGGATTTCGTGAAGATATCAGCCCCACTCGCCAGACTGATGAAGAAGAATCTAACCTTTCCTTGAGATATTGACTGTGAGGATGCTTTTCATCAATTAAAGAGGGCTCTGGCAACAGCCCTAGTTTTGACTTTGCCTGATGGGAACAAAGTGTCCATGGTATATACCGATGCATGGGGTACATAGCTCAGTGTTGTCTTGATACAAGAGGGAAGGGTAGTATGTTACGGTGATATACAGTTGAGGGTTCATGAGAAGAACTACCCTACCCATGTTTTGGAATTAGCTGATATAGTATTCGCGCTTAATACTTGACAGCAATATCTGCTTAGAGAGAGATTCGAGTTATACACGGACCATAAGTCGCACAAGTATCTGTTCTCGCAATAGGATCTCAAATTGAGACAATAGAGATAGGCTTCTACCTGGACCTAAGATGATTAGAGAAACTTCAGAAAAAGTTGATCTTATCCGCAGACGCATGAAGACAGCTCAGGACAGGCAGACGTATAAGCAGATAAGAGGAGGACCGATATTGATTTTGAGGTGGGAGACATGGTTTACATCAAAATACTACCTCTGGGGGATGTGGTTCGTTTGTGGATTGGTAGGGAAATTGGTTGCAAGGTTTGTAGGGCTATTTCCCATAATGGAAAGAATACGTCAAATGGCCTATAGAGTAAAGCTACTAGAAAGATTTGCAGAAGTTCATGATGTTTTCCATGTTTCTCATTTGTGGAAGTTTCTGCACGGCACAGTAGAGGTAGTTGAGCCAAGTATGCTTGAGAAAGTAGAGGTGGAATAGGAGGCGACAGTTAAACGAGTTCCTACCCGTATTCTTGGATCAGAGGTTAAGAAACTACGTAACCGAGAGGTCAAGTTGATGAAAGTTCAATGGGAAGAAGACCGCGAGGATGCAACTTGGGAGACCGAAAACAAGATTTGCGCTTCGTACCCTTTATTTTCAAGGGTATGTTCTTAACTTCTTTTTCCATAGCTTTTATTTGTACTTGTTTCTGTCATTTAAGTATATCCTATCGATTGAATCTTCGACCTTTAAATTGGGAACCAATGGATGTAAACATGTGTTTGAGACATGTTTTATTTGATGGATGCAAGTGTTTGCTAGTGGTTGCTCGTGGATGCATACACACACACACACAACACTAGATTGACTCAATCACTCTCATACTGCATATGGATGCGTGTGCATACTTTCCTTTTTATGGATGGAAATAGGTATATCATCACATGAATGTTGCATTTGGATGGATGATAGTGCACACATTTAGAGTTTACGTGATATATTAGGATTATTTGAATACATGTTGGATTCATGGCACTGACATACATTGCATTAAGGAGGTCGACTGAATCAGTAGACTACCTGATCTTTCGCGTTAGTATAGAAAGATATACACACACCTTTGCATATTTACATATAAGCATTAGACATATTTTAATGACAATGGATGTCTATGATTGGTGGATGAGTAAATGGATGATGGATGATAGGATAAACATTCTTCTTAACTTGGAGATTTCGGAGACGAAATCCTATAATAGGGGAGAATGTAACAACACTACACCATCTATGCTAATTAGGCTGTGGATTTAGCCGTATCTAAAGCATGTAGACAGGACAAAAAGCCGTATCAAAAAATGGCGTGTTAAATTTTTAGATACGGCTCATAACCGTATCCAATGTGATAACATACGGCTATTGGCCGTATCTAAAGCATAAGTAGGTATGCTTATAAACCGTATCTTATACGTGTGTGTGTGTGTGTGTCTATATATATATATATATATATATATATATATATATATATATAAGCAGAAACTGCAGCACATATTATTTGTAACATAAAGCATATATAACACATGATAGGCTAATTCACAATTATAACAGTAAAAAAAACAATTGTATGAAATATTTCATTTCATTACAATAAATTATGATACATTCTATTTGATTACATTACAATAAATAAGGTACACGCTGTTTCATTACATTAAAGAAGATACATAACGTTACATTACAATAAGCTGGGATAAATACCCGAACCGGCGTCGTGAGCTAAAGTGCAACCTTATGTTGAATCAATGCTTCCTTCAAGATGAACATTCTCCAAAATAGACAAAAGATCATAAACCAGCCAAGCAACATTGTATTCTATCAGGAACACAGCAATACTACTGCACAAAAGCATAACACCATGCACCCTCAGAAAATGATACCAAGGTTAGCTCAAACCAAACAAGAACCATGGCCAGTACCAAGCTCCGAAAAACTCCAAAAGCCAACAACTAAAACTCAAAGCATAGAAAACCAACAACTAAATAAACCGCTCCAAGACAAGGAACTCTTTAGGAAGATCAACACACTCAAATCTCTCAAAGAACTACTCAGATATAAGAAAACTTCAAGAGGCCTGATAATAAGTTAGCTTGGATGGCATATAGCATGTACTACAAAGACCTGTAAAAAAGTTCAAACCGCATAGTTCAGGATAGGATATGTCCACATTATTATTCTCATTAGTTGCTGAATATTGGAAGTCTACAACATTTTTATTTGTTCAGTTGAGACTAAGTCTCAATTAAAGACAATTGTTATAACTCATCTTTCACAACTAATATTCACATAAGATTTATGTTGTTATAACTTATCTTTCACAAAGCATATCTTTAAAATACACACTCACCTTTTGTCAACTCCAACCAATACTAGACGTTAGCTCGCCATCCTATTTGTTCTAATTTCCTAGAGCATGGTTGCTGCTTTTATTATAATATCAAGCAGCCACGCCATTTATTGTTCATTCTCACTAACTTGATAGCTGCCATCGCCATTTAAATACAAGTATGAGAGTGTATTTAAAAAATATTGCTCATGTTGAAGATAGTTACTACAGTAAAAAAAACAATTCCTTTGCTTTGAACCAGTTTATTTTTCATTCTCCAAAATCTCCGCAAACATGATTTTCACGTAATGACTCACTAATTCTCTCTAAAAGTATTAAACCACAAACTTATTATAATTCTCCTTGTCACTTGGCTGCAATGTAGATATAACATTGCTATAGCCTTGCCCTTTCTATTATATCACCCTTATAATCCGAGATGAGGGGATGGAAAAAAGCTAGATATTACATGAAATTTATATCAAATGTTCTGATTTTTCCTGCTAAGTACCATGACAGAAATCCCAATCCATCAGACCCTGCACAATTATGGTTTTACTGTATAGTTATAACCTATACATTTCAAAACACTAACAACTTCTCATATTACATGAGGGTTGTACCATGATAGAATTACCTGAATAAAAATGTTATTGAAATAGACATTTAGACCTTATACCACAGTGACAACATCTATACTTCACTTCAGTCAAGCCTGTAATTAGAATTATAGAGTAAACCTCATCATTAGCAAGAAATATCCATACATTAGTTCAGTACTTCAAATATAAAACAATAGCTAGTACAAAAGAAAAGCAATTAAAATTGGGTCAAAATAGCTACAGCTCAAATGCATATAACCGTGCATTAAAATTGGGTCAAAATTGGCTCCACACGTAGAACATTAAGAGGATGAATTTGGCAAACCAAGCTTTGCGCTAGTTAGAACATTGGCATCATTTACATTTACAGTGGTTATTGTGATGTAAGGTCCCCTTGAGAAGCCTGTTCATCAAATCATATTCCACTTTATAGCTGAATTAGGTAAAGCATGACTACTTATAATTATACCTGAGGCTTTGATGAAGGTTGATTAGCACATTGGAATGATGCCAACGATCTAACTAGCGCAAAGCTGGAGACACTTATAATTATTGAGAACGTCTCGAAAGCCAATCTGCTGAAGCTTTATAAACGGTCTCGAAAGCCAATCAGCTATCACTTATAATGATCTAACTGATGCTTGGATTTCATCCCATATGTGTAAAACTATTGGTTGACTGCCAAAAGGCACAAAAGTATTAATGCATAATACATTTAATAATCCAACTGATAATCACAACCAGTCAACACAAATTGAATCAGAACACCTATAATTCTGTGAACTGAAATGAAAGTTTGAACATCAACATATAAGAAAACAAAAGAAAATAACATCTCACCTTGCCCCAATATTCTGTTCTTTTTTTCACACATATATGTATATCCGTGCAATACTTTTGCATATACACCCATTCAATTCAAATGATGTGCATATACACCCAATCAATTCAAAGACGCTTAATTAACACTATTCTCACGAACATATTTTTGAACTAAGGCATGGAAATTCAAATTAAACCCAATTTAAACCCAATTCGAATTCAAATTAAACCCAATTCATATTTAAATTTAACCGTGATCTAATACTTACTCCAGTGGCGACGAGAAGGATGGACATCGGTGGACTGAGGCTTCGTCGGTCTACTGAAGGCAGCGCGAGCTGACAATAACTCATGGACTGCGGTGGATGGCCTACTGACAAAGGAAGTCGGTCGAGTACCAAAACCCTAATTTGGGTATTCGGTGGTCCCCATTGCAAAATAAAAAGAGGGATAATTCGGTCGAAAGTTTTGATGTAGCAAAAGCCGATTGTGCCAAAATGAAGGTACAGAGGGAAAAAATTGATACATATTTCATATGGTCCAAAGCCGTATCAGTTGAACTGATCCGGGGTTTCATCGATGGACGACCAGATTAAGGGTGTTTGGGGTGGTGCACATCGCAAAACAAACCAGTCCAGAATATTCAAAATCATTGGGTGGGAAACGACGCGGGAGATCGACCTATTGGTGGTCAACCCCGGGGATAACCCACCCCAGATCCGGGGTAGATCCATTTTTTGAACCTGGACCTGTTTTTTGACCTGATTCGTTGGCTTGAGGCTATGTACAGGACCTCATTTCTACTATTTTATTCATCAAAAAAAGGAGACAATGAGATGCTTCCTCAGCTCAGATTGAATTAACCTATTGTTCTACAACAACGACTTATATGTATACAAGAATCTCTGCTACAACATCAACACTCTTTTCTCAGTTCTTTAGATCTAGTCTCTGTGAGTTTATGTTGCTTTTAGATATATAAATTTAAAAAGTAATTCTGACATATTTATAAATCTGGATCTAAACCTATGCTTGTTAAGAGTATGACTCATACTTAAGCAGATATGTCATTACATGTATTCCTCTGTACACCTGATCTACTGTTCATTTCTCATATGCCTATTTCTGATATGCCTACTGTTATTATATGCCTATTCTATTATTATGCCTATTTCTATTCTCTTCCCTCCATCTTTCCCTTTTTATTTTTATAGCCTAGTCTACCTTCGAGCCTAGGCATATCGTAGCCTAAGCCTATCGCTCAAATATGCGAACGGACGAAATTGGGAATGGTCGGGAAAGATAAATTTGGGGCATAACTTGTATTATGAATCATGAGGGATTTGGGGCATAACCTATACTGCAATGTAAGATTAAACTTGGGGCATATGTTATACTGCGAATTATGACCGTATTTTGGGGCATAACTTGTATTATGAATCATGACTGGGGTTTTTGGGGGCATAACCTATACTGTACAATTTGAAAAAACTTGGGGCAAATGCTATATTGTGAATTATGACCGTAATTTGGGGCCTATAAATCTATAGATTAAAATTAAGATTAAGCGGAACATGTTAATGAAACTGTAAGTAACCTACTGTAACTTACGGAGATGTTTAATCTGTTAAAATGACTAATCTGCTGAAACATATTGAAACTGAATACTTTAATTGAAAACACTATAGTGAGCATGAATAATTCCTAAATAGGATTATTAGACCAAAAAGGTTGTTAATACAATTATGACAATTAAGAAATGGTAACCGCACTTAGGCACAAGGTTAAATTCAACTTGTGGTAGAAGTCTTCCCGGAACCGCCAGCAAATCCAGCACCCATAAGTTGTTAATTTAATGTGAGGGGTCTACTTCATAAATATACATGTAATAGTGCTAAGACACGAGGTTAAGTCCAACTTATGGTAGAAGTCTACCCGGAACCCCTCGGCATATCCAGCATCCAGAAGTGATCAACTTAATGTGAGAGGTCTGGTGCATTAACATACATGAACGGGGAAAGATAATAACCTGTGTAACAACCCGAATTTTTATAACATGTTAAAGTCATAAATCAAGGCAGAATTAAATTTTAAAATAAGAACCAGGGGAAACGGGTTACGACATTGCGTTCGTCTCGAAATTTTACATGAAATAGAGTCCGAGTTTTCGAAAATCGGAGTTCGTATGACCAAGTTATGACCTCTGGAAGTTTCAGAAATTTTCAGAATCAAAGACAGCTCGAATTTCGAATTCGAAATTCGAATTCAAACCCCGCAGCAGCCTGGGCGGGAAATTTCCCGCCCATAAACCAGGTCGACCTGGGGGTCGACCATAGTGTCGACCTCCCAAGGGCCAGGTCGACCATAGTGTCGACCTGGGGGTCGACCTGCCTCCCGAACCCACTTCTTGAACCAGATGCATCCTGATGTATTTAGACTTGTTTCGTGACCAGATTCGTCTGCCTAACCCTATATAAGCAGCCCCTAGCCTCATTCTCTCCACACCAATTTCTTTCTGTCCTTATGCTGCTTCTAAGATAATCTAAATAATAAGATAAAAAGGAAGAAAAAGGACTGCTCCTTCTCCATCAAGACTACGCTTAGAGATTTGCAAATTGGGGGGATTTCAATTAGAACACGATCAATCAAATAGAAATTCAACAATCAAATTCTGCTTACTAATTCTCGATCCACGCACTGTAAGTTCAAGTTACTTTTAGATAAATGCTGTAAACTTAATATCCATGTTGTAAATTGGAATTGGATCTGTGTATGGAAATTGATTCGTATCTATTCTTATTCATCTTGGATCTCGACTTTCGTGAATATTGCTTTGGATCTATTCATGTTGTAAATCAAATTCCTTCATGACTATAACCTTAATATGCCTATGACGATGAACATAAGACTATACCTATGCCTATGACTATGACGATGAAAATAAGACTATACCTATGCCTATGACTATGACGATGAACATAAGACTATGCCTATGACTTTGACGAGGACAATTATGGCTAATCACCTATGACTCTTGACTATGAGGATTATTACCTATGATTATGAACATAAGGCCATTATTTATGACCATGACTTTGAAACTATTACTGTTAATTGCCTATGACTATTTGCCTAGAACTATTTTTGATAATTATCCATGATTATTGTGATGAGTCGCTTATGATTCATAACTATGAGATTTCTACCTATGACTATTGGGGTTAATTGCTTAAGACTATTATAGTTGATTGTTCATGCCCGTGATGTGCACCGAATTGGCATTTTGGTTGGATCGTATACCTAGGGTGTGGCTTGCTTAGTTTATTTGCTATTATGTATACCAAAACCATTGGATCCATTATCCTTGTATTTGGCTTGCTTTTGCGTGCCTATTCTTTTATGTTAGCGTTTACCATGACTATCGCCTTATCTGGCTAGACTTGAAATCCTCTATGCCAATGATGTTGTAACCAATTATCTTAAGTTATGTAATGCTAGTCTTGTAACCCATTTTATTGCTTTATGCTAGTCCCTTTTTCCTACCATAGTTTTGATGCTATTCCCTCTATTTCAAGATTTGGATTTATTTGTAGTATAGATTGATTCATGTTCACGTGCGATGGGAATACGATTTAGGGTAGATTAGGCAAAACATGAATTGGTTATGAACATGAATTATGAACTTGATAATTTTAATAACCCGGAAATCTGAGCCAGTTTAAAATTTTTGTTTTGGCAATTTTAGCGAAGTTTGAATATTTAAAATAGATTATTTTAAATAAAAACAACAGAAATTTATTTTGAATAGAATTCGAACGTATATATTATATACGTCGTCGTTAGAATATAAATAATTATATATAATTATAAATAGAATTGAAAATGGCGCGGTAGTTCGATAATTCGATTTCAAACTTCTATTGAATGTACCGGGTGCAAAACAATCCGGATTTTAGTGAAACCAAAAACATTAGGATCTAATTGAGAATATCTTTCCAACGAATCCGAAAAATTGAAATTTCATAGCGGGGATCAAAAGATATGTCCAGTTGAAAATTCTGAATAGTCGCTATGGAATTCAGGCCCTTAAAAATAGCCATTTTGCAAATGACCTCGGATTTCGACGAAACCACTTTTGTTGGATCCGTGATGTCAAATTATTGCTTGGTTTCAAATTTCATAATTTTTCGAATCAATATGTGAGCGTGGCAATGGAAAACGCGTTTGACCAGTTTCAGTTGAATTTAATCGACTGGAAAATGGCCATTTTTCGAACGGTCTCAGAATTCGACGAAACTAGTTTTGTTAGGACCGTATCGTCAATACGAAGCTAGAAAATATTTTTCTGGAATTTTTCGAGTTAGTGTGTGACCCCAGTAAATCGAAATGCGCGTTCAAATTCAATATATAGAGTTATATGTTGATTTTGACGGAAACTGATCGAAACAGTCGAATCAGCCTACGATACATATCCCATTATGTTCGGAATGGGGGTAATTAGCTATGGACGACAGGCAGTGGGTTTCGTTTCGAGTTCGTCAATAAAAGTTGCTTTTTGGATTTAAAATATAATAATAAAATATAATATATATATTCATAACCCCCCCGTTCATTTCTATTTTCCCCCAAATAAGAAAACTGATCCCTCCCAAACCCGTACATCCCGTCGTCACCCGTCCTCCAAGCCGCGCCGCCATCCCTGTCGCCGGCCGCCCACCTCCTCAACCCTCCGATGATCCCCCTCCGCCTCTCCTATATCTCCTCCGTCCAACAAGCCGCAGACCCGAACCCCAACGCCTCCAGCCTTCCCACAAGCCCTGGCCGATGTCACGCACCCCCTGCCGCCCTCCTCGACCACCCACGACCCCATCGCCGCCCCACAGACCGCCCAGCTTCGACCCCGAGCTCTCTGGCAAATAAAAATCCAATTTTTAATGATTTAGGTTTTGCAAATAACACCCCGCCGATCCCCTTCAACCTCTGGCCACCCTTTGACGCTGATGAATGCCTCCTCCCTCTCCGTTGAACGAAAGTAAGTTTTTATTTAATTATTTTATTTTATTTTCTATATGAATAGTTTTAAAAAAAAAATCAGTTTTAAAAATATAATGTTGGAAATAAAGATATAGATTTTTGTAATAGGAAAGACGAGATTTTTATAATGGAAAAGAACAGATTTTTAAATATGAAAAGATTATATTTTTATATATGAAGTAACACTATAAAAATTCGATCTTTACATATGAGGTAGCAGTATAAAAATCTGATATTTATATGTAGGGTTTTGAAATAAAAATCTGATTTTTACCTATATAGTTTCGATATAAAAATGTGATTTTTATAATATATATAGCGATATAAAAATACGATTTATATATATATAGATTTGAAAAAAAATACGATTTTTATAGAATCGCACTAGAAAGAAGAATATGATTTTTATACACTAGAGAATATAAAAATGTGATTTTTATATATGTAGTGACTATGGGCAGTGCAATTGGCAAAAAGGCGAGCACGACGAAGATTTCTATAAATGAAGTGTCGTGGAGTTGGATTAGCTATCTATGAGAACTTCTCACCTTTTAAATTTTCTTTTTCTAGTTATATTATAATATATACTAGGATGGAGACGGAGTTTTGTAGCACCCGACACCCGTCATCTACAGACCATGGATGGTTTGTTTGTTTGATTGATGTGTTGTGAAAATTGTTTGTGATGTTGATGTGAAATAGATAATAAAATATATTCATAGGTTGAATAAAATAACTCGATCGTGAAAAATATAATTTTTAACGTGAATGTGAATAAATAAATATTTGTTTACAAACCGGACGGTTTGTTTATGTACACCTATTTGAAAGACATTGATTGGGACGATAAATTTTACACATCGCCCAACTGCACAAATAAAATCTGTGTTTGATTGTTTGAAACCCCACACGGGTATTGGGATAAAATATGGCATACACTAATCCCAGTAATAGTTATATGTCGATCGATGGATCGACAGGTTGTGATAAGCGTTAGATATCTATATTTGATGCTTATACAGTGTAGTGCACTTTGGATGATGATTGATTATTTATCGTTGCTATTATATACATGTGTTGTATGGAATCCATGTAATTAACTTTATATGGTGATTGATTGGGCCTCATTCCGATTTAGAAAATAAAGAATATTATAAAATAAAGGTTCATGTGTTGACCGTACTCATCCGTTGAGATTAGTCATGTGTTGAACGAAGTATTTTAGCAATAAAATTTACATCTTTATCTTTATAAAATAAAGGTTCATGTGTTGACAGTACTCATCCGTTGAGATTAGTCATGTGTTGAACGAAATATTTTAACAATAAAATTTACATCTTTATCATATAGAAAATTAGAAACTAACTGGAAAATAGATGAGATGAGTGGTCTCCTGGATATTGGTCTGATGTTGGTTTCGGCCTTCGGGGTTAATATTTAGGGAATCGTTCTCTTACTAGTTTACGGTTGGAGTCTGATTTAAATCAAACGATAGATACCATAATTTTTATAAAATATATTGAATAACAAAAACAGTCACACGTGGACAGTACTCATTCGTTGAGATTAGTCATGTGTTGACAAAAATATAGATTCACGTATTGAATAGAATAAATATTCATTTGTTGAATAGAATAACGGAATTATTGAAATATATAAAGCCGTGTTGATTAGAGATGCGCTATTTTGACACGATCGATATTTATATCGATTATATTCGAATTTGAATTGAATTGAATAGAAAACTAATTTGAATTGAATTGAATAGAAAACGAATTTAAATTGAATTGAATAGAAAACGAATTCGAATTGAATTGAATAGAAAACGAATTTAAATTGAATTGAATAGAAAACGAATTTGAATTGAATTGAACAGAAAACGAATTTGAATTGAATTGAATAGAAAACAAATTCGAATTGAATTGAATAGAAAACGAATTTGAATCGAATCGAATAGAAAACGAATTTGAAATAGAATTGAAATCGATTTGAATTTGAAATGAATGTTGAAATTGTTTTTGAAACAAATTTGAAACGATTTATAAAATCCATTTTGAATAGAAATCGACGAAATATATATTATATATATAATATAATGGCCTGAATAGAACGCGCCGCGCCGCGGCAGTTCGTGAATTTCGACCATTTATTTCAAACGGACATTACGGGAGATCCGACCGTCGGATTCTCCTAAAACCGGAACCATTGGGTTCGTATCGAAAAGAGATTTCTAACGAATATTAGAAAATTGAAATCTAACGGTTGGATTTGGAGATACGTCCAAATCAAATTTGGAAAAGGTCATTGTAAATGCAGTTCGATGGTCGTTGATGGAAATTGACTGTACGGGCCTTGATAAAATTATTAAAAATAGTAATAATTTGTGTAAAATCATAAGAAATGATTTGGAAAAAATTGGGATGAAAAACTCCATATTTGAAAAGATAAAAATAGATTTTTATCGAAATGAACTAGTTTTGAACTAAAATTAAAACATATTTATTTTTAAATAAATAAATTGGATTTGAAATGGGTTTTAAATAGAATTGATTCGTGGGTTTATCGTGAAGGGTGTTTTAAATAACACTTGTTCTTTAACCCGATAATAAGTAGAATGTGACTTGGGTTTATCGTGAACTGTGTTTTAAACGACATTAATTCTTTAACCTAGTAAAAGGAGTTTTAATGAATCTTTGATTAGATTGAAATGTGGATTAATAATATAAATTATCAAATCTAGAAAAGGATCGAGAATGGAGTATCGCCAGTTTTGCTCCAAAGCGATAGTTAAATCTTTAATTAGATTTGAACGTGAAATGGTAATTAATTTTACCGATAACACCGTGGTAGTAGATATGGAGTATTACCAGTTTTGCTTCATGGGATGAATAAGTTGGGATTGGGAAATAAAATAAATAATTACTTCGGTGCGGTTCGCTAATCTCGACTAGTTTGGAAAACCATAATTTGGTTTGAAATGACATCCAAAGGAAGATTAAAGAATAGATTTAAAGAATTTATCTTTGATAAAATTAATGGGAACCTTTCCCTAAGAATTGAAATTTAGAAACTAGCTGTAGGTTAGTTAAGAAGAATGGTTTCCTGGGTATTGATCTGATGTTGGTTTCGGCCTTCGGGGTTAATATTTAGGGAATTGCTCTCTTACTGATTTACGGTTAGTGACTAATGAATTGGAATGAGGCGTATGTTGTGTTTTTGTAACATTTGTTTTTAATATACGCGGGTTGTTCGGAAAGGCCGGGTTTATACCCATTCTGAATAACCGATTCGACGATAAGTCGAAGATGATGACGGTGGTCGAAGACCAGAAGTCTTCACATCGTTTGGATAATAACTGATGATCCTGATTGGGCTGTACACCCAAGAGGATGGAAATAGTTGGTGGTCGTCCAGACGTACTTGGAGATCGATGGGTATGCGAGGAAAGTGCCTCCGGTTTCGTTCAGACCCAGAATGAACTTGTAAATGGATTGTGTGTCTGACATTGGATTTTATTCTGTGTTGATTGATTTCTGTTAAATATATATCTGTTTGGCGGCGGAGAATTTATTCTCTTGCTTAACGCCCTTCTCTGAGACGTACAAGCTTAGAGGTTATATATCGATAAATATCAATCGCATGGCATGAATTTCCTGTGTGGCACGCTGAGTTGCATGGATCAAGGCTTCTGTTGAAAAGCAAAGTCTTGTGGTTGATGATCAAAGTACGGCCTACGTGGCAGCTTTGTGTATAGCGTGGATTCGCGAGCCTCACACCTCGGTATGAGTTAAAAACGGGATAAGGACTGCAGGGAGAGCACGACGTTTCATTCTAGCTTTGGTGGTGTCAGTGACTTACCAGCCCTGAAATTTATGTACTTTTCACCTATGTGGTTGTTGGATGAGGCGCCTCGATTTTAGGTCTGTTAGGACCGGGAAACGTAGGTTCAGGAATAATTAATCCTCAAACGTAAGAGAGGACCGGCCCTGAAGCATCCAGGGGTTACCCAGAGTGTGTAGTCCCGAGGCATTTGCTAGAGTGTCTCGAAGCGGAGAGGAGCTTACCCCTTGCCTCGACTCATGATCGAAATCCAATTTCCAATACGTGTATTTCGGTTTTATTTGTAGAGCCAAGTATGGCGACATAGTGGGATGGGACTCTTATGCCGTCTATGATTTATATTTATGATTGAAATTGTTTTGACGCTATACACTTATTATAGTATCAAATGATTTGTTTTTAAACGTACCAAGCATGTTTGGCTGTTATAAGGTAAAACCCTTTTCTCCGGCTTGCGTTGCATTGTGTGATGGGACCTGGGTCTTATAATAGCTTCATTTTTCGAAAAAGCATTGCGTTGTTTATCCTATGTACTGGTATTCTTGGGAGGAAACCCGTTCCGTGTTATACGGCGTGGTCCCTTGAATTACTCTCTTTTAAAGTAAAGTTTTAAATAACTGTTTTAGTTCTCACACTAGTCAGATGACTGACCTGGAGTTTATTGTTTTAACCTAAACTCTGGGTGCCCCTATTTTCGACACGGGCAGCTAGTAGTTTTGGTTTTGCAGATTTATATTCACAGGTTCCTGATTTACAGCTGGAACGATGCTCGGAAAGCTCTGTATCCGTGTATTACTTTCAGTTGTGTTTTGTATTATTTTTCCGCTGCAGTACTGTATTTAAATCTCTGATATTTGTTGAATGTAATTTATTCATTTATACTATGTATATTCTTGTATCTGATGGAATTGATGTAATAACAATGAAATGTTCTTCCGCTTGCGTTCTGATTTGTCTTGTACTCAATTCTATCCGGGCTTTCCTTACCGGGGAAGTTCGGGTCGTCTCAGTTTGTTATCAGAGCTTTGGTTTACATAGCTCGATAACAAGGCACATTAGAACCACATGAAAGAATTCATCAGAAATTGGATTAGCAATATCCAATTAGAATGACTCGTTAGAGATAGGATCAGTAGTATCCTAGAACGAGTGCGAAAAGTATATTTTACAAATGAAAACAATTTTGTTTTGAAAATTTAAATCATTTTATACGTATTTGAATATTTATTTATTTTGAATTTGGACAATCCAGTATATAAAGGTTTTGCATATACGCGTCATGAACGTATATTCGAAGTTTAATATACTGGGTAGATATAGAATCACATTCTAGACACCCGGAGATGATTCTGATGATTGATATATCATCATCAGAATTTGTGTTCGTGTTTCGAAGGCATGATATCTATATATTTCCATCAGACTGGTGTGAGAACCAAAACTAATATATATAGATTTATGGTTGTGATTTGGCACCAAAATATGATTTTCTGTATATGTATCAAAATTATGAATTTGAAACGTTAATCAACTAATGGATTGATGGTTGTGTTGTTTGTTTATTTGTTTGATAATTTTGAACCATTAGCCTAATTGCATCGAATATTGAATTGTATTGAAAATTAGTCGCATTTGCTTGCACATACATGTACTTACATTGAACAGGTCATAGCAAGGAGGCTAGAGCAGAGAATAAAATTTGTTTGCCCGATAAATAGGTACATGTTTACTATAATTTACTGTTTTGTTTGGGTGATGATGATTTTATGTGCCTATTGGCTAGCCGCTTGGTTTTTTCTTTTTCTTTTTGAGATTAGAGGGCCTGTATGGCAATTTCGGGATTTCCCCGTTGCTCCCGGTGCAGGGGAGGTTATGGCGAAATTTTCCGAAAATTTAGGGTGTTAGCCAAATTTTTGAAAAATTTGAAAAGTTTTTAGAAACTGAAAAGTTGAAGAACTTAAGCCGTAATCAAAAGACTGGAAGTTGAGTTGAATTGTTAAACAACTTTCGGCTTCGTTCCTTTTCGGGGACGAAAAGTTTTAAGTGGGGGAGATTGTAATAACCCGGAAATCTGAGCCAGTTTAAAATTTTGGTTTTGGCAATTTTAGCGAAGTTTGAATATTTAAAATAGATTATTTTAAATAAAAACGACAGAAATTTATTTTGAATAGAATTCGAACGTATATATTATATACGTCGTCATTAGAATATAAATAATTATATATAATTATAAATAGAATTGAAAGGCGCGGTAGTTCGATAATTCAATTTCAAACTTCAATTGAATGTACCGGGTGCAAAACAATCCAGATTTTAGTGAAACCAAAAACATTAGGATCTAATTGAGAATATCTTTCCAACGAATCCGAAAAATTGAAATTTCATAGCGGGGATCAAAAGATATGTCCAGTTGAAAATTCTGAATAGTCGCTATGGAATTCAGGCCCTTAAAAATAGCCATTTTGCAAACGACCTCGGATTTCGACGAAACCACTTTTGTTGGATCCGTGATGTCAAATTATTGCTAGGTTTCAAATTTCATAATTTTTCGAATCAATATGTGAGCGTGGCAAAGGAAAACGCGTTTTACCAGTTTTAGTTGAATTTAATCGACTGGAAAATGGCCATTTTTCCAACGGTCTCAAAATTCGACGAAACTAGTTTTGTTAGGACCGTATCGTCAATACGAAGCTAGAAAATATTTTTTTGGAATTTTTCGAGTTAGTGTGTGACCCCAGTAAATTGAAATGCGCGTTCAAATTCAATATATAGAGTTATATGTTGATTTTGACGGAAACTGATCGAAACAGTCGAATCAGCCTACGATACATATCCCATTGTGTTCAGAATGGGGGTAATTAGCTATGGACGACAGGCGGTGGGTTTCGTTTCGAGTTCGTCAATAAAAGTTGCCTTTTGGATTTAAAATATAATAATAAAATATAATATGTATATTCATAACCCCACCCGTTCATTTCTACTTTCCCCCAAATAAAAAAACCAATCCCTCCCAAACCCGTACATCCCGTCGTCACCCGTCCTCCAAGCCGCGCCGCCATCCCTGTCGCCGGCCGCCCACCTCCTCAACCCTCCGATGATCCCCCTCCGCCTCTCCTGTATCTCCTCCGTCCAACAAGCCGCAGACCCGAACCCCAACGCCTCCAGCCTTCCCACAAGCCCTGACCGACGTCACGCACCCCCTGCCGCCCTCCTCGACCACCCACGACCCCATCGCCACCCCCACAGACCACGCAGCTCCGACCCCGAGCTCTCCGGCAAATAAAAATCCAATTTTTAATGATTTAGGTTTTGCAAATAACACCCCGCCGATCCCCTTCAACCTCTGGCCACCCTCTGACGCTGATGAATGCCTCCTCCCTCTCCGTTGAACGAAAGTAAGTTTTTATTTAATTAATTTATTTTCTTTTCTATAGGATTAGTTTTTTTTAAAAAAAATCAGTTTTAAAAATATAATGTTGGAAATAAAGATATAGATTTTTGTAATAGGAAAGACGAGATTTTTATAATGGAAAAGAACAGATTTTTAAATATGAAAAGATTATATTTTTATATATGAAGTAACGCTATAAAAATTCGATCTTTACATATGAGGTACAGTATAAAAATCCGATATTTATATGTAGGGTTTTGAAATAAAAATATGATTTTTACCTATATAGTTTCGATATAAAAATGTGATTTTTATAATATATATAGCGATATAAAAATACGATTTATATACATATAGATTTGAAAAAAAGTACGATTTTTATAGAATCACATTAGAAAGAAGAATATGATTTTTATACACTAGAGAATATAAAAATGTGATTTTTATATATGTAGTGACTACGGGCATGCAATTGGCAAAAAGGCGAGCACGACGAAGATTTCTATAAATGAAGTGTCGTGGAGTTGGATTAGCTATATGTGAGAACTTCTCACCTTTTAAATTTTCTTTTTCTAGTTATATTATAATATATACTAGGATGCAGACGGTGTTTAGTAGCACCCGACACTCGTCATCCAAAGACCAAGGATGACTTGTTTGTTTGATTGATGTATTGTGAAAATTGTTTGTGATGTTGACGTGAAATAGATATTAAAATATATTCATAGGTTGAATAAAATAATTTGGTCGTTAAAAATATAATTTTTAACGTGAATGTGAATAAATAAATATTCGTTTACAAATCGGATGGTTTGTTTATGTACACCTATTTGAAAGACATTGATTGAGACGATAAATTTTACACATCGCCCAACTGCACAAATAAAATCTGTGTTTGATTGTTTGAAACCCCACATGGGTATTGGGAAAAAATATGGCATACACTAATCCCAGTAATTAGTTATATGTCGATCGATGGATCGACTGGCTGTGATAAGTGTTAGATATCTATATTTGATGCTTATATAGTGTAATGCACTTTGGATGATGATTGATTATTTATCGTTGCTATTATATACATGTGTTGTATGGAATCCATGTAATTAACTTTATATGGTGATTGATTGGGCCTCATTCCGATTTAGAAAATAAAGAATATTATAAAATAAAGGTTCATGTGTTGACCGTACTCATCCGTTGAGATTAGTCATGTGTTGAACGAAGTATTTTAGCAATAAAATTTACATCTTTATCTTTATAAAATAAAGGTTCATGTGTTGACAGTACTCATCCGTTGAGATTAGTCATGTGTTGAACGAAATATTTTAACAATAAAATTTACATCTTTATCATATAGAAAATTAGAAACTAACTGGAAAATAGATGAGATGAGTGGTCTCCTGGATATTGGTCTGATGTTGGTTTCGGCCTTCGGGGTTAATATTTAGGGAATCGTTCTCTTACTAGTTTACGGTTGGAGTCTGATTTAAATCAAACGATAGATACCATAATTTTTATAAAATATATTGAATAACAAAAATAGTCACACGTGGACAGTACTCATTCGTTGAGATTAGTTATGTGTTGACAAAAATATAGATTCACGTATTGAATAGAATAAATATTCATTTGTTGAATAGAGTAACGGAATTACTGAAATATATAAAGCCATGTTGATTAGAGATGCGCTATTTTGACGCGAACGATATTTATATCGATTATATTCGAATTTGAATTGAATTGAATAGAAAACGAATTTGAATTGAATTGAATAGAAAATGAATTTAAATTGAATTGAATAGAAAACGAATTCGAAATGAATTGAATAGAAAACGAATTTAAATTGAATTTAATAGAAAACGAATTTGAATTGAATTGAATAGAAAACGAATTTGAATTGAATTGAATAGAAAACAAATTCGAATTGAATTGAATAGAAAACGAATTTGAATCGAATCGAATAGAAAACGAATTTGAAATAGAATTGAAATCGATTTGAATTTGAAATGAATGTTGAAATTGTTTTTGGAACAAATTTGAAATGATTTATAAAATTCGTTTTGAATAGAAATCGACGAAATATATATTATATATATAATATAATGGCCTGAATAGAACGCGCCGCGCCGCGGCAGTTCGTGAATTTCGACGATTTATTTCAAACGGACATTACGGGAGATCCGACCGTCGAATTCTCCTAAAACCGGAACCGTTGGGTTCGTATCGAAAAGAGCTTTCTAACGAATATTAGAAATTTGAAATCTAACGGTTGGATTTGGAGATACGTCCAAATCAAATTTGGAAAAGGTCATTGTAAGTGTAGTTCGATGGCCGTTGATGGAAATCGACTGTACGGGCCTTGATAAAATTATTAAAAATAGTAATAATTTGTGTAAAATCATAAGAAATGATTTGGGAAAAATTGGGATGAAAATCTCCATATTTGAAAAGATAAAAATATTTTTTTATCGAAATGAACTAGTTTTGAACTAAAATTAAAACACATTTATTTTTAAATAAATAAATTGGATTTGAAATGGGTTTTAAATAGAATTGATTCGTGGGTTTATCATGAAGGGTGTTTTAAATAACACTTGTTCTTTAACACGATAATAAATAGAACGTGACTTGGGTTTATCGTGAACTGTGTTTTAAACGACATTAATTCTTTAACCCAGTAAAAGGAGTTTTAATGAATCTTTGATTAGATTGAAATGTGGATTGATAATATAAATTATCAAATCTAGAAAAGGATCGAGAATGGAGTATCACCAGTTTTGCTTCAAAGTGATAGTTAAATCTTTAATTAGATTTGAACGTGAAATGGTAATTAATTTTACCGATAACACCGTGGTAGTAGATATGGAGTAAGTTTTGCTTCATGGGATGAATAAGTTGGGATTGAGAAATAAAATAAATAATTACTTCGGTGCGGTTCGCTAATCTCGACTAGTTTGGAAAACCATAATTTGGTTTGAAATGACATCCAATGGAAGATTAAAGAATAGATTTAAAGAATTTATCTTTGATAAAATTAATGGGAACCTTTCCCTAAGAATTGAAATTTAGAAACTAGCTGTAGGTTAGTTAAGAAGAATGGTTTCCTGGGTATTGATCTGATGTTGGTTTTGTCCTTCGGGATTAATATTTGGGGAATTGCTCTCTTACTGATTTACATTAGTGACTAATGAATTGGAATGAGGCGTATGTTGTGTTTGTGTAACATTTGTTTTTAATATACGCGGGTTGTTCGGAAAGGCCGGGTTTATACCCATTTTGAATAACCGATTCGACGATAAGTCGAAGATGATGACGGTGGTCGAAGACCAGAAGTCTTCACATCGTTTGGATAATTACTGATGATCCTGATTGGGCTGTACACCCAAGAGGATGGAAATAGTTGGTGGTCGTCCAGACGTACTTGGAGATCGATGGATATGCAAGGAAAGTGCCTCCGGTTTCGTTCAGACTCAGAACGAACTTGTAAATGGATTGTGTGTCTGACATTGGATTTTATTCTGTGTTGATTGATTTCTGTTAAATATATATCTGTTTGGCGGCGGAGAATTTATTCTCTTGCTTAACGCCCTTCTCTGAGACGTACGAGCTTAGAGGTTATATATCGAAAGATATCAATCGCATGGCATGAATTGCCTGTGTGGCACGCTGAGTTGCATGGATCAAGGCTTCTGTTGAAAAGCAAAGTCTTGTGGTTGATGATCAAAGCACGACCTACGTGGCAGCTTTGTGTATAGCGTGGATTCGCGAGCCTCACACCTCAGTATGAGTTAAAAACGGGATAAGGACTGCAGGGAGAGCACGACGTTTCTTTCTAGCTTTGGTGGTGTCAGTGACTTACCAGCCCTGACATTTATATACTTTTCACCTATGTGGTTGTTGGATGAGGCGCCTCGATTTTAGGTATGTTAGGACCGGGAAACGTGTGTTCAGGAATAATTAATCCTCAAACGTAAGAGAGGACCGGCCCTGAAGCATCCAGGGGTTACCCAGAGTGTGTAGTCCCGAGGCATTTGCTAGAGTGTCTCGAAGCGGAGAGGAGATTGCCCCTTGCCTTGACTCATGACGGAAATCCAATTTCCAATACGTGTATTTCGGTTTTATTTGTAGAGCCTAGTATGGCGACATAGTGGGATGGGGTGCTTATGCCGTCTATGATTTATATTTATGATTGAAATTGTTTTGACACTATACACTTATTATAGTATCAAATAATTTGTTTTTAAACGTACCAAGCATGTTTGGCTGTTATAAGGTAAAACCCTATCCTCCGGCTTGCGTTGCATTGTGTGATGGGACCTGGGTCTTATAATAGCTTCATTTTTCGAAAAAGCATTGCGTTGTTTATCCTATGTACTGGTATTCTTGGGAGGAAACCCGTTCCGTGTTATACGGCGTGGTCCCTTGAATTACTCTCTTTTAAAGTAAAGTTTTAAATAACTGTTTTAGTTCTCACAACAGTCACATGACTGACCTGGAGTTTATTGTTTTAACCTAAACTCTGGGTGCCCCTATTTTCGATACGGGCAGCTAGTAGAATTGGTTTTGCAGATTTATATTCACAGGATCCTGATTTACAGCTGGAATGATGCTCGGAAAGCTCTGTATCTGTGTATTACTTTCAGTTGTGTTTTGTATTATTTTTCCGCTGAAGTACTGTATTTAAATCTCTGATATTTGTTGAATGTAATTTATTCATTTATACTCTGTATATTCTTGTATATGATGGAACTGTTGTAATAACAATGAAATGTTGTTCTGTTTGCGTTCTGATTTGTCTTGTACTCAATTCTATCCGGGCTTTCCTTACCGGGGAAGTTCGGGTCGTCTCAATAATAGGCAAAACTTGAAACATGAACATTGTTATAACTTGAATCTGGATGTGGGCATGAAACTTATCCTTGAAACTTGACACGAACTCAACATGAAACTTGAACATGGTCATGACACTTAGAATGAACTAGAAAATGGCCAACTCGAGGTTGGGTTGAGTTTGCAGTGTAAATCTGCCCGGAACCGCCCGGCAAATCCAGTTACTGCAAACAATAGGATCCAATGTGAGTAGTTGGTCATATCGCACTTGAAAACCCGAGGTTAGACTAAGTTGTGGTGTAAATCTGCCCGGAACCGCTCGGCATATCCAGTGACCACAACAACAGGTCTAATGTGAGAGGTTGGGGTGCATTAATGAATTAATGCCACATGATAGGGTTAAGTCATGAACATGAAAGACAATACTTAACCAACTTGAGACATGATTGGTAAGGTTAGGTCATGAACTTGAACGACAACACCTAACCAACTTAACACGTGAATGGTAGGGCTAAGTCACGAACTTAAATGACAACACTTAGCCAACTTGATATACTAGACGGATGGGTTAAGTCTCGAATTTAAATGACAACACTTAACCTACTAGACGGTAACCCTAGTTACGCGGTCTGTTTCAGCAGTAACCCACTAGATGTATCACGGTACCCTAGAACTAGGCAGGGTGGGGCACGATTACTGGGCTGATTGTAAGCGACCAGAACGACGGCTGTGTGGGTGCGCCAGTGTAGGTTCTAACGGAGTGCGGGCGTGCACACACTCCGGAGCAAAAAAAGAAGGCATTGGGCATCAGTAGGTTTATCTGTGCATTCTTGATTCGTGTCGGTGGTTGGCACCATAGGGCTTGATACACCCTATGGTGGACCTAGCACAGGTGACTACATTCGTGATTGGGCCGTTTGACACAGAAACACAACGAACTTGAACTTGTAGGGAGCCAATCGATTAGTGGATCGTTCCATTGGACCTAGCAATAGGTCATTCACGATTTTGGGCCAAGGGATCATTTCATGATTTATACTTAACATGGTTTGGGCTATTAGTACAGTTAGTGCAGCGAACCTTGAACATGCGATGCTATACTTGACCTATGCTTGATTCATCATGTTATCTTAGTCTATCTTGTCCATCTTGACATCACACTCATGTTTACTTTCAGTTTATACATGTCATGTTACCTTTACCTGTATTTATGCTGAAAGTCACTTGGACTTACCAGTCTTTATGACTGACCCGTTTTCTTTCGCCTCTTTTTCTTTCGTTTCCCCCCCCAAGGTTCTCAGGGAGGAAACTCTAGCACTTAGCTGGGATTCTACTTACTTTCCGTCATCTCATGTATGGTTTGGTCTTGAGCTATGCTACGGCTGCACGTCTGCTATTTTTGGGGAATAATTTACTTTTGTTATTTTAAGTTTATGCTTCTTCATCTAGAACTTGATGTAAGGGAATAATGGCAACTTGTACTTTGGATACATGAGGTTTTGACTCTTTTCTTGAAATAATGAGATTTGGTTTTTAATTTCTACTGCTGCTTTATTTATGTTCTGTCTTGTGATATCTCTGTGTATGTTTACCTAGATAATGCTCCACCAAAACTAGTGCATTCCCTTTGTGAGTGACCCTAGCGGAGGTGGGGTGTTACATTTGGTATCAGACCAGAAGGTTACCAGACTGGGCAAAAGTTTTTTAAAAAAACCTTCTGAAACTATTTTCAAAACCGTTTATAAAGAAGCATTTTTCAAGAAAGGTTTATTTTTGAAAAGGCTATTCCCCAAAAGCCATTAGCACTTTCCTTTGTTTCCTCGTTTGAATCTCCATCTTTTCGTTTTTCAGCATGTCTGGGAATCTTAACTTTCCAGAGGGCGTGCCAATACCTGGCTGGTTTAGGAGGTACTTAGAAGTTAGGGCCAACGATGCAGGCCCAACAGATATTCCTCCTCCAGCTGCAGCGATTCCTCCTCCTCCTCGTGGAAATGCTTTCGCAAAAACGTGTAGAGACTTCAAGGCTATGGGTGGAAAGGACTTCTATGGGACTGAATCCTTTGTGGAAGCGAGGAACTGGCTGAAGGAGACCGAAGATTTGTTCGTTATCTTCGAAGTTGACGATAGGCAAAAGATACAGCTGGCAGGGTGGTTGCTTAAAGATGAAGCTTCGTATTGGTGGGAGATTACCCATGCGGAGAGGCCAGTGGAAACTTGGGAAGACTTCCGGATAAGATTTGAGATGAAATTTCTCTCCCAAGCCGAAAGAAGCCTGCAGATGGAGAAGTTCCTAACTCTTAAGCAAGGAAGCATGACGGTCAGGGAGTACGTCAATCAGTTTAATCAGCTGGCCAGATTTGGACTGGATTTAGTGAACACCCAACACAAGAAGGATCTTCGCTTCGTCAGAGGTTTGAATGAGCCACTACACAGCCTTGCTATGACTCATGTACCCATGGGGGCGACCTTTGAGAGCTTGGTGGATATGGCCCTCCTTCATGAAGAAGACGAGAATGGCAAGAAGGAGACCAAGGCGAATGATTCTCAAAACAATAAGAAAGACTCCGAGAAAGGAATCAAGAACAACAACAACAACAGTAATGACAACAAGACACGTGAGAAAAGAAAGTGCCACTTCTGCGGTATTGAAGGGCACATAGTCCAAGATTGTAGAAAGAATAAGATGAATATGGGAGCATGCTTTCAGTGTGGTGAAACTGGACATATCAGCAAGAACTGTCCTAAGAAGCAAGGGCAAGCCCCGCAAGCAGGACCTTCTGGGGGTACATTTTTAACTTCTCCTCCTTGATGCTTAGTTTTATCTTGTATATCTTTTCGACCCTATCTTGAGAACCTTAGGTAGAACCCTATGGATGTAAACATGTATTTGAAACATGTTATGGTTGATGTTTGTAAATGGTTGCAAGTGGTCGCAAGTGGTTGCTCGTGGTTGCATAACACACATTAGGCACTAGATCGGCTCAGACACGTTTTCATATTGCATATGCATGAGTGTTTATACTTGTTTATGGATGGAATTGAATGTGTTATCATGTGAATGTTGCATATGGATGAATGTTTGTGCACACATATAGTGTTTATATGACTAGAATTCTTTGCATACATGTTGGATTCATGACACTAAACATATTTTGAATTAAGAAGATCAAACAGGCCTGATCATTTGCATTAGATAAGGAACATATACACACACTTTCTGCATATGTTCATACAGCATTAGAAATCTTTTAAGGACAATGATTGCTTGTGAATGATGGTTGATTAGATGGATGATTGGATGGTAGGATATATTCTTCCTAACTTAGAGATTTCGGGGACGAAATCCTTTAAGGAGGGGAGAATGTAACAACTCGAATTTTTATAACATGTTAAAGTTATAAATCAAGGCAGAATTAAATTTTAAAATAAGAATCAGGGGAAACGGGTTGCGCCATTGCGTTCACCTCGAAATTTTACATGAAACAGAGTCCGAGTTTTCGAAAATCGGAGTTCGTATGACCAAGTTATGACCTCTAGAAGTTTCAGAAATTTTCAAAATCAAAGACAACTCGAATTTCGAATTCGAAATTCGAATTCAAACCCCACAACAGCCTGGGTGGAAAATTTCCCGCCCATAGACCAGGTCGACCTGGGGGTCGACCGTAGTGTCGACCTCCCAGGGGCCAGGTCGACCTGCCTCCGAACCCACTTCTTGAACTAGATGCATCCTGATAAATTTAGACTTGTTTCGTGACCAGATTCGTCTGCCTAACCTTATATAAGTAGCCCCTAGCCTCATTCTCTCCACACCAATTTCTTTATGTCCTTATGCTGCTTCTAAGATAATCTAAATAATAAGATAAAAAGGAAGAAAAAGGACTGCTCCTTCTCCATCAAGACTACGCTTAGAGATTTGCAAATTGGGGGGATTTCAATTAGAACACGATCAATCAAATAGAGATTCAACAATCAAATTCTGCTTTCTAATTCTCGATCCACACACTATAAGTTCAAGTTACTTTTAGATAAATGTTGTAAACTTAATATCCATGTTGTAAATTGGAATTGGATCTGTGCATGGAAATTGATTCGTATCTATTCTTATTCATCTTGGATCTCGACTTTCGTGAATATTGCTTTGGATCTATTCATGCTGTAAATCAAATTCCTTCAAGACTATAACCTTAGTATGCCTATGACGATGAACATAAGACTATACCTATGCCTATGACTATGACGATGAACATAAGACTATACCTATGCCTATGACTATGACGATGAACATAAGACTATGCCTATTACTATGACAAAGACAATTATGGCTAATCACCTATGACTCTTGACTATGAGGATTATTACCTATGATTATGAACATAAGGCCATTATCTATGACCATGACTTTGAAACTATTACTGTTAATTGCCTATGACTATTTGCCTAGAACTATTTCTGATAATTATCCATGATTATTGTGATGAGTCGCTTATGATTCATAACTATGAGATTTCTACCTATGACTATTGGGGTTAATTGCTTAAGACTATTATAGTTGATTGTTCATGCCCGTGATGTGCACCGAATTGGCATTTTGGTTGGATCGTATACCTAGGGTGTGGCTTGCTTAGTTTATTTGCTATTATGTATACCAAAACCATTGGATCCATTATCCTTGTATTTGGCTTGCTTTTGCATGCCTATTCTTTTATGTTAGCGTTTACCATGACTATCGCCTTATCTTGCTAGACTTGAAATCCTCTATGCCAGTGATGTTGTAACCAATTATCTTAAGTTATGTAATGCTAGTCTTGTAATCCCTTTTATCGCTTTATGCTAGTCCCTTTTGCCTATCATAGTTTTGATGCTATTCCCTCTATTTCAAGATTAGGATTTATTTGTAGTATAGATTGATTCACGTTCACGTGCGATGGGAATACGATTTGGGGTAGATTAGGCAAAACATGAATTGGTTATGAACATGAATTATGAACTTGATAATAGGCAAAACTTGAAACATGAACATTTTTATAACTTGAATCTGGATGTGGGCATGAAACTTATCCTTGAAACTTGACACGAACTCAACATGAAACTTGAACATGGTCATGACACTTAGAATGAACTAGAAAATGGACAACTCGAGGTTGGGTTGAGTTTGCAGTGTAAATCTGCCCGGAACCACCCGGCAAATCCAGTTACTGCAAACAATATGATCCAATGTGAGTATTTGGTCATATCGCACTTGAAAACCTGAGGTTAGACTGAGTTGTGGTGTTAATCTGCCCGGAACCGCTCGGCATATCTAGTGACCACAACAACAGGTCTAATGTGGGAGGTTGGGGTGCATTAATGAATTAATGCCACATGATAGGGTTAAGTCATGAACATGAAAGACAATACTTAACCAACTTGAGACATGATTAGTAGGGTTAGGTCATGAACTTGAACGACAACACCTAACCAACTTAACACGTGAATGGTAGGGCTAAGTCACGAACTTAAATGACAACACTTAGCCAACTTGATATACTAGACGGATGGGTTAAGTCTCAAATTTAAATGACAACACTTAACCTACTAGACGGAAACCCTAGTTATGCGGTCCGTTTCAGCAGTAACCCACTAGATGTATCACGGTACCCTGGAACTAGGCAGGGTGGGGCACGATTACTGGGCTGATTGTAAGCGATTAGAACGACGGCTGTGTGGGTGCGCCAGTGTAGGTTCTAACGGAGTGCGGGCGTGCACACACTCCGGAGCAAAAAAAGCAGGCATTGGGCATCAATAGGTTTATCTGTGCATTCTTGATTCGTGTCGGTGGTTGGCACCATAGGGCTTGATACATCCTATGGTGGACCTAGCACAGGTGACTACATTCGTGATTGGGCCGTATGACACAGAAACACAACGAGCTAGAACTTGTAGGGAGCCGATCGATTAGTGGATCGTTCCATTGGACCTAGCAATAGGTCATTCACGATTTTGGGCCAAGGGATTATTTCATGATTTATACTTAACATGGGTTGGGCTTTAGTACAGTTAGTGCAACGAACCTTGAACATGCAATGCTATACTTGACCTATGCTTGATTGATCATGTTATCTTAGTCTATCTTGTCCATCTTGACATCACACTCATGTTTACTTTCAGTTTATACATGTCATGTTACCTTTACCTGTATTTATGCTGAAAGTCACTTGGACTTACCAGTCTTTATGACTGACCCGTTTTCTTTCGCCTCTTTTTCTTTCGTTTCCCCCCTCCTGGTTCTCAGGGAGGAAACTCTAGCATTTAGCTGGGATCCTGCTTGCTTTCCGTCATCTCATGTATCGTTTGGTCTTGAGCTATGCTATGGCTGCACGTCTGCTATTTTTGGGGAATAATTTACTTTTGTTATTTTAAGTTTATGCTTCTTCATATAGAACTTGATGTAATGGAATAATGGCAACTTGTACTTTGGATACATGAGGTTTTGACTCTTTTCTTGAAATAATGAGATTTGGTTTTTAGTTTCTACTGTTGCTTTATTTATGCTCTGTCTTGTGATATCTCTGTGTATGTTTACCTAGATAATGCTCCACCAAAACTAGTGCATTCCCTTTGTGAGTGACCCTAGCGGAGGTGGGGTGTTACAACCTGTTAACCTGTAATACTTACCTGTTTGATCCGTAGAGGTTATATAAATTGTTAGACTGAAAAATTGATCAATCCGTGGGGTTAAGTAAATCTATTTAATCTGTGGGTATTATATGAACCCGCTAATATGTAATACTTTACCAATTAGATCTATTAGGGTTATATGAACATGTGAGTTAGGGTGAGAGATTGTAGATTACTTTCGTTAATGACAATCCAGGGATAAAAGATTGTGGATTACTTTCGTTAATTACAACCTAGGAGTAAGGGGTTGCATATTACTTTCGTTAATTACAATCCAAGGACAAAAGATTATAGATTACTTTCATTAATTACAATCTAGGAGTAAGGGATTGTAGATTACTTTCGTTAATTACAATCCGGGGATAAAAGACTATAGATTACTTTCATTAATTACAATCCGGGGATGAAAGATTGTAGATTATTTTCGTTAAATACATTCTAAAGGTAAGGGGTTAAGTAAATCTATGGGGTTAAGTAAACCTGTTAAATCAGTGGGGTTAATTAAACCTGTTATATCTGTGGGGGGTTATATAAACCCGATAAACTTAACCTATTTTATATGTTGCTATTATGTCGGTATAGTGGCCTGCAAATCCGTACTATCTAAGTTGACTACATATATCACCGTCCAACCCAAATATCATAGAAATATGAATCATTTTTTTAAGAACAAAAAAGTAGAAGAAGAACAGAAATAACAACACAGAATCTCACATTGCAGCGGAATAAAATATAATTTTGAAATTAAAAATTTTAACTGTATAACATACAATTATCAGAGAACAACACTTACAACACTACGGAAAGAACAATAACTAGATAATGTTGAAGCCTCCTGCTTCAAGATCCTCCAAGTATCTGTAAACACCTGAACTACTTCACTGCCCGTACAAATTTAGGCACCCAGGAGTTTAGGGAAAACATAGAAAAATAAACTCTGAGTCAGTCATGGGACTGGTATGAGTAAACAATTTAAAACAGTTTAAGAAAATAAACGATATCTCATAAGACCACGCCGTATAGCACAGAATGGGTTTTTCCCTTAACAGATTTTAAAACACTTGCTTTAACTTTCAAATTCCTTTTGAAAGAAACGATAATATTTATATCAAAACACTTTTGATATTATAATAGTATCTAAATCAAATAAATAACAATCTAGTGGAATGTTTACAACTCATGTTCCATATATATAATATACAATCAAAACGGCGAGCACTTATTGGGTAATGAATTTCCAACTATGAACAGGTATGGAACCACCTTCCGATAGTGTATCTCTAGAGGAGAATACAATGGGTTCAACAAGAACACCTTGCAACCCGACCACACATGACCGACCACTCATTTCGCTTGAGTGTATCGAATGTATATCACCAACGCTTGGTATCAGCAACCGTTTTCCCGAATGGGACAGCATCAAATAGAATAAAGAATGAAATGAATTTCTCTAGATAGGTGATAATACACCCTAATTGGGAGCTACCCACTTAGCCATGCTATCTGCACAAATTTTGTCATTTCCCGGTTGTTGAGGCCTGAGGCTACGATTACTTACCATTCATTTATGGCACAATAACTTTGAATGCCATATGGTCAGATCCGTTAGTCACTAATTGATTTGCATAAATATAATTTGGATGTCATGCTAAGATAATAAATTCTCCGCCACCATATATATTTATCCAGACCAACGTATGTGATCATTACAAATACTCTGTCAGACATCAGTCCATATATGATTCGTTCTGGGATTGAACGAAACCGAAGGCACAATTTCCATTAATCCATCTTAGGCAATTTCTACCCAGGATTAATAGAAAAAGCCCTTGCACTTCACTCCATCTTCGGTTATCTTTATATAATCTGATTCGCAACGCTACTGTCAATACGGAGTGGTTCTCGGATAATAATCCAACCATCTCTCCATATTGACAACGATATTGGCAAATACTTCGATAATCGGTTATTTAACTATTGAAGAAAAACAAACATCCATTCAAGGCATTAAACAATCACTGGGCCCTTTAATTTAATATTTCATTAATTAAATCACTTCTCCATTTCCTTATCAATATTCGTTAACATGATATTTTCGACAATCATCTTGGCCTCTTACACTATTTGGAAAACATTTCCATATACCGACTCATTTTATTTTCTATACGTAGAAAATATCTTCTATTTATAACTGGAAAACATTCCAATTACTTATCTCTTTTGCCGACTCGTTTGTTTCCATACTTAAGAAATATTTATTATTATATTTCCAAAATTCCACATTCTTGGGTTAAAACGAATGTTGTGTAAAACATCGTTACAACAACCCAAAATAATGCATTCAAATAAATTTCTTTAAACATTTATCTTCGACACTGAATCTTTCTATTTATCGATTAATAATGATATCAATCAAGTTGGGGTATAACTACCTCTCAGACCTTGACTGAAAACATCATTAATTTCAAAACGAACAAGAACACTTACCTCGAATAATCAAGATCATAAAAACCAATTATTCATTTTAAAATGTGTATACATTTCTCTTTCTATTTTTATCATATTCTATTATAGATTTCCTTTTTATTTATAATATTCTATTTTAAGTTCGTTTCCTTATCAAATTCTATATATGTTGATATATTGATTTCTAATTATCAAAATTTCTTTAAATATACTAACTTCTTAAATTTCCAAAAAAATCCGCCAAGCATCTCCTTTGTACCAGTCGATAGTTCAAACCTCAACTCGCCTATCTAGGCCCTTTCCATTCAAAAAGAAAATCAAAAAGCCAAGCGGCTTACTGATCCGTCGCATAAAATCTCATATGGAATATAAACGAGTACCTTTTTGTTGGGCATTTGAAATATAATCTTCATACACTTCATTCCATTCCTGTCTAACCCATATATGTCCATTTCTAATTTATTCCAACTCAATCCGATCATTTTTAACTTAGTTCACTAATTTATTCTTTGATTAGCTCCTTTTGCCCATTTCACTTTTTAATTGAGCATATCACGTTAAATTATATTTTTAATTGACTTATAAACCAATCGAATTCCATTTCCAACTCAAGTTTCATATTCGATTTCGAATATGAATTTACAAGCCTAATTCTCTTATCCAAAGCCAATTTCAATTCAAAATCCCATTAACTAATTATCCTTCAAATTAGTTAATACTATTTTATAATTAAAATTTTGATTTTTGTTTAAAAAACCAGTTCACTTACTTCACTCGAGTTCATATTTATTTTATATCTCAAATCTGGATTTTTCTAGTGGAAATTCAGATTTTATTTACTAAAAATCCTTTTATTTATTTAAATAAACAGTTATGGTTTAATAATGGTTATGGTGCTGTTTTTATGAAAATTTGATTTTGTCATAACTCAAAATCTAGACGACAAAATCCAGATTTTTCTCTTTCATTAGAAAACTATTATCAAATCGGTCCTAACGATTCTTGTTTCAAAGAATTCCGACTTAAACTGAGTCTTACATACTTAATTGAAGTTCAAAACGCCAAATCACGAACTACCGCACTGCGGCAAGTTCGTTTTAATTATATTTAAATATAAACGTTTAAGCTTCGTTTATAATATAAATTCCAACCTTATTTTAATATTTTAATATAAATTACCCGTCTTACAATTTTAACTTAACAACTCTTTTTTTCCAAAATCGTCGATAATTTCATATAAAAGTCCTAACCTAGTTATAATTTCATTTACAACTTAAATTCCAATTCTTTAATAAATAAATTATTTATAAAATTCGATATAATTGAATTTTAATCGAAGACCCGTTGGATTTTTCTCAATACAGTTTATATTCGGAATTCCGTAATATAATCACTAATTTTGTTTCAAAACACTTCCCAAGTCATTTTTAAATTCATATTTGAATTTATAATTTCAATTTATACATTGATAATTATCTCACTTAATTTATAAACACCGTTTATAAATTTAACTTCCTTATTTTATAATTTAAAACAAGTTTCCATTTCAAAACCATTTGAAACCCAATTCCTATTCTGGAATATTTTATTGATTTTAACATATATATACAGTGAACCTTTTTTAATATTAAATTTCTATTTCTATTTAATACAATTTAAATATCCTTTCTGAATATAATTTATTTTTATAAATTTGACAAAGTCGAATTCTAAACATAAATCCATTTGGATTTATTTTAATTTATATTCCGAACATCGAAATAGATTTCCTCATTTCCCTTTTTAACACGGATCCTGATTCTCATTTTAAATTCGTATTTGAATTTAAATATTTGAGTTATCCAATTGATAATTTTTCACCTTTCTTTATAAACATCATTTATTTTACTTGTTTATATATTTAAAAAAGTCTCATTTCAAATCCATTTTGAAATTAAATTTCTTCTTTGGAAAAATAATTTTCCTCTATTAAATTCACATATGAATTTACATTTCCCAAA
The DNA here is from genome assembly GCA_030737875.1 of Allium sativum. Lineage (NCBI taxonomy): Eukaryota > Viridiplantae > Streptophyta > Magnoliopsida > Asparagales > Amaryllidaceae > Allium > Allium sativum. Next base: position 25,907,763 of record JASFAX010000024.1, read on the forward strand.
TTATCTAAAAGATAATTTTTTCCATTCCATTTATAAATACCATTTATAAATTCACTTCAATTCCCTGCATTATTCAATTTACAAACATCGTTTATAAATTTTAATACTTCAATTTCCTGTATTATTTTATTTATAAACATCATTTGTAAATTTCAATACTTGTTTTATTTATTCAAAACAAGTTAATATTTCTAGTCCATTCGAAATTCAAATTCTACTTTTGAAAAATGGATTTCCATTTTAAATCTCGAAATATCCTTTTCACGGTATTTTTATAAATCAACATTTTAGGCCCAGGGATATTTAAACAATAAAATCAACCAATTATTAGTCAACACATCATATATGATAATATACATGTGAAAACAAACAATAATAAATTCTGAGGAATCCAGTTGGATCCCTCCAAACTGTTTTCCGGCATCCACAGATGTTAGTCAACATAGATAATACCCATCCTGCTTCGAGGTAGGATATCGCGGTATAGAAGGTTATCCAATATCATAGCGTAGGGCACATAGAGTCATCCGCTAATGGTACTGTGGGCATCTGCTAATGGTACCGCGGGAACTATCCAATCACTAATATATATAATAACCACAAACACCAAGCCTAAATAACTAATATATTTATATAAAATAGCCACAAAAATAATTAAACACATCTAAGCAGCCAATAATTTATTTTAATGATAAAAATAAATTTAAATAAATTTTAGAGTGAGAATTACTCACAGCTATTTTATTTTCGATCCATTCCAATTTAAATTTAAATCGAATGATGTTCGATGTAAATTAAAATTCCAGTTAACTTCGAAAAATCCCATATCGATCCAAATGTGTAGCTAATACCTATATGAAGCCATCACAACTCGTTTTGGGCCTAGTATGAATTTAATTTTTTTATTTAAAAATTATCGACTTAAACAAGTATATTAATAACTTAATAAATATTATAATTACCTTTTAAATTATGTTTATCATCGTTTTCCAAATACTGAAGAATCCAGGTCCAACTACCCTTCCATCCAGCTTTATTGTCATCAACCAACATCTTCCACCAAAATCAACAACCTTTTTCCTGTGCCATTTCTTCCTTCAACCCACCACTAAATTGATGACACTATTAATGCCATAACCACATCGATAACTCTGGTTTCCATCCCTCCTTCAAATCCCGTTCGTAAACCATGTCCAAAACCTTACAGTAAAAATCGCGAAGCTTCATTCCTCTGCTAGCACCCTGGAAATTTCCTCAAACAAGCTACTGTCCTCCCCCATAAACACACAACTTTAATCCATTCGTAAATCGAGGCATAGAACTTTGAAAACCCCAACCTGAGCATCGCCGTTTCGAACAATATCAAACTCAAAGTTTATCGTAGGGAAAATTCAGTGCGTGAGTGAAAAGAGGAATCGAATAGGGAGTTTCGAACTGGTTTACTTTGGATTTCGATTTTAAAACATGAAGAGGGAGCCAAATTTTCTTATGAGGACTTGTAATTGATTTTTTTTTCTCTTAAAGCTGTTGATTCGATCTGAGGAATTAACACAAAAGGCTCAGCTTTGATTCCCATTTTATTTACAGGGGATGATTGAAGCCATGAGGAGATAAGGCTCTTACATTTATTTGGATTAAGGATTGGCATTTTCATTTTGATCAAATAGAAAAAGAAAACGAAGGAGAGGGGTGCGATTATAAAGAAAATGAATACTTAGGCATTAAGGCATTACAATCTGCGTAAGGTACGGTTAGGGTAGGTTAAGTACATTGTTTTTAAATACAATTTGATTTCGATATTATCCATTCGATTTTACAATAATAATATAATTCAGGGTTCCGAACTCCAATTCGAGCGCAACAACCAACGTTCCTAGGGTTATAGCACGGTTCCAAACACACTGGAACAGGATTCGAAGCTCCATTTGATCATATGAGGAGATATTTAATTTAAATTGATAAAATATAAATTAAATTCAAAACAGTTAATTTCTTGATAATAAATTATTATTATCATCGTCTATATTTGAATATAGTATATATTCATCATTTGAATTGTTTTGACTCGGTTTTAAATTTTGAATTAATTTATTAGTTGTTCTTTTCAGGATTACGATAATTCAACATACTTAAAATTAAATCGTAATCGATTATTAAATCAGTACCTCAATATAAAAATCCATTTATATTGTCAACTCAATATTTAAAAAATATTAAATATTTAAAATTAATTGACCAATAATCTGGGTCGATACATTCTTCCCCTCTTAAAAGAATTTCGTTCCCGAAATTACTAAGGTAGAAAAATATGTTACAAACCCATTAACTTTTAAAAAAAAACTTATTTATGTTGAAACTCAACTCTTCATATTTCAATAAATTTAATTCCAACCAAAACTTTCGGTTTTCATTCATTCAATTTCATTTAAATTGATTTTAATTCAATTTATTCACTTCGATCCATTCATCTTGCTTAAGTTAAATTTAAAATCCAGAATTCAAATTCCGCGGTTTTCATTTCAAATCCCTTTGAAACTACATAAATATATACATATATTTATTTCCATCTTAAATTCAAACATTTGAATATTCAAACCAACTTTTTTATTTCAAACAAATTTCCATTAAAAACTTTTTTATGGTAGAAATTCATCACTTAGAAGCTCGAAAATGAACACTGATGATGCTACAGTCATCATCAGAATTATTTCCCAGCGACTGAAGTGAGTTTAGTGCTTTATCACTTTTAAAATCCATTCTAAAATGATTTTTAATTAAAAATCCTTTCGAACCAAAGCTATGTTATTTTAATATACTTTGAAAAAATATTTTTCAATCTCCCAGGATTGAATTCCAAATTCTGATTCTGAATCTAATTTCAGTTCATCACATTTGTATATTTCATTCATATATAAGTTATATTTGGTTATAGATAACCATTCCAATTTTTATAATCTCATTTGATTATAATAATACCAATCAATACATCCATATATTATAATAATTTCAGAAAATTATTCACTTCATATCAAAATATAAATTTGGGTAAAATTATTTCATCTACCCACTTTAAAACAATATTGTGTCAAATTTCTCTGTTCAAGTGTTTATAAATTACTATCAATATCGTGGCGTCCCACAATTTAATCAGAATTCATAAGCCACTAACCAGACTAGTCATCACAATATAAAGCAATTTTTATATCAATTAACAAATACGCGCTCTCATATATATACACTCAACTCATTCTAGGGTACTAATGACCCTATCTCTAATGAATAATCACCCACCAAAGCCTAGGTGATCGCTCAACCTAAGCTCTGATACCAACTGTAATGGCCCGCAAATCCATACTATCTGAGTAGACTACATACATCACACGTCCAACCCAAACATCACAAAAATACGAATCATTTTTTTAATAAGAAAAAGGTAGAAGATAACAAAAATAACAACACAGAATCTCACATCGCACCGAAACAAAATATAATATATCATAACTTTTGAAATACAAAATTTTAACTGTATAACATATAATTATCAGAGTACAACACTTACAACACAACGGAAATAATAATAACTAGATAACGTTGAAGCCTCCTGCTCTAAGCTCCTCCAAGTATCTGTAAACACCTGAACTACTTGACTGCCCGTACAAATTTGGGCACCCAAGAGTTTAGGGAAAACATAGGAAAATAAACTATGAGTCAGTCATGGGACTGGTATGAGTAAACAATTTAAAACAGTTTGAGAAAATAAATGATATCTCATAAGACCACGCCGTATAGCACGAAATGGGTTTTTCCCTTCCGAGAATCCAAAACACTTGCTTTAACTTTCAAATTCCTTTTGAAAGAAACAATAATCTTTATATCAAAACAGTTTTTATATTATAATAGTGTCTAAATCAAATAAATAACAATCTAGTGGAATGTTTGCATCTCACGTTCCATATATATAATATACAATCAAAACCGCAAGCACTTATTGGGTAATGAATTTCCAACTATGACAAGGTATGGAACCACCTTCTGATAGTGTATCCCTAGAGGAGAATACATAGGGTTCAACGAGAACATCTTGTAACCCGACCACACATGACCGTACACTCATTTCGCTTGAGTGTACCGAATGTATATCACCAACAGTTGGGATTAGCAACCATTTTCCCGAATGGGGTAGCATCGAATAGAATAAAGAATGAAACGAATTTATCTAGATAGGTGATAATACACACTAATTGGGAGCTACCCACTTTGCCATGCTACCTACCAATTTTTGTCATTTCCTAGTTGTTGAGGCCTGAGGCTACTATTACTTACCATTCATTTATAGCACAATAACTTTGAATGCCAAATGGTCAGATCCGTTAATCATAATTGATTTGCATAAAATATAATATGGATTTTATGCTAAGAGAATAAATTATCCGCCGCCATATATATTTATACATACCAACGTATGTGATCATTGGAAATACTCTGTCAGACATTCGTCCATATACGTTCATTCTAGGATTGAACGAAACCGAAAGCACAATTTCCATTAATCCATCTTATACAATTTCTACCTAGGATTAATAGAAAAAGCCCTTGCACTTCACTCCGCCTTCGATTATCTTTATATAATATGATTCACAATGCTACTGCCAATAAGGAGTGGTTCCCGGATAGTAATCCAACCGGTCTCTCCATATTGACAACGATATGGCAAATACTTCGATAGTCGGTTATTTAACTATTGAAGAAAAACAAACATCCATTCAAGGCATCAAACAATCACTGGGCCCTTTAGTTTAATATTTCATTAATTAAATCACTTCTCCATTTCCTTATCAATATTCGTTAACATGATATTTTCGACAATCATGTTGGCCTCTTACACTATTTGGAAAACATTTCCATATATTGACTCCTTTTACTTTCTATACGTAGAAAATATCTTCTATTTATAATTGGAAAACATTCCAATTACTTATCTCTTTTGCCGACTCGTTTGTTTCCATACTAAGGAAATATTTATTATTATATTTCCAAAATTCCACTTTCTTGGGTTAAAACGAATGTTGTGTCAAACAACATTACAAAAACCCAAAATACTGCATTCAACAAAATTTCTTTAAACATTTATCTTCGACACTGAATCTTGCTATTTATCGATTAACAATGAAATAAATCAAGTTGGGGTATAACTACCTCTCAGACCTTGACTGAAATCATCATTAATTTCAAAACTGACAAGGCCACTTAACTTGAATAATCAACATCATAAAAACCAATTATTCATTTTAAAACGTGTATACATTTCTCTTTCTATATTTACCATATTTAATTATAGATTTCCTTTTTGTTTATAATATTCTATTTTAAGTTTGTTTCCTTATCGAATTATATATATAACAATATATTGATTTCTAATTGTCAAAATTTCTTAAAATATTCTAACTTCTTAAATTTCCGAATTTTTTTGCCATTACCTCCTTTGTACCGGTCGATAGTTCAAACCTCAACTCGCCTCTCTAGGCCCTTTCCATTCAAAAAGAAAATCAAAAAGCCAAGCGGCTTCGCGATTCGACGCATAAAATCTCATATGGAATTTAAATGTGTACCTTTTTATTGGGCACTTGAAATATAATCTTCATACACTTCATACACTTCATTCCATTCCTGTCTAACCCATATACGTCCATTTCTTATTTATCCCAACTCAATCCGATCATTTTTAGCTTAGTTCACTAATTTATTCTTTGATTAGCTCCTTTTGCGCATTTCGCTTTTTAATTGAGCATATCACATTCAGTTATATTTTCAATTGACTTGTAAACCAATCGAATTCCATTTCCAACTCAAGTTTCATATTTGATTTCGAATATGGATTTACTAACCCAATTCTCTTATCCAAAGCCAATTTCTATTCAAAATCCCATTAACTAACTATCCTTCAAATTAGTTAATTTTATTTAATAATTAAAAATCTGATATTTGTTTTAAAAATCAGTTCACCTACTCCACTTGAGTTCATATTTATTTTATATCTCAAATCAGGATTTTTCTAATGGAAATTCGGATTTTATTTACTTAAAATCCTTTTATTTATTTAAATAAACCGTTATGGTTCACTAATGGTTATGGCGCTGTTTTTCTGAAAATTTGATTTTTTCATAACTCAAAATCTATATGATGAAATCCAGATTTTTCCCTTTCATTAGAAAACTATTATCAAATTGGTCTTGACGATTCTTGTTTCAAATAACTACAACTTAAACTGAGTCTTATATACTCAATTGAAGTTCAAAACGCCAAATCACGAACTACCACGCTACGGCGAGTTCATTTTAATTATATTTAAATATAAATTTTTAAGCTTCGTTTATAATATAAATTCCAACCTTATTTTAATATTTTAATATAAATTACCCATCTTACAATTTTAACTTAATAACCTTTTTTTATAAAACCATCGATTATTTCATATAAAAGTCCTAATCCAGTTATAATTTCATTTACAACTTAAATTCCAATTCCTTAATAAATAAATTATTTATAAAATTCGATATAATCGAATTTTAATCAAAGATCCATTGGATTTTTCTCAATACAGTTTATATTATGAATTCCACAATATAATCACTCGTTCTGTTTCAAAACACTTCCCAAGTCACTTTTAAATTCATATTTGAATTCATAATTACAGATTATCCAATGATAATTATCTCACTTAATTTGTAAACGCCATTTATAAATTTAACTTCCTTGTTTTATAATTTAAAACAAGTTTCCATTTCAAAACCATTTGAAACCCAATTCCTATTCTGGAATATTTTATTGATTTTAACTTATATATATAGTGAACCTATTTTCATATTTAATTTCTATTTCTATTTAATACATTTTAAATATCCTTTATGGATATAATTTATTTTTATAAATTCGACATAGTCGAATTCTAACTCTAAATCAGTTTGGATTTATTTTAATTTATATTCCGAACTTCGGAATAGATTTCCTTATTTCCCTTTTTAACCCGGTTCCTAATTCTCATTTTAAATTCATATTTGAATTTAAATATTAAATTATCCAATCAATAATTTTTCACCTTTCTTTATAAACATCATTTATTTTACTTGTTTATATATTTAAACAAGTCTCGATTTCAAATCCATTTTGAAATTAAATTTCTACTTTGGAAAAATAAATTTCCTCTTTTAAATTCACATCTGAATTTACATTTCCCGAATTATCTAAATGATAATTTTTTCCATTCCATTTATAAACACTATTTATAAATTCACTTCAATTCCCTGCATTATTCAATTTATAAACATCATTTATAAATTTCAATACTTCAATTTCCTGTATTATATTATTTATAAACATTGTTTATAAATTTCAATACTTGTTTTATTTATTCAAAACAAGTTAACATTTCTAGTCCATTCTGAATTCAAATTCTATTTTTGAGAAATAGATTTTCTATTTTAAATCTTGAAATATCCTTTTCAGGGTATTTTTATAAATCAACATTTTGGGCCCAGTGATATTTAAACAATCAAACCGTCTAATAATCAATCAACACATCGTATATGATAATATATATGTGAAAACAAACAATAATAAATTTTGAGGAATCCAGTTGGATCCCTCCAACCTATTTTCCTGCATCCATAGACGTTAGCCAACATAAATAATACCCATCCTGCTTCAAGGTAAGATATCATGGTATAGAAGGTCATCCACTACCATAACGTGGGGCGCATAAGGTTATCCGCTAATGGTACTACGGGAACTATCCAATCACCCATATATGTATATATATATAATAACCACAAGCACCAAGCCTAAATAACTAATATATTTATATAGAATATTCACAAAAATAATTAAACGCATCCATGCAGCCAACAATTTATTTTAACGAAAAAAATAAATTTAAAAAAATTTCAGAGTGAGAATTACTCACAGTTATTTTATTTTTGATCCATTCCAATTTAAATTTAAATTTAAATCGAACGATGTTCGATGTAAATTAAAATTTCAGTTGACTTCAAAAAATCCCGTATCAATCCAAATGTGTAGCCAATACCCATATGAAGCCTTCGCAACTCGTTTTGGGCCTAGTATGAATTTAAATTTTTTATTTAAAAATTATCGACTTAAACAAGTATATTAATAACTTGATAAATATTATAATTACCTTTTAAATTGTGTTTATCATCGTTTTCCAATTACTAAAGAATCCAAGCCCAACTACCCTTCCCACCAGCTTTATTATCATCAACCAACATCTTCCACCAAAATCTACAGCCTTTGTCCTACGCCATTTCTTCCTTCAACCCACCATTAAACTGATGACGCCATTAATGCCATAACCACATCGATGACTCTGGCTTCCATCCCCCCTTCAAATCCCGTTCGCAAGCCATGTCCAAAACCTTACAGTAAAAATTGCGAAGCTTCATTCCTCCGCTAGCACCACGGAAATTTCCTCAAACAAGCTATGGTCCTCCTCCATAAACACACAACTTGAATCTATTCATAAATCAAGGCATAGAACTCTGAAAAACCCAACCTGGGTATCGTGGTTTCGAACAATATTAAACTCAAAGTATTTCGCAGGGAAAATTGGGTGCGTGAGTGAAAAGAGGAATCAAATAGGGAGTTACGACTGGTTTACTTTGGATTTCGATTTTAAAACATGAAGAGGGAGCCAAATTTTCTTATGAGTACTTGCGATAGATTTTTTTCTCTTGAAGCCGTTGATTCAATCTGAGGAATTAACACAAAAGGCTAGGCTTCGATTCCCATTTTATTTATAGGGGATGATTGAAGCTGTGAGGAGATAAGAATCTTATATTTATTTGGATTAAGGATCGATATTTTCATTCTTATCAAATAGGAAAAAGGAAATGAAGGAGAGGGGTGCAATTATAAAGAAAATGAATACTTAGGCATTAAGGCATTACAGTCCGCGTAAGGTACGGTTAGGGTAGGTTAAGCACAATGTTATTAAATACAATTTGATTTTGATATTATCCGTTCTATTTTATAATAATAATATAATTCGGGGTTCTGAACTCCTATTCCAGCGCACCAACCGACGTTCCTAGGGTTGTACCACGGTTCTGAACACACTGGAACTGGATTCGAAGCTCCATTTGATCGTATGGAGGAGAAATATAATTTAATTTGATAAAATATAAATTAAATTCAAAACAATTAATTTCTTGATAATAAATTATTATTATCGTCGTCTATATTCAAATAGAATATATATTCATCATATGAATTGTTTTGACTCGGCTTTAAATTTTGAATTAAATTATTAGTTGTTCTTTTTAGGATTACGATTATTCAATATACTTGAAATTAAATTGCAATCGATTATTAAATCGATAACTCAATATAAAAATCCATTTATATTGTCAACTCAATATTTAAAACAATATTAATTATTTAAAATTAATTGACCAATAATCCGGGTCGTTACAGCGGGCTTGTTAATCTGTTAGGCATAACCTGTCAAAATCCTAGTAGTGGGGATGCAAGCCTAGGGGGTGGCTTTTATCATCTGTTGTGTCGGACCTGTATTAGTCAATAACCCATACTGGTATGTGAAGTGGGATCCCGAACTAGGTAGGGGTCAGGGCACGCTTACTGAGCTAATTATAAGAGTTCCATATGGGTGGAGGTGTCTGATGCGTGCATGGATCCGCCTGCTCGGGAAAATAAGACGCTATAACACTAGTAAATATGGTCGTGTCTATCTGGAGGTTGCCATTCTAGGAAGTGATACATCCTACTGTGGGGGCGACATTGGGTATTTACGGAATAGGGAGCCGATCGATTGGGGTAGTAATTAGGGTACATCTAGTCCTGCCTGTTTAGGAGCCCGTTATTATTGTTGGGGTAACACCTGTTATTTCTGTTGGGCTATTTGTTATCATCGTTGGGGGTAAAACCCGCCACTAGAAGTACAACTAAGTCCACCATTAAGTTTCTATTGGGATCATTCTATTTCTGTTATACTAGTTTGGTGTAGAGAAAAATATTTGGGAAGCGAAATCTATTCTGTTATGTTTATGCTGCTTATCCTACTCAGTCTGTTATACCTGTCTTATGATACTGTTATCCCTCTCATCTAGTTTATATGTCTGTCATGATGCTTTTACTTATTTATATGCTAAAGTAACTGGACTCGCCAGACTTTATGTCTGACCCATTTTGTTTCATTTTCTCTCTCTTCCTTTCCCCCCTAGGTTCTCAGGGTGGGAATACTCAGGCTTGATTAGGATTCTCCCTTCTGTTTCTGCTTGGAGCTGCTTAGATGTATCGCTTTGTTTAACTGTCTACCTTGCTATGGCTACTTTTTGGGGACTATGATTTTATATTACTATAATTTGATGATTTTAGTACAAGGCAGATATTTTAAATTGATGTAATGGGTTTTCAGTATTTCAAACTTATGTTGTAACTGGATTTTGGACCACGATGTTTTATGTTTATCAAAATTTTAAATTCCGTTGCTATTCTATATCTGTCTTGTGATGTTTCTATTTCTATTTACCAATAAGACTTCACGAAACTTAATGCATTCTGTTATAGAGTGACATTAACGGACGTGGGGTGTCCCAACTTGTAGCTCGAAACCAAAGAAACGACGAAAGGACAATCGATATTAACTTGGTTAATGCTGATATGAAAGGAGATGAAGGCGTCAAAAGCACAAGAAGCTGACACATAAGGGAGACCTTCCGAAAGCCAACCATTGAGACTAAAGCTTGATGTTCACTGAGATGCAATTTTAGAGATCAATAGGCAAGGCATCGAAGCTTCCTTCCGGAGGATTAAAACCTACTCCAAGGATCTACCACAAGCAAACCAAACCTTCTAAGAAAAAGAGCTATCCACACTAACTTGCTTAATGTCAATACCGAAAGGGAAGACGGTTCCTGGAACACAACTAATCGAAGCACGAGAGCAAGTACTATGAAGACTCAAAAGCTATACTGGAAGCTTATTGCCGAAAGTTATTCTTAAGGCTATTTACACCAATAGTTTTGGTATCGATATGAAAGGTAGAAACAACATTAAAGAAAAGCTCCAAAGTCCTAGACCTAATGCCCATGAGCCAAAACCAATATGCCAAAGGCATTGTTATTTCCATCAATAATGCCGAAGGAGCGGCCGAGAGCCAGGGCAACCATAATCGAAAGGAAAAAGGGCTGCTGACACATAGCTACCGCACCCGAAAGAGGCTTTTGATGGCCTAATGGAAAAAGCGGTCCTGATATGTCTGTAAATAAGACCCTAGGGGTCACATTATGGGGGTCGAATTCTCATTCTTCAATCTTGTACTCTTTTCTTCAAGCGAAAACCCTAATTTCTCAGTCAAAATGGGGATTTCTACCATGTTTGTGATACATCTGCAATAAATAAGAAGGAGAAATCCACGACTTAAATATTTCTCGATTCGATAGTCATATTGTGTTTGTCATGTTTAAACAGGTAGTTAACGCTAGTCCTTCTCACGGAAATGTTAATCACATCCATTTTGGGAGAGGAAAATCTCTGGAAAAACTAAGGAATTACCCCCTTTCTGATCCCTCAATATAGGACTTAACCCTTTCATAGTGAGCATAATGAAACACAGTCTCAGAAGGAAGCTTGTTTAAGCTTACAAATTGATAACTAACACAACCAAGATCTTATCTAGACCGGTTTGATGAGAAAGTATCATCTAAGTCATTGAGTGTTATGACATGTTGATGACCTAGTTGTTGTGAAGCATTAGCCTGTTTTCTTCTCAACACTATATATTATTTTATCCTGGATCAAGGGTAGTTGATGCATAAAGGAATCAACCTCCTGTAACCTGATACACCCTTCTCCCAAGGCTATTATTACCTCTACAGTCTCGCAAGTGTGATATGCACCCCTTGAGGGAAGAGTAACTAATCTTCGAACTCAAGGTCTTAATATATAGGGAACGATGGAGCCCGTTTAAGGTGCTAAGATCAAGTTGTTTTTCAACGTTCTCTAGATGTATCAACTACTAGGTTTCAATATACATGCATTGCCAAACCTAATTCTAGTGCTGACAAAAAATATAGCTAACATAATTTATCATATAAAATAAAAGGTTGTTTTATAAAATCGAATATTGATTTGACTTGAATTTTGAAAATATTGAGTTATGAGCCCAGTATGTTTATTTTAGAGCTATATGATATTTATTTGGATATATACTATAATATTAATTTATTATTATTTATTGTACTATTTTTGAATGTATATATATTTTATTGGTTTTATTTATGCCTTAAAAATAGTCATTTTTCAAACGAACTCCGTTTTCAACAAAACCAATCTTATCAGATCCGGAACATTAAATTATTGTTGAGTTTTAAATTTCAAGTCAGTTGAAATTTGTATGTAAGCGTATGAAATATAAATGCATATTGAAATTTGGTTAGTATTAAATTTAAGATAGAAATATGATCATTTTTCAAACGGTGTCCAAATCCGACGAAACCAGGCTTGCTAGAATCGTGCTTGTGAAACATAGCAGGATTTCACGATTTTTGGAGTTAGTATGTGGTCGTAGCAAATTAAAATGCACATTGATATTAAATATTTAAGTTATATAGATTTATATTTTAATTTAAAGAAAAACTTATTAAAACAATCGAATTAGCTTCTGAAACCTATTACATTGTGCTCCAAACAGGGGTACTTAGCTAGGGACATCAGTCGTTGGGATTCATTTGGAGTTCGAGTGCGAAACTTCATAAAGAAGTAACATTATGAATTGAATAATAATATATATTATATAAATACCCTTAAGTTGGCTAACTCTAATTCTCCATTTACATATTGCGCCTCCACCTCTAGTTCCAAGGCCATGATCGTTCCAATTTTGATCCCCAATTTCTTCCAATCCATTTTGAATTAAATCATGAATTCAACACGAAAAATATAGGGATTTCTAAAGGCTTCTAATCTATATGGGTTTGATCATGTATGGCATAGAAATTTGTGAGATTTCGTGGCTCAAAGGCCAGGCATTCGAATGCCTTTTTTGGTGCATAGGGGGAGCCGAGCTTGCCTGTACGGCTGCCAATGGTGGAGATATAAGGGCTTTGATGTGGCCACCTTAGATCGGGGTTTGGTGTGCCATGGGTAGTGTGGTGTGACGAAGGACGGAGAAGCAAATTTGTGAACGTGCTTGGAGTGTATATTATGAGGAAGGCGGATTAGTAAAGTGATTAGTTAATTTAATTGTCTTAAGTTATGTAATTTATATTATTATGGGTTAAATGACCATAACTTGTTCAAACGACAACAGAATTCGACGAAACTGAAATGTTGGAATCGTGAAGATGAGAGCTTTGCAGTGTGGCTAATTTGGAAAATTTTGGAGTAAGCTGCAACTTTTAGTTAAATTAAACGCATTGTTTAATTTAATTGAAACAATCGTTTTATAACAATTTCGAAACTGATCAAAGTGAGAACTCTCACTCATCTATTTTGTTGTGTTATTATAATCATAACTAAATATATATTGATTGCCTGTGACTGCAATATTTGCATTATGGTTGATGGATGATATTTACAGTTATTACTGTTATTATTATTAAAACCGTGAATATAAGAGTTGTTGATAGAAACATTTGTATTATAATTATTGCTAATGGATGGTAGTTGACATAGATGTTAATGATGTGTGAAATCCATATAAATCAAATTATATGGTAATTGGCTAAATCTCATTCCAATTTGGAATTAATGTGAATATTTTATTAATAAATTTTTTAGTGAAAAATGAAGGTTTGAATTTTAAATTCAAATTAGTTTGGAAAGACCATTTAAATGACTACGAATAAATTTCGTATAAGTTAGAATTTGATTATAATTAATTTTAATTAATTAAGGCATATTTTCAGTTCTAAATTGAAATGAACAGTAACGGGTAAATGTGAATTCTAGTTAGGCATATAAACGAGTTTTTAACTCGAGTGGATTCTTCCATTAATCTTATTTATTTTTAAAATGGATGTCGAGTAAATTCGAATTTCGAAATATTATATTTTGAAAAATATTATTATTTTAATATTATAATAATATGGAATATTATATTTTGATTTGAAATTGAACTGGAGATTGAAACCATTTTAAAAACAAATTTATAAACATTTTATAAAATACGTTTGAATGAAATCGATGAATTTTATAGTAAATAATAAAATTGTTTGAATAGGATGTGTCGCACAGCGACCGTTCACGAATTTCGACGATTAACTTCAAATTATCATATTGGGAGATCTGACCATCGGATTTTTCCAAAACGAAAAATGTTTGGTTCAGACTGAAAAGAAATTTCAAAAGAAAAGAAAAGTTTTAAAATCCAACAGTTAGATTTTGAGATAAATTCGAACCAAATTTGAATAAAAACGGCGCTATTACTGTAAATGACCTGAAATTGGTTTTTAATGAATTGAGCTATTTTTGAATTTATAAAAATTGTGAAAAATTATAATAATCATAATAAATGATTTAAAAGTGATTTGGACTAAATATATTTAGCTCTGGATAGTATTAAGCTATTTTGTGAAATTTAGCTATTTAGCGAAAGTGATAAAAATGGTTTGAAGTTAATAAATACTTAACCAAGTTAAGTTTTTCCAATGTATGAAGATTGGATTTGAATGGAAACAATTTTCACCTATTTCAATATTGGATTCCGTTATTATATGGATACTGTTTTTACGAATTTGGAAGAAAGAGATACCGTGGCTCCCTATACAGTATCTGTGGGTTTCAGGATTTGATATCGAATATAAGACGATATGATTTCTATTGGAGCCTTATATTTGATATCAAATTGGATTTTGGATTTGCCGTGAATGTTGTCTTCAATATCACTGTTCTTAAACCCAGTTAGAAATAAAGTTTATGGAATAAATCTTTTAATTAAGATTTAATGGAATTTTCCGAAGTTAAGTTTCCAGTTAATGAATTAAATTGGAATTGAATGAAAATCGATTTAGTGGTAATCTAAATGAACCTCCGTGGAGGAAGCCTTTACAATTTAAGAAATTTAAAGGGCTTTGTCGTTATTCCGCTTATAGTATTAGTCTGATACGAATATTTATATCGATTGTGAACTGATATGATTTCCGTGAAGATTCCATTTCTAATGGAAGTTTGATTTTGGGTTTATTGTGAATGAAATTTTAAATAACATTTGTTCTTTAACCCAGTTAAAGAAAAAATGATTTCTCAAGTTTAAGTGTTAATAAATCCCTCAATAAAGATTTAATTAGATGAAATGGTGATTAAAACTATATGGAAGTTTGACTTTTAACAAAGATTTGGAAGAATGAATTGGAGATTAAAAATAAGTTAGAATTTTAATCAATCTTTAATTAGATTTGAAATGGTAGATGGTAATTAAATTTTCCAAAACCTGAGGGATGTCAGATATCGAGTAGCAACAATTTTGCCCTGTGGGATGAATAGGATGGGAATGAGATAACAATACGAGAGATTACCTTTTCTAAGGCTCGATAATCCCGATAGGGCTTATAAACCTTAATTTGAGTTAAATTTGAAAAAAAACGATTATATAATCTTTTGAAATGGTTTCCAAGGAAATATTTCAACGAGAAGTTTAAATGATGTAAATCTTGGATAAGATTTACGAGACTAATTCCCGACGTAAATAATTTTTTGAATAAAAGAATATTCAGGATTGGAATGAGGCATATAATATTTTTACATATCACTTGATTTTAATGAGCAATAGTTATACGTAAAGACCGAGTTTTAACCCATTTTGAATAACTAATACAATGATTATCATAGATATTGAAGATGGTGGTTGAAGGCCAGAGATCTTCATATCGTTTGGATTATTATTGATGCCTTGTTTAGCTCCCGTTGTAAAGTTTCGACCAGATATACAAGGGCCTCTCTCCCTTAGAGGACGAGGAATAAGGTGCCTTCGATTTCGTTTAGACCTAGAACGGAATTGTAAATGGATGTATGCATGACGTTGTATTTCATAACATAACTGATTTATTGCTATTGATGATATATCTGTAGTGGCAAAGAAATTATTCTCTTAGCTTAACATCCATCTTTGAGGCGTATGAACTCAAAGGTTATATTATTATAGAAACTGATGATATGTGTGAATTGACAATGTAGAATGCTAAGAGGTTGATTGATCAAAGCTTTTGTTGAAAAGAAGGGCTTTGTGGATGATGATCAAAGCATGACTGATATAGCGTAGCTTTGTGTTGAAACGAGATTTCGGCAAGCCTCACAACCTGGGAATGGCCGAAAACGGGATGGAATACAGTAAAGAAAGGACATATGTTTCCTTTTTGCTAAAAGTGATGCCATGGTATGGAGCCTGGGCAATTTATTTATGCGGATGTTGGAATTGAGGCGCCTCAGATGATGGTCAAACAACTGACCAGTATAAAGATCCGATTGCACCGAGGAACGTTATGTTCACGAGTAACCCTAATCCACTGAGAATTGTGGACAGGTTCTACTGCTCCAAGGGTCACATACGTGTGGTTCTTGACATCTTGCTAGAGATGGTCTGAATCGGATAAGGAACATCCTTTTCCTTGGTCATTTATGGAAATCCAACTTCCAATATGAACCTTGCGTTTTCAGTTGTAAACCTATGCGACAGCTTAGTAGGACAAGGTAGACATCTTGCTAGAGATGGTTTGAATCGGATTAGGAACATCCTTTTCCTTGGTCATTTATGGAAATCCAACTTCCAATACGAACCTTGCATTTTCAGTTGTAAACCTATGCAACAACATAATAGGACGAGGTATTATGCTGTCTAAGATTGATATATTTAATTTCGAAATTTATTTCCACCCTATGCACTAGTGATAATAAAAGAAAATTTTCAGCGAGTAGCACTTTTGTCCAAAATTGTTTGAACTAATAGGTTGATAAACCTAATTTAAATAACTTATCTAACCATTATACTTTCTGAAATCATATTTAAAAATGAGTGTATGTATTCAGAACCACCTGCGCAATCATTCCGACTTCTTGAAAACTTGAGTTTTCAAAATATCAGAATTTCTAGGTTGTTACAGTGTCCCCCACTTAAAACTTTTCCTCCTCGAAAAAGAAGACGCAACTGAAGGTTATTTACTTAACCAACTTAACCTTCGTTCTAAATAACTCAAGTTCTTAAACTTTTCATTTTCTAAGAACTTCCCAATTTCTCGAAAATGGGGTATGCCTTTAAATTTTTGGAAAAATTCGATATAACCTCCTTTGTACTGGTTAATCAGTACAACTACAACTTGCCTCTGTAGGCCCTCATCGATAAAAAAGAAAACCAAAAAGCCAAGCGGCTCTTAAAATTATCACACCCAATCAATGTAGTAAACATGTATCTTTGTGTCGGGTATGCAATTTTATTCCTCCTTTCAGCTTCTATGCAATAACCTATGCAACATATACATATATTTAATCCCAACTAATTTTCAATTCAGTTCAACATTAGATTTGACTTAGATTAACTTACCTTCAATTCTCATATTAATTTTATCATTCAAATTTTTCTGTTAGTTAAACCGATTATCGCACATCACATCTGTAACACCCCACACTTTTCTGAGCTCAAATTTCGATAAAAATCGAAACACAAACACATCCAAGCATGGAGCGTATATATATGGTATCTGCTAAAAAAGTAGCATGAGCATAATCAGAGTATGATATGATAACTCAAAGCAGAAATAAAATGTAGGATAAACTAGTATTGGCCCAAATAACTACCTTATAAAAGTAAGTCACCAAGTCAATATCGAGCATGAGAGAGAACGAGAGCCAAAAGTCAAACTTATACACCTGTGAGGACCAGACCTTCTAAAAAGAAACTGGGAGGTAGTAATGAGGAACGGGTCAGAACAACAAGGTTCTGGTGAACAAGAAAAGTACAACACAAATTACAATACACTGATGTATCCCGTTTGGTTCAACCGATGATATATGTCTATCAAGGCTAGTAATTCTAACCTAACCTTGTAAACATTTACGCATAACTCAAACTACACTTCCCAAGATAGCATTCCCAATAAATATGATACTGAGATAGAACATTACGCGTATATTTGTTAATCCATTAAACCAGAACTTAGTCGATTTTTAAATCGAGAGTGAACACCTAATTCTGAAGTTTACTTATTCACACACACATCCTTAGCCACTTGTTAACGCCTCAATACCGAACGATAGATAGGGTGGATTCTTCCAATTTCTTAAGGCCCTAGTCGAACCTGTTGGTCACTCAATACTTCTCGATGATTGATTCAACGTTAATATAAACTAGATGACACTAGCTATGAGGCCATACTAGTTAAGGCTTCCATCATTCACGCATATAAACTCACGCCCCGTGTAAGGTGAGAGATAATGTTTCGCTTTACCATCCCGCTGACTTTATTAGATAATTCCTTGATCGCCAACTACTTCCCGTAGGATAGGTAGTCCTATGGAATGACCATACCAGACATTTCTTAAATTCAAAGTTTGGGTAGGCCTCGCACAAACCATTTAAGACCCGTAGACGGGAAGATCTATGTAACATCCCCTTTATTTCGATCATTTAAGTTATTGAATTTAATTTAATTACTGAATTCAATTTAATTATTGAATTTAAAATGGTTTATGATAAGAACTAAATGATAAATTTAATTTAGAATGTATTTATTTAGAAACTTATATAAATTGATTTTTAACGAAACATTGATCTTTAAGAATTATTATTTTCATGTAAAAGTTGTCTAAACAACTTTATATTGAAAATGTCAAAGTATAGTCACTCTGTTCGAATCAGTTTTTGATGATTATTCGCAATACTGACAACTGATATATCTCAAAATAAAATAAAAATTCAGAATTAAAATAAAATTCTGAAATTTAATATTTGAGATGTGTCTAACTAGACAAGCGTAGAAATGAATTTCGTGGAAAAATGCGCAAGTTCTTCCATTTCCGTTAATTTAATTAAAGATTTGATAAAATTGCTACGAATAGAACATTGTCGGAACTTGAGGGAATTTGAACTAAAAATGCTAGATTGTATTCTAATAATAACGCTATTTTTCATTTTGCGAAAGTCAGATAGTTTCGACATCCATTTAATTATTTTTCCATTTGAATTTTACGTTAAAAGGGGTATGAAACGCATTTTTGATCAAAGCGTCGTGGCACTACAAACTATGTACCGTTGCATCCGTCTCATCGCGTAGATCATCGTAGTATATTTAGTTGTTAGTTTCGGTAGTCAGTGCGTTGTAGAATTGCGAAATAGCTTGCACAATTCATTTTGGAAATAGAGTCATTTGAGTCGGATGGGTTCCTATTTGGGTTCAGCATATTTTTCTAGCCATTTTGGGTCAGCAAACTCAGTCTGTAACATTCGCATTGCGCTCGAAGGGACAAAAATGTGTTCATTATTTTTCAAGCCATGCATGCATTTCCCAATGTTACTTCTTCTTTTGCACGCACATTTGTAATAAGAATAGTTTAAATGTTTAAACATGAAGCTTATGTTCTACATTTATAACAAGAAATTTATAAATACAAAACATGCAAACCTATTCCCTTTACCTTTAAAGAACCACTTGTTGAAATTGATGATTCAAATATTTGTAGAGAAGAAAGAAATTGATTGATTGTCAATCAATTAATTGGCTCGTATATGGAAAGATATAAGAGGAAGTTTTCTTTTTGGAAGAAAAATAGCATGCCAATCAATTAATAAATGAAGAATCAATTTACTCAGGGAAAGAGATTGAGACCATGATTGCGCCAACCATTTATGCTCCAATCAAATCAAGAAACATATTATATTTATTTTTTCTTCATGTCCGAGTAATCTAGAAACTTCTCTTCTTTATCTCCAAGAAATCCCTCTATATAAATAGGGGTCATTTATTGTACGAATGTAAGCAATCCACCATTAATCTTCTCTCTATTGAAATCTTCTCCCTCTCTTATGTACTCATTTCTTCATTGAGAAATAAAAGTTGTTGGGTCCGTGAATGTAGGCAAAGATGAACCACGTTATATTGGTGTGACCTTTCCTCTCTTTTCTTTTTTCATTCTCTCTATAATTTATGCCATTTGATTTTCTTTTATATTTGGCATTGTTGAAATAGTTGACAAACTAGATCATTGGGTTTATTCGTTTTCCGCTACCTAAATCTCTGATTTTGCACTACAAATTGGTATTAGAGCAAGTTGTCCTATTCGAAGACTTTTTCAGCTATGTCAAATTCCGCAAAGAATAACGGTGGTAGAAGCGCTACAAATTATTGAGTTGCTATACTTGATGGAAAGGGGGATTTTGGCACATGGAAGATGAAGATGGAAGTGGTGTTGAAGAAAGAGAGGACATTTAAGGTTGTCTCAGATCCATAGAAATTGAAGAAATTAGAACTTGAAGGGATAAAAGAATTGGAAGAGGATGCTCTTACTACCATCCAACTTAGCCTTTCTGATGAAGTACTTAGAGAGTTTTCTCATGTGAAAACCACTAAGGAATTGTGGGATGCTCTTCAGAGAAAGTTCTATGACAAGTCTCTCACCAGCCGCATCATCTTACAACAACAACTTTATTCTTTTAAAGTGAGGCCCGGAACAGATGTATTTGCTCATGTAGATGCCCTCAACACACTTGCTATGAATCTTCGAGCAGCTGATGTAATGATTGAAGATGAGGCACAAGCTGTTATTCTATTATGCTCTTTACCTGTAGAGTATAACACTTTTGTTAACTCTATCATCTATGGGCGTTCGCCTTTTTTCTTGGAGGATGTGAAGACAAATTTGCATAACGAGATGTTGAGAGGAAAGTTGGCAAGCATGAGCATGGAGAATGATTTTGAAAGCCTTGTTGCATAGAGAGGAAGAAATAAAAGTAGACCTAAATATGGTGGAGATAGAGCTAAGTCTAGATCTCAGTCAAGAGGAGCTCAGAAGGGAGATTGTCATTATTGCAGAAAACATAGACATTATATTGCAGGTTGCCCCAAGTTAGAGAATAAAACAAAGCTGTGCCCCAGAAGGCTTCAGCATCTACAGCAGAGACATCCGATTCAGATAATGATCCAGGCATTTTTACAGCTTTCGCCTCTCCTATGAAGAGTAATATGTGGATTATTGACTCGGGAGCATCCTATCACAAGACACCTGATAGGCATTCCTTTTCCACTTATCGTCAGCTTGATGGAGGAGAGGCTCTCATGGGAAATAATGCTTCTTGTCGCATGATTGGTACTGGAACAGTAAAAATCAGGATGTTGTTTGTAATTTATGTGATGTCAGGAATGTGCCTGATTTAAGGCATAGTTTGATCTCCATTGGAGCATTGTGAAATTCTAGCTTAAAGTGTGTGATTGAAAAATATTCAATAAAAATTATGAATGGCTCAATAATAGTAATGAAAGGAGTAAAAGCTGGAAATCTATATTTTCTGAAGGGTACAGCTGTTGTTGTTGAGACTGCTTCGGTTATTGATTCAGTTGATTCCAATTCTATCAGATTGTGTCATTTTCATATGGGTCACATTGGAAAGAGAAATTTAGAATTATTAAGAAAGCGAGGCTTGATTGACGGTGTTCATCATTCAAAACTTGACTTTTGTGAAGGATATGTACCTGGAAAGCAGATGAAGGTTTCTTTTGGCATTGCAAAGCATAAATCTAAAGATGTTTTAGAGTATGTTCATATTGATGTTTGAGCCCCGCACCATGCCTATCTTATGTAGGAACCAGGTATTTTGTTTCATTTGTTGATGATTTTTCTAGAAAAGTATGGGTTTACTTTATGAAGTCCAAAGATGAAATTTTTGATAGGTTTCAAAATTGGAAATCTCTTGTTGAGAAGCAGTCTGGAAAGAAAGTGAAGGTTCTTCGTTCAGATAATGGTGATGAATTCAGTTCTCAAAAATTCATCAAATTTTGTGAGTCCGAGGGAATCAAAAGACACTACACCACACCAGGAGACCCTCAGTCAAATGGGGGTTGCAGAGAGAATGAATCGAACTTTGTTGTAAAGAACTCGTTGCTTACGGCTGACTGCGGGATTAAATAAGAGATTTTGGGGAAAAGCATTATCTATGGCGGTTCTCCTTATCAACCGCACACCTTCTACCACCATAGATATGAAGATTCCTGAAGAAGTGTGGAAGGGAGAGCCTGTATCATATTCCTTTCTCAGAGCGTTTGGTTTTCCAGCTTACATGCATGAGAGCAAAGAGAAGTTGGATCCAAGATCGCGCAAGTGTATTTTTCTTGGCGATAAGAAAGGAATTAAGGGTTATATGATGTGGTGTCCTACTACCCAGAAGATTGTTACTAGCAGGCATATTACATTTGATGAGAAGGCTATGTTGAAGGTGGAGCCTTCTTCTTCAGTTAATGATGTAGTTGAGAGGGCAAATTCAGAATAACAAAAACAAGGTAGATCATCGGACTTCCATACGAGTAAAAATGGTGATTCCGGTGACACCGTAGTTGATAGGGAAAAGACAGAAGATCAATCTTAAGGTGGTGCTCAAATTCAAAATCGACCAACGAGAGAGAAGAAAAGACCCACATGCCTTGATGATTTTGTGGGATTAAGTATTGAATATATTGACTTTGATGACATGGCAGCTTATGCATTATGCATATTTCATGGTGAACCAAGAGTCTACAGAGATGCCATTAGTTCAGTTGGTAGATCTAGTTGGCTAGTAGCAATGGAGGTGGAGACTGAGTCTTTGCCCAAAAATCACACTTGGGATTTAGTGCCACTTCTTCCGGCAAGAAAGCAATTGGATGTAAATGGATCTATAAGGTGAAAGATGGCGGCAATGGTGACTTGAGGTACAAAGCAAGATTAGTGGCAAAGGGTTATGTTCAGAAGAAAGATGTGGAGTTTCGTGATATTTTTTCTCCAGTTGTTATACACACTTTCGTTCGCATTCTTTTGGCATTGGTTGCTCACTTCGACATGGAGTTGGAACAACTAGATTTCAAGACGACATTCTTGCATGGTGATCTTGAAGAGGACATTTACCTGTAGCAGCCAGAGGGATTCATTAATAGCAGCAGGTTAGGTCATGTTTTTAAACTTAACAAATCTCTTTATGGCTTAAAACAGTCTCCTAGATAGTGGTATAAGAAATTTGATAAGTTTATGATCTCACATGGTTACTCTAGAAGCTTTAAGGACCAATGTGTATTTTAAAAAATGTAATGATGACATCATCTATTTGTTACTTTATGTTTATGATATGTTGATAACTTCTAAGAGCATGTCTAAAATTTCGGAGTTGAAGATGGAGCTCAGTAAGGAATTTGAGATGAAAGATTTGGGAAATGCACAAAAGTTTTTGGGGATGGAGACTCAGAGGGATAGAAAGCAAAGAGTTTTGAGGCTCATTCAAACTTAACACATCGAGAAAGTCCTATCTCGATTTGGTATGGAGAATGCTAAACTAGTGGCTACTCCATTAGGCTCTCAGTTCAAGCTATCCAAAGGTATGTGTCCACATCGGATGAAGAAAAAAGGGATATGTGTAATATTCCTTATTCATGTTATGGTATGCACAATGCCTGTTTTAGCTCATGCAGTTGGTGTTGTTATCAGATACATGTCTAACCCAGGCAAAACTCATTGGCAAGCAGTGAAGTGGATACTCGGATATCTTGGTGGCACTTCTTCAGTTGGCATTTTATATGGTGGTGTAGATGGAGATATCTCTCTTAGAGGATAATGTGATTCAGATTATGTTGGGGATAGAGATGGACAGAAGTCAGTGTCGGGCTATGTTTTTACAATTGGCATAGGCTCGATTTCGTGGAGATCAAAGATCGTAGCTTTGTCGACTACCGAAGCAGAGTTAATATCGATTGTGGAAGCAATAAGGGAAGAATTGTACTTACTTCAGTTGTTGGATAATCTTTCAATGGCGTAGCAGACAGTGGAGCTATTTTCAGATAGTCAAAGTGCGATTCATCTTGTTGAGAATCAAGCTTATAGTTCACGGATGAAGCACATTGATGTTAGAGGTTTCTTTCTTATGCTTGAGGAAGAACGAAGCAAGATCAAATTATTGAAGGTGGGTACTTCAGATAATCCTTCAGATATGATGACCAAGTCACTTCCAAAGAACAAGTTTGAGCATTGCTCAAACTTGATCAATTTGCTTCCTGTTACTTGAGCACCATAGGGCGCTGGGCCCAACAACTTCTATGTTGATTGTGAAGATGAGACGATGAAGAAAGATTGTCATATTTGAATCAAGGTGGAGTGTTGAAATTGATGATCCAAATATTTGCAGAGAAGGAAAGAAATTGATTGATTATCAATCAATTAATTAGCTCGTATATGGAAAGATATAAGAGGAAGTTTTCTTTTAGGAATAAAAATAACAGGCCAATCAATCAATTAATGAAGAATCAATTTACGTAGGGAAAGAGATTGAGACCATGATTGCGCCAACCATTTATGCTCCAATCAAATCAAGGAAGATATTATATTTATTTTTTCTTCATGTCCAAGTAATCTAGAAACTTCTCTTCTTTATCTCCAAGAAATCCCTTTATATAAATAGGGGTCATGTTATTGTATGAATGTAAGCAATTCACCATTAATCTTCTCTCTATTGTAGTCTTCTCCCTCTCTTATGTACTCATTTCTTCATTGAGAAATAAAAGTTGTTGGGTCTGTGGACATAGGCAAAGCAGAACCACGTTATATTGGTGTGCCCTTTTCCTCTCTTTTCTGTTTTCGTTCTCTCTATAATTTGTGCCATTTGATTTTTTTTATTTTTGGCATTGTTGATGTTAGACTAAAAAGTGATTCTAACACCCAAATTGACTAAAATTACAATAAAATGAGATCAAAAACAGAAAAGAGACACAGGATTTATACTGTTCGGCGTTAAAGAGCCTACGTCCACTTTATATCACTTTGCTTGATGATGTAGATGAAAACACAATAAGATATTCACTCAATCTCACTTACTTTTCATATACATTCACTTAGTTCCCTCAAAATATACTTTGAATGATGATTTGGATTGTTTGGGAATGCTGGAATTCGGTTCTCAAAGATGTTCGAACCCTCAGAGTGCCAAAAGATCCTTTCAAAGACCCTTGGGGGTCTATTTATAAGTGGAAACTTCTCTAGAATTCGGTTCGGATCGGGTACACGTGTCCTCCATTCCATGACTTTCGGGATCGGACGAGTTCTGGTGTTGCTAGCACATCAAGTTAGTGGCCATCGTGGGTGTAACTGCCCCAAATATTCAGAAGATTGTGGTGTGGAGTAACAGGGTGCACTGGTTTCGGATCGGAAGGGCTAGCAGATGGGGTTCGGATCGGCCCTGCTACATCTGATTCGAATACTTTCCTTCCTCATTTGTCTTTGTCTTGTTCCTACCCCTGTAATTCCGATCCGAGCTGGATGGATAACAGGGTGTTTTTTGTCTACTTGATCTTCTGACTTCTAGACTTTGTATAGCCTAGTTTACAAAGTAGGCTAACATTTTGCCCCCTCAAAGGATGCTTCTGTTGAAGACGAAGCGTGCTTTGATATCATCTGCTCATTTATCTTTGAGTTTGAGTCGTTGAAAAGTCGTTCCCATTGACGTATAGGGATATACTTCTTAAGAAAGTCACATCTCTTCATGTCTATATATACATCACGTAGCGTGCGGAATTCTTTCTTCATTTTTAGATAACTTTAAGAGCTTTTCTTGATCTCCGGCGACCTCTCTAGGTAATCTCTATCTTTATCTTTATTTTTACTTCGAATTTAACTTGCTCGTCAGACCTTTGTATTAAATCCAATCGGTTTAGATCTGATCCGAATGAGATTTCTTCTTGCCTTGCTTAACACTGGACTAGCGGGCCAGGAGTGACTCGTGGGCTTGTATCCCGGTCCGAGCGGAGAAAAAGAAGGGGAATACGAGTGGTCACTGTAACTTTATATAAGTCCACCGCCTGCCTCTTCCTTCCTTCCTCCTTTTATTGTTCTCGCCCAACCGATTCCACACCGAAACCCTATCCTTCAAAAACTCCAAAATCCTTCTTATTATTCTTCAAATCGAACTCGTAAGTGGATCAAAACTTCAAATTGCCTTCGTAATAGTTGATTTTATTTATGTTTTGTGGTTGATTTCAAATAATTTGAGCATGGATCCTTCCTTGCGTTGACACCGTGACCCTCACCTCTCTCGCCATCGCCATTGATGACTCCACCATCATCTCGAGGCGTTGAGAGATGAGATCGAGTTTCGTTGCTGAACTTTCGAGCGCATAGGGGGTTCGGTCTCAACTAGGGTTTTTGGTGTAGGATGGGTTCGGTATGGGCTGTACGAGATGGAGTATGGAGAAGAAGAAGAGAAGAAAAAAAATTAGAAAAGGAGAAGAATTGGGATCTATTCGGGTCAGAGTGGAAAGAAAAACGATGGGGCGAGTGCTGAGTGTAACCGTCCGGATCGGGTCGGAGTGGGAAGTGGAAGGAAAAAACATAGCTAACCCAATCGGGACGGGTCGGAGTGAGAGGCAAGAAAGAAGGACATGGACATTCAAAAGAACCCAATCTGGTTCGAATATATACTCCTGAACCGATCTGGCCAGCTGGATGCTAATGTTTGTTTCAAGCTGGAACATGATTCTTCCCCCAATCCGATCCGATCCCAATGAACGCATCTGAACCGAACCGAAGAACAATTCAACTTAATGCATAAGAACTTTCTTAACTGGCCAAATCAATTCTTGATATAGTCTACAACTTAATGGACAGTTAGGATAGTGCCCTGCAAACATAAACAAACGTCAAGGACTATTCTGAACACTGCTTTGCCAAAACTTTGCATTATACTTTTTAGTGTTCACTTTACATCTTCTGCACACACTGTACACACTTTAGTTCACACATGTGCTCAGGGGAACACGGGCTAATTTACTCTAACTTCTATTATTACTTCTTCGATAGTTTAGTGATCATGGCCGAAAGACATTCTTCTAGACTGGCAGAAAAGAAAGAAATCCCAGAGACATCCACTAAAGTACTCTTGATGACATATCTTCTTCCTCAGACCCTGAATGGGATGACGAGGGATCAGATTATGAAGTAGAGGCGCGTAACAGTGAAACGCCTTCTGACAATGAAGTTTCTTTAGGCTATGAAGAGGAAGGAGGGGTTGGAGATACTCGAGCTCCTGGCGAATTTGAATCTGCCATCATATTGGAATCACCTCAAGATTTTGTTGAATCGATGATTGACAACGACAGACTTACTCGAATACGCTTAAAACACGGGATACTGAAAAAGGATACCCTGGTTCCGTCGAAGACTGACCGTCCTCATAATCCTCCGGAGGGGTTTATGGCAATTACCCGATTAATGTGCATGGTTGGGGCAATCCCTCCATTTTCTCCTTTCTTTGTCGATTTTCTAAGACAAATGCGGATTGCCCTCATGCAGCTGCATCCTAACTCCTATGCTTACCTGTATACCTTATATGTAGCATACCGCGAGATCTTAGGCATGGAGCTCACTTTTGATGATGTTCATTTCTTTTATAACTTCAAGCATCGGACTCAATAAACTCCTTCTTTCTCTTACTTTGAGTCTGTCCCAAAAAGAAAGATAATTTCAGCGCCATTCAGTAGCAAGGCCGGCGACTCCAAGCTGGAATAGTTTTATATAAGGCAACAGCCGGGGTGTGCTAAGAGATGGACAAAATCGAGTAAGGCACTGGTTTTCTAAACCTCGATTCTGAATGTCCACGCCACCACATTAATTCGTTTTCTTTTTTGTTTGCAGTTGACAATCCATAGCAAATATCGGGTCAAGTGTATTTTGATCAGATGCATCAGCTGCTCAATGGTGACCAAAAATTTCTAACTATCGACGAGGTCCTCAAGGACGAATATCTCCATCACCACGGGCTACTGTCCATTACCCGTAGCATAGGTCACGGGTCAGGTCCATACGTATACATCCCTCCAGTGGATGTAATTCCAGAAATGGGCGAGAGCTCGAAAGGTCCCACCATGCCGCTTCGAACTTCACCTTCTCCAATTTCAACTCAAGATGATGAGTTGGCCAACATACCTGAAAAGCACCGAGAAGGGTACATCACTCCTAGGGATGTTATTTCTCCTGAGAAATCACCATCTCCTAAAGAACATCCAACAGGCGCTTCCCAAAGAGATGCCCCTACCGTTGATGATCCTACATTTCAGGGCTTGGGTGATCTCCCCTTCCTGACACTATTTACACTTCCGAGGATTTTGGCACAAATCCTTTAGTTTTTACTTCTTTGGAGGAGGCCACTCCTGTTAAGGCCAAAGAGCCCTCTCGCACTGTCTCGGCTTCAGACTCTGGTTTGTCGGAGGGGGGACACCATTTAGGATGCACTTAACACAAAAGCACCCCACTTCACAGCACTTACTTCTTATGGGAATATTGATTCTGAATTCCACTTACATTGTTGTGCAAGTACAATGTCTCGTGCTTACTATGACATCAGGAAGCTACGCCGCAACATGACCAGACCCCCTCATGATGTTGAGCATGATCGTCGCGAAAGCCGCGGTAGGGAGGATAGAAGGCCCAATGATTCTTATCAACCGCGGTCCTCGCGCTCTCGCTCTCCCGTTCGGTCAAATCCAGAGCGATATAAGGGCTACTAAGTCCGTCGAGAAGATGATAGGCCGCAGTCAAAAGACCCAATTTCTTCTCAAGAAAAGCGCAG
The DNA here is from genome assembly GCA_030737875.1 of Allium sativum. Taxonomy (NCBI): domain Eukaryota; kingdom Viridiplantae; phylum Streptophyta; class Magnoliopsida; order Asparagales; family Amaryllidaceae; genus Allium; species Allium sativum. The sequence continues at coordinate 25,936,576 of JASFAX010000024.1, forward strand.
TAGGGAAAAGAGCCCGCCGAGAGATACCGACTCGCAAAGCAAGCGCAATGTTTCTGCTAAACGGCCCAGAAAGGGTGAGGAGGCCATTGAGCCCTCCACACATAGGGATACCGAGCTAACATTCCCTGCACCTCCACCGTTGGATGCTGAAACTGCCGTTAAGCGGGTGTATCCGGAGGAGCAATTTCCCGAACACTACTTTGAAAACTTGACTTTCTTACCTGCTCTTGAGCCTATTTCCTCGAGGTGGGCAGACGAGGCCAAAGCAAAAATTGACGCGGTCGAAAAACAATATTCAGAGTTGTTCAAGTATTCGCGTAACCTTTCCAGAATCATCCGAAATCTAATCACGAATACTAACTCGATGCAGAAGACCGCAGAAGATGACGCAAAGGCCTTGAAAAATTTAGGGAAAGACCTTGAGGATACACAGGCCCAACTTGCTATCGCTCCACGGGATGCTGCTAGCTTCAAGAAACAATTTGAAGATCTACAAAAACGTTATCATGACTTGCTTGAATCCCATACTCAATAGCGTTCGGAGCTGAAAAAGCAAGCAGAAGACGCCAAGTCAGATACTGCCAAAATGCAACTTGCTTACGCTGACCTTGAGCGAGAGAAGGCCGAGTTAGCGAAGAAGAATGCCGAATTGGAGAAGAAAAACGCTGATTTGGCTTCCAATTTGATGGAGGCCGAGAACAGGGCTGCCCTGGCAGAGGGTAATGTTGAAAGTGTCATCAAATCGGCCGAAGAGTCCCGTAAGCAGCTGGTAGAGGCCCAGGAGGATGTGCAGGGCTTTGGTGAATTACTGATCGAATTTTTTGCACATATAATCCACCACCGAAACATCTCTTGGATCGATGATTATCCGACTACGTTGGTTCATGTATGGAGCCAAATTGTTGAATGGGAAAAAGAAGAACTCAAGGTAGATTCCATCGACGAGGACAAACTTATGGAAAAATAACTAAGAGATGACGAGCCGGCGAGCCTAGCTGAGGGGCGTCGCCTGATTGCTGTTGCCATGGATGAGGAAAGACGGAAGGTTAAACAAAAGGACATCTTGGAGGCTGGTTGTTCTTCCACTGCCACTGAAACTTCTGAGGTAGAGGAATATGACCCCGAAAACCCGGCGATCCCTCAGGCATCTCTTTTATCTCATATTCCTGAATCGGCTTCAGAGGCGGCAGCTACTCCAGCTGAGAAATCATCGGTAGGTATTTCTCCCTTTTCACCCCAATTCGTCAAAGCTGTCTCCACTTTCCATCACATAGTCCGACAATCGGTGAAGGACCCTTTATTTTCTCCCGCGTTGATAACTGTTGCTTCTCATTCCGCAGGTGCTTAACCGTCGGAGAAGGCAGACGTGTCTCAGGGAACCACAGCCGAAGCAAAGTCAGCGGAGAAGGCTGAAGGAGACAAGGGTGAGGCTGACGTTCCTTACGATGGCGAGATGATAGACGCCTTAAAGGATGACAATGGCAATGAGGGACATGAGGAAGACCCTGAGGTGACTATAGTTGGTGAGTCAAAAAATGCTGATGACATCACTTTAGCTGCCTTGAAAGCCGAACAAAACAAACGTATGCAGCATAAAGTTGAAGACTTAGACCCCGAAAGCCTTAAGGCTCTCGCAATAGTGGATGCCGGATCAAGGTTAGTTGTTAAGCTTTCGACTAGATCTATTACGGAAGAACTTGCAAAAAAGTCTTCTCTTGATTCCAGCATTCCGACTCTCAGGAAAAAATCAACCGATTCCAGCACTTCAGTCTCAGGGAGGAAAAAACCAAGGCGCATTTTAACTGATGCTGAAAAAGAGGCGAAGGATGCTCAGAAGGCTGCTAAAAAATCTAAGTCCACTTCTACGTCTAAGTGATGAAGTGTTTTGCTTTGTCTTAGTATTTAATTGGCCCATTATCGTTGTAACGAGTGTGGCCCATGCATCTTCTTTTTGCCTGTTTTCTTGTACAAATTCATACATTTGTAAATGAATAAAAATAATTCATTTCCTACAATGCCTGTTAGTCGTCAGTTCAGTACTTATGTAAAAATGCAAATGCATGTCCTGCTAAAGTTGTGTAATGGAGTCATAGTGGGGGGGGGGGAGGGAATATGTGTGTACATATATGCCCCCAGTCAATCTTGAAAAACTATTCAAGATTAAATTAAAAAGTCCGAATGTCCCTGATTCTCTAACGGGGGTCACATTCCTTTTGTCATTGATGCCTGTTCTTTTTTGGCATCTTTTATACTCTCATGTCTTATATTCAGGTTAGAGTTCTTGCTGAGGCGGTCTCTCATCTGGGTGCACCTTCACGCCTCAGAGGACGTTGTCTTCCCGTCCTTTATACTCTCTCTCAATTCTTGAGAGCTAGAGTTAAGAATGTCGTCTTCCCATTCTTTTATGTCTTATTGTACAAACAGTCGTCGCGTTTGTTCCTGCATATAAGCCATCTCCAACTTTCCAGATTTTAATTTAACATCTCGTATTCTATAGTCACAATAGAATAATCGTTGAAGATATAAATAATGGAAGAAAGTAAATGGCACACGATATTTTTATAGTGGTTCGGCTAAGTCGTAGCATACATCCACTTTATAGTCCTTTGTTCGTATTAACAGACTTTTCTAAGGCAAGTCGTGCCTTTTTACAGGGTTCATAAGAAAAACAAAAGAAAATACAACATCCTTAATTCAAATATCGCATCAAGTGTTGGGCGTTCCAAGCCCTAGGCACTTCTTCGCCATCTACGGTCGTTAACTTGAAGGCTCCTATCTCAAGTTTCCGTTGAATGACGAATGGTCCTTCCCACTTTGGACCGAGGTGAGGAAGGGATGGAAAAACTCGCTTTAGAACCAAATCTCCCGGTTCGAAGGTTCTAAAACGAACTTTCTTATCATAATAGCGTGCCATCTGACGTCGATGTCTTGACGCACGCAAGTCTGCCTCGTCCCTCTTCTCTTCAACTTCATCAAGGGACTCGAAGAGGAGTGCCGATTCGTCATCGGGTCATAATATGTCACCCTGTGAGAGGGAACTTCGAGCTCTACCGGGATTACCGCTTCTGTACCAAATGGGAGAGAGAAAGGAGTATGGCCAGTAGCTGTCTTAAACGTTGTTCGATATGCCCACAGAGCCAAGGGCAATTCATCCACCCATTTTGCTTTTGCACATTCCAATCGCTTCTTGAGGATGGACTTTATGATTTTATTTATTGCTTCTACTTGCCCATTTGACTGTGGATGGGCGACTGCAGTGTACCGCTTGCCGATCTTGTATTTCTGGTAGAAATTTCTAAATTTGGTACCATCGAACTAGGTTCCATTATCGGTTATAATGGTCCTTGGAATCCCAAATCGGCATATGATATTTCTAACCACGAAACTTATCACCTTTCTCGCTGTGATTTTGGTTAAGGGCTCAGCTTCCACCCACTTCGTAAAATAGTCCACGGCGACTATTGCATACCTCGCTCCTCCTTTGGCAATCGGTAGAACTCCGATGATGTCAATTTCCTACATGGAAAACGGCCACTGACTCACCATCGACTTGAGCTGGGTCAGTGGTGCTCTGGGGATCTTGGCGAACCTCTAGCATTTGTCGCAGCGTCGTGAGTAATCAGCTGCATCTTTATTAATTGTGGGCCAGAAATACCCATATCGCAATACCTTTTTTTGCTAAAGTCTGACCCCCCGTATGATCTCCACACTCACCTTCGTGTACTTCCCTTAGTACACGCTTGATGTCGTCGTGTGTTATACATCGTAACAGGGGCATAGAAAATCCTTGCCGATAAAGGGTATCATCTTGAAGGATGTATCTGGTAGCTTTGCGAACTATGGCTCGCCTCTCACTCTTCTTTAGCGGGAGTATTCCATTTCTAGGGAAATTCTTGATTGGGGTCATCCACGACTCCCTCTCTGGTTCTGCTTCGAAAGCTAATTCAATTTCCATTGACTCAAAACTTGGCGATCCCAACGTCTCAATTGGAACCATTTCGGTTTCCTCCGGATTGTCGGAACTAGCCAGCTTCGCTAGCCGGTCTGCCTTCTTGTTTTCAGCTCTTGGGATATGCGTTATGTTATACCGTTCTAAGTTGCTCAACAGCTCCTCCACTTTTCCGAGATAGGTAATAAGTCAAGGTCCCCGGGCCACAAACTCCTTTCGCACTTGGCAGATGACTATTTTGGAATCACAGAATATATCCAATGCCTTTATTCTGAATTCCTTAGCAAGTTTCAGCCCGACAATCAGGGCTTCATATTCAGAGTCATTATTGGTCGCTGAAAATTCTTGTCGCAGAGCATTATATAACGATCGTCCTTTAGGAGTAACTAAGACGACTCCAGCTCCGGACCTTCGGTCGTTCTTGGCTCCGTCTGTGTACAACTTCCATGGATCTAATTTTAATTCCTCCTCTGACTTGACCACCTTGTTGTTGATCATCTCTTCCTCCGGAATTGTGAACTCTCCTATAAAGTCAGCCAGAGCTTGCCCCCTGATCGATCTCCGCCGCTGAAAATTTAAATCAAACTAACTTAATTCAATATTCCACTTGATCAACCGTCCCGATGCTTCGGGTCTTTGCAACACCTGTCTTAGAGGCTGATCAGTGTATATGGTTATTGGGTGAGCTTGAAAATAGTGGCGAAGTTTTCGGGAGGCGATTAGAAGGCTGTAAGCAAGCTTCTCAATCCTTGGGTAGTTACGTTCTGCAGCTGCCAATTTCTTACGTACGTAATATACTGGCCTTTGCACTTTATCTTCTTCCCGGACCAAGGCGGTGCTAACGGTGTGAGCCGATACTGCTAGATAAAAAAACAGCTCTTCATGATCCACTGGCTTCGACAAAATCGGTGGTCTCTCTAGTAAGTCCAATAGATTTCGAAAGGCCTCAACACAGTCCGGAGTCCATTCGAAATTTTTCTTTCCCCTTTTTATCAAGTCAAAAAAGGGATGCATTTGTCTGTTGCTTTGGAAATAAATCTACTCAACGCAGCTACTTTCCCCGTAAGACTTTGGACATCTTTGATTCTCCTTGGTTCCTCAATGTTCCTTATCGTTGCTATTTGACTGGGATTGATTTCAATCCCTCGAGAGCTCACGATGTAACCTAGAAACTTTCCAAATGCCACCCCAAACGAGCACTTCAAAGGATTTAACTTCATCCGATACTTTCGTAGGATACCGAGCATCTCTGCCAAGTCTTGCGTATGGCTAGAGGACTGTCTTGATTTGACGAGCATATCGTCCACATAAACCTCCATAGTCTTCCCTATTTGGTTATAAAACATCCTGTTTACCAAGCGTTGGTAGGTAGCCCCAGCATTTTTCAATCTGAACGGCATGACCACATAGCAGTACAACCCCAAATTTGTAATGAAGCTCGTGTGCTCTTGATCGGGCACATGCATGGGAATCTGGTTGTATCCGGAATATGCATCCATAAAAGAAAGAAGTTCGTGTCCCGCCGTCGAATCCATAAGCTGGTCTATTCTGGGAGGTGGGAAGCTATCTTTTGGGCAGGCTTTGTTCAAGTCTGAAAAATCAATACATGTCCACCACTTTCCGTTTGACTTCTTTACCAAAATAGGATTCGATATCCAGTCGGGATATGTCGAATCTCTAATAAATCCGTTCTCTTTTAGCTTCTCCACTTCTTCTTTCAGAGCTGCCGACCTCTCTGGGCCCAGCACATGTCCCTTTTACTTTACAGGCGGGTGTTTTGGGTTTATACTCAGCGAATGACTCATGATGGATGGTGATATCCCACACATATCAGCATGGGTCCAGGCAAACACATCTAGGTTTGCCTTCAAATAGTTAGCCAGTTCTTTGGCTTGGTGCGGATCCAACTGGGACCCAATCTTCAAAACTTTTGTTGGATCAGCTTCATCAATGGGTATATCCACTGTTGTTTCGTTAGGAGTTGCCTTTCTATCATCAGGTTCCTCATCTTCTCTGGGATCCAGGTCTTCAGGCATACCCTTGGGCAACTCCTTCGGGGCTGATCCCTCTAATTGCTACGCCGAACCCTCCTTTGGAGGAGGTGAGGTACCTTTAGTCTCGATGTTGAGTCCCTTCATCAACATCTTTAATTCAGCAATATATCAAGCTCGTCCGGAGACTTGATCTCCTCTCATTACTCCTGTTCCGGCTTCGATTGGGAACTTCAGCAATAAGCATCACGGTGCAATACAAGCCCTGAACTCTGCAAGGGCAGGCCTTCCTAAAAATGCGTTGTAGGGCGAATCTATATCTAGCACTACGAACTGAAGCACTCGTACTCTTCGAAGATCCCCTTGTCCCAATGTTACAGTTAATTCTATATACCCTATTGGAGCTGTCGATGCCCCATTGAAGCCTTGGATCCAACCTTCACAGGGCTTCAAATCTCCAGACTCGAGTTTCATCTGATCGAACGACTTCTTAAACAAAATGTTGACATAGCTTCCATTGTCCACTAGTACCTTATGAACCAGTGCCGACCCAATGGTAGTGGTAATAACCAACGGATCTTGGGTAGGTGTTTGGATTCCGGTGTCGTCTTTGCTACGGAACACTACATCATCGAATATTGTCTTCTGCTGTTTCACAGGGGTGATATCTTCCAAATCATCGCACTCATCCACATCTATGTGCTTAACTGCATTAACGTATTGGTCCATTGCTCTGAAACTGTTGATAGTCAGATACAGTCCACCTACTATGGTGTTAATGACAATCCCTTTGCCTTTTTGTTGCGCTGTAGGCTTGGGAGCAGACTGATTCTGGTTTGGGGCCTGTCCTCCTTGCCCCCTGTCCCTTGGGGCAGCCTTATACTCATCCAACTTACCTTCAAGCAACAACTTCTCAACTACATCTCTCAAGTGTCGACATTCGTTCGTTGAATGCGCATGAGTTCCATGAAATAAACAAAATTTTCTGGTAGTAATTTCTTTCTATGTCGAATCTCACGGCGGCGGTTTTTATATTGCAAAACATTATACGTGTCCAGATAAATGTTCTCTAACGTGTCATTCAACGGTGAATAGTTTTCAAATGTCTGGAACCGGGGTCTTTTGTCAGAATTACTTCCTCGGTTCCTGTATCTCCTACTACCATTCCCATTACGGTTGTTGTTGCCCCCGTTTCCATTATTATTGTTTCCATTCTTGTTTCCAACATTCACTTCGACTTTCCCAGAGCTTTCTCCAGACTGCTTTACGGCAACATTACTCTGAACAGCTTCTTTTGAGGCCCTCCGGACTTCCTCTTTCTGTTTGCCCTTGCTTCCTCCCGTCTTAACTGAATATTGATCTTCTCATAAAACAACTCTCTTGTGGGAGGCGGCTTCCCAGAAAGATAATCTCCAAAGTCTGAATCAGGATCAACTCCTTCCATTAAGGCCATCAAGATGGTAGGCTCATGCGGGTCGCTGACTTCTGTTACAGCTAAATTGAAACGGTCTAGATACGACTTCAAGGACTCACCCGGCGCTTGCTTAATTCTCGATAATTCGATAACATTCTTAAACTTTCGGGCGTGAAGTCGGAATTGATTCATAAAACATTCACTTAGTTCTTTGAAATTCGATATCGATTGAGGAGGAAGTCGGGTAAACCATAGTAATGCTACGTCTTCTAAGTAAATCAGGAAAGCCTTACACTTCATAGCGTCATGGGCAGCGGCAACATTTATAAGCCATGCGTATCGCATCAAATGTTGTCTCGAGTCAGTTTTCCCGTTATATCTGTCCATCTGCGGCAAATTAAAACGTCGGGAGAATTGAAAGTCAAGAATGTCATCAGTAAAGGGAGTATGGCTTCGCTCAATACCATAATCTTCATTGGTGTAGTTTCGACTCTCAGACATGATCTGGCATACCATAGCCCATACATCAACATTGGTCAAGGGCTGTTCAGGCTCCATGGCTCTGATGTTCGGGTTTCCTCTGGGCTCCTGATCAGGGGACACCCTCCTTCTTCTAGCGGCTTCTGCTTTGCTTTGCTCCCTACGTTCCCGGTCGATCTCGGGAGGAAGGGGCTGAAGCATTTGTCCCTGAGTGGGGTTGGTGAGGTTAGGATCTCTAGGCAAAATATGGGATCCTCGCATTGGTAATAGCATAGGCTCTCTCAAGCTTGGGTCATCGAGTCCTAGCACACGGCAACGTCCTCGCGGGATCCCAGAGATCCAAAAGTCATTTGTTCCAAATTCTGAGGTCGTTCGAGCGGCCTTCTTTCACGAGGCCGTTATTCGTCAAAAGAAGAAGACTGATCCATTGCAGTGTGGTGAACTGGGGAAGGGGTTCTCTGCCTGCGGAGCTCGCCAATTTCCCTACTCATGATTCTCATATTCTCTTGCATCATAAGATTGGTGCGCTCATGGATTCTCATAGCCTTCCTAGTGCTCTCAAGCATGTCGAGAAGGCGCGAAAAATCTCCTTGGGTGACAGGCGCAGATGGATTGATCTGGTCATTGATCTTGGTGGCTGGAGTCGGAGCATTTGGAGGGGCTCGAGTAGAGGTTCCAGCATCACCTAGTGTCGGATCGGATCAGAGCAAAGTAACCTGGCCGGATCGGTTCGGGTTGGGGGAGTGCACCTCTTCAACGTCTTCTACTCGGTTCGGATCGGAGCTCTCCCTATGCGATCGGTTCGGATTTCCCGAATTTGTCTGATCCGCTCCCGAACTCTGCCCACGAGACCTCGTCACAACCGGATTTTGCTGATCTTCACCAACTTCGTTCCCTCGGCTGGTTTGAACTTCCTTGCCATTTCCTTAAGCCATAATTCTTCAACAATCAACCAACAAGTACTTAAAAGCGTCGAAAATTGGGGATTAACTTCTTTGAACTCAACGGTCCAAAAAGTAGAACGATAATCCAGAAAAACATAGAATTCAGATTGTTCTCAGTGAAAGCACCAAAATGTCAGACCAAAAAGTGATTCTAACACCCAAATTGACTGAAATTACAATAAAATGAGATCAAAAAACAGAAAAGAGACACAGGATTTATAGTGGTTCGACGTTAAAGAGCCTACGTCCACTTTATATCACTTTGCTTGATGATGTAGATGAAAATACAATAAGATATTCACTCAACTCACTTACTTTTCATATACATTCACTCAATTCTCTCAAAATATACTTTGAATGATGATTTGGATTGTTTGGGAATGCTGGAATTCGGTTCTCAAAGATGTTCGAACCCTCAGAGTGCCAATAGATCATTTCAAACGACCCTTAGGGGTCTATTTATAGGTGGAAAATTCTCCAGAATTCGGTTCGAATCGGGTACACGTGTCCTCCATTCCATGACTTAAGGGATCGGACGAGTTCTGGTGTTGCTAGCACATCAAGTTAGTGGGTAGAAAGTGGGTGTAACTGCCCCGAATATTCAGAAGATCGTGGTGCGGAGTAACAGGGTGCACTGGGTTCGGATCAGAAGGGCTAGCAGATGGGGTTCGGATCGGGCCTGCTACATCCGATCCGATCCGATCCGAATACTTTCCTTCCTCATTTGTCTGTCTTGTTCCTACCCCTGTAATTCCGATCCGAACCGGATGCATAACAGGGTGTCTTTTGTCTACTTGATCTTCTGACTTCTTTACTTTGTATAGCCAAGTTTACAAAGTAGGCTAACAGTTGAAATAGTTAACAGACTAGATTATTGGGTTTATTCGTTTTCCGCTGCCCAAATCTCTGATTTTGCACTACACCATACGTTATTTCCATTATGGCTACTCCTCTTCCTTTTCTTTCATTTCATTCATATAAACATGTTGTTCCCTTTTCTTTTTCACGCCTCTATCTTTTCCCTCTTGTTTGTTCTTATACTTTTGAACATGATGCTTCGGCTTCTATATGTTAGAAAATACTTAAACAAAATTTAATTAAGCACACTTGTTCAAGATTTAACAAAGAAACGAGGCATTTTTCTGCTTGTATGGTATGTTTTTGCATGTGTCCTTGACTATCTGAATACTTCTCCACGTGCAATCCTCTTGTCTATTACGTCATCCATCTTCCTTATTAGCAAACGCATAGACTGAAGGTCTTAAATTTGAGCAAAATAAAACATAAGAAGGAACATAACTGAGCCAAATCTTTGTGAGAAAAAATACAAATATGAAACGCCATGTCTATATGTACAAAAAAACAAGAGAACACCTAATCTCTTCCAGCATCTACCTCTCCACTCTCTTCTTCCCAATTCATGGTTGACCCAAAAAAAAGATATATTGAATCCCTCAAATTTGCACAGCGGCCGCATCGAGACCGCCTCCCTCTCTACGTTGTCCAATATCCACGCGACGATAACCATCACCACCAAGGAGCCAAGCCTACCATCTTGCAGCGCTCCACCCTGAACCACTTCGTCGTCACAGCTTTGTTGTGAATCCTACTTTATTCGTTGTTGATGTCCATCGAGCAAGTGAGTTTATGCTCACGGATAATTTTTATTCAAGCATTTCAAACTTCAACATGAACTAGAATATAAAGATTGGTCTTGGTTTGTGCACTGACTGTTTGGTTGCTTGCTTGAACTCGCGCCACCTTAAATTGACATGCTGCTGTTCCATTTTCCATACAATGTGTACAGTTCAAATATTGGCAATTGTTTTGTTGTACCAATTTACTAAAATGTGTACACTAGCCTGTTATACAACCTTGCCCGATTACTTATGTGCCTTGTGCATGTTGTCATGGTTTTACCATGTGTCTCGAACCCAAGTTACTATGATTCTTATATCAAATGTACATGGATAGTAATTACCCAAAATATTGGTACTTGTTGGTATCCTTTGCTGCCCTTGCTGATTCAGTGTGCATTAGCCGCCATGAGAAATTTGTGCCTCTAGATTTATATATACATATAGGTAGAATATATGTGGCAAGTGTAGAAGTGGGAATGCCCTCCTTTTTCCACGTAAAAACCTGATCAAAAGTATATGACTTGTTTTATTACATGACCTATTGTCATATTATATCTTTATACATGTAGTACATCACTTTGAAGAATTTAGGCTGCATACACAACACTGCTCATATTTGTTTACCCTGTACAGCATTTTGTTCACATGTTGAAGTTTAAAGTACACTTTGACCCTGTTTTGCATGAAGCACAGACTGTATTGTTCTGCCTGCACCTAGATGTATATATATGAAGGAAAATGTGAGATAGATGGTAGTAGAATCATAGCAAGTGGTTAGTTCAATGCCACCCATTTAGTTTGCATATTCAGTCCATGCGTTGAATATTATGTGCTTGTGCAATCTAACTTGTTATTTCTATTCATTGCTGATTGATTTATGTGTTTGCTCCATGTTACTTGCACATGCTTGTTTCCCTTGCTGAAAGCACATAGAACATTTATTTTATGGTTAGGAACATGTGACTTAAGAATCATGGTTAATAATGTTTAAATTTTGGTTAAGATTAACTATTATATTTCAATATTTTATTCAAAGTTGATTTACTTGAACAACAAATATTAATCCTAACTCGAGTGCTTTGTGTTTTGCATGAAACACTCGGGTCAGATCCGAGCGTTGCAGATTTAAAGACTTCCGCTATTGAAGTTATTAAGTGGTGAAGACATGCGCACTAGTTTGACAATTTTTGCAAATTTTATTTTATTTAAAATTTATGTAATTCCACTATGTAAAATTTATTGTACAACTCTGATATTTGTGTAAAATGCTTCCGCTATGAGATATTATAGCTTATTTATTCAGCGATTTTTGTGAGTTGATTCTATTAAACCCGTAAGCTAAATAACAATATGTCGTTTTGAGCGGTTTAGTTTGGTTTAATTACCGACTTAAAGAAATTGTAAAGGCAGGTTGTTTCAACCTACTCCCAGGTGGACTTCTCGACCCAAACCACTTAAGACCTAAGGAAGCGGACTATACACGAAGATTATCAAGTTCGTACCTAATTAGCCTTTAATATCTCTTCTTATGGGAGTAAAGCGGGATACATAATTGAGTTATTCCCATTTAATCTCACTTTACGGGAATACAATACAGACGCCAAGCGTTCGTCATCACGGGTTCCTATAGTAAATAATATTTTACCATTACCTACTTACTAAGTCTGTTCTTTATTTTTTCTATATCAAGTTATAAAAAATAAGGAAAGTTGCATTATCCTTATCCTAGGATATTTATTTAGTTAATTTTCTTACTGGACTTAGTATTTAAGGCGACAACCAATACCCCTTTATTCTCTTTCTATTTCATTATATCTATTTAATAAGGGTATTGTCATTTATGACCATAACAGTCATATTTTCCTAAGGTGACAATTAATCTCTTAATTGTTATTTATTGTCATTGATTATAATTAATGTCACTTATGAACCCAACAGTCATAATTCCCTAAGACATTAATTCCTTAATTATCGTTTATTTCCGTTGGATATAATTAATGTCATCTATGAGCCTAAGCAGTCATAATTTTCCTAAGACACTAATTAACAATGGAATATCCTTATTTTATCAATCCTAAAAATATCTATTTGTTGTACCCCAATAGACATTTCTAATTTAATTACTTATTTATTGTTTGTTGGGCATATATATATATATATATATATATATATATATATATATGTATATATGTACATATGCACCAGACCCGTCACATTAAGCTGACCGCTTGTGGATGTTGGATTTGCTGGGCGGTTCTGGGCAGACATTGTAACAACCCAGAAAATCAGAACCAATTCAAAAAATTTATTTTAACTATTTTAATGAATTTTGAATATTTAAAATGATTTATTCAAAATTTGGTTTCAAATTTTAAATGAATGTACAAGATTCAAAATAAATCGGATTTCAGTAAAACCAGAAATATATGAATCTACTTGAAAATATCTTTCCAATGAATGTGAAAAATCCAGATTTCATAACGGGAATAAAAAGTTATGTCCAGTTGAAAATTCAAAATAGTCGCTATGGAATTAGTATATATTTTAATATAGTATATAGCCCTTAAAAATAGTCATTTTGCAAACGACCTCCGTTTTCGACGAAACCACTTTTATTGGATTCAGAATGTCAAATTATTGCTAAATTCCAATTTTCATAATTTTTGGAATCAATATGTGAGCGTAGCAAAAGAAAACGTGTTTTTTCAATTTCAATTGAATTTAAACGACTGGAAAATGGTTATTTTTCAAACGGTCTCCAAATTCGATGAAATTAGTTTTTTTAGGATTGTATCGTCAATACATAGCTAGATTTATTTTTTGGGAATTTTTGGACTCGGTATGTGGCCCTGGTAAATTGTAATGTATGTTCAAATGTAATATAAATGGATTTATATTTTAATTTAAATGAAAACTAATCGAAACAATCAATTGGCTTATGGGACATATCCCATTGTGTCCTGAATGGGGGTATTTACCTAGAGATGAGAGTCATTCGGTTCGATTTGGAGTTCGTGGCGGTAAACAAGAAATTCATGAATTTTTGGAAAATAAAATAATATAAATATAATTTAAAACCCTAATTTTTTTCTAATTTCTCATTCGTTAAAAAAAACTAAGCCGCCTCCCTCTCACGAACGGTAGACTTCGTTTAATTCTTCCTCCCCAAAATCTTTTTAATCCATGCAACGGTTTCAGGAATTAAAATATGGAAATCAAAGAGCGAACCAAGGGCTTCAAATCCATGTATGCTTGATGGATTATCGTGGGATGTGTTGTTTGAAATGGAGCCCAAAAGCACCGCCTTCGCACTCCATTTCAGGCGCAGCTCTGCCATCGAGTTTGCCAAAAGAGGTAGCAATGGGAAGCTCTCGTGCCGGCCGTCCAGGTGATGCCCTCTGATCAACCTCCGACGTTGTCCTGGTGGTGCGACGGTGAACTCTTCTAATCGACAGATGGGTTCAACGATTCCAATATACAAATGTGGGAGGTAAAGAAAATTTAACAAATTAGTTATTAATTATTCTAGGTTATTAATTAAAGTAATTAACATATAAATAACATTGTTTTAAAATTGTAATTTTTTATTAATTAGCATTGTTTTATTTTCAGAAATATAAAAATAGATTTGTTTTAAGAAAAAAAATATAAATAGCATAGGTTTTAAAATAAAATTAGCATTGCATTTGAAAATAAAATTAGCGTTAGTTTGAAACTAAAATTTGCGTAGCTTTTAAGATAAAATTAGCGTTGTTTTTGAAAATAAAATTTGCATAGCTTTTAAGATAAAATTAGTGTTGTTTTTGAAATAGAAAAATAAAAATAGTTTAAATAAAAATATGTTTTCTTATATAAAAACCTTTGTTATAAAAATTCGATTTTTAGTTATATAAAAATGTGATCTTATGTGTATATATATATATTTATATTGCGATATAAAAATACAATTTTTATATATATAGATTTGAAATAAAAATATGATTTTCATATATATATATATATAACGTTATGATAAAAATATGATATTTATATATAGCGATATAATAACAATGTGATATATATATGGCTTTGAACAAAAATGTTATTTTTAATATAAATAGCTTTGTTAAACATGTGATTTTTAATATCAACTGCATGAAACAGATGGTGATGGAACGGACTGAAATCAAAATGGAATCCAAACAATCCCATAAAGATTGACGGAGTGGAAACCAAAGGTAAGAACTGCTCACTCTAATTTTGTTTACAGTTAAATATATACTAGGATGCAGACAGTGCTTAGTAGCACCCGACACCTTTGAATGAAACCATGGATGTTTTTTTGTTTGTTTTGATTGATAAATTGGTTGAATTTGATTTGGAATGTAAATTGAATTGATTAGAATTGGTATGTGTATGTCGCGAGCCAGTATTAGGCGAGGGATAAGGCTGGACCTTATTCCGGTTCTAGTATCACGTCGTTATGCTGCCGAAATTTTCTAAAAATGTTAGGACAATTAAAATATCATTTTTATTGTATAAATGAACAGTATAAAATATTCATATGTTGAAATAAATATTTTATCGTTAAAAATATAATTTTTAACAAATATATGAATGAAAATAAATATTCATTTACAAATCGGACAATTTGTTTGTATACACTCATTTGACTGATATTGATTGGGACGATATATTTTACACATCATCTAACAGAACAAATAAAATCAATGTGTTTTGGTTGAAAGCCCACACGGGTATTAGGATGATATTTAGCATACACTAATCCCAATTATTTAGTTGCATGTCAATCGATTGGTTGACAGACTATTATAAGCATTAATTATATATATTTAATGCTCATGTAGTTGTGTAATGCACTCTGGATGATGGTTGATTGTGTTTGATTATTGTTGTGTACATGTGTGTATAAAATCCATATAAATAAAATTATATGGTAATAGACTGTGCCTGATTCCAATTCGGAAAGAACGAATATTTTAAATTAATGAATATTTTAAAATGATGAATAATGAATATTTTTAAATAACTAATATTTTAAAATAATATTCAGTAATGGATCAAAATATGATTTTGATGTCCGATTTGGGATGGACACGAAAATATTGAAATATATGAAGCAGTGTAGATTAGATATGCATCATTTTGACGAGAACGGTATTTATATCGATTTTATTAACTTTTATAATGAATATCAAAAAGGAAGTGATTTCAAAATCTAATGTTTTGAAAATATTATCATTTATATATTAATGATATGGAATATTCAATTATGATCTAAAATTGAATATGATGTTGAAATCGTTTTTAAAATTAATTTTTAAACGATTTACAAAATACGTTTTGAATGAAAATCGATGAAATAAATATAATATATATTATATATATTCAATGGCCTGAATAGAACGCACCGCGCTGCGGTAGTTCACGAATTTCGACCATTGACTTCGAACGGATATTACGGGAGATCCGACCGTCGGATTCTCCTAAAACCAAAACCATTGGGTTTGTATCGAAATTAGATTTCCAACGAATATAAGAGATTTGAAATCTAGCGGTTGGATTTGGAATTATGTCCAAATCAAATTTGGAAAAGGTCGTTGTAAGTGCAGTTCGATGACCGTTTATGGAAATCGACTTTACGGGCCTTGATAAAATTATTAATAATTTGAGTAAAATTATAAGAAATGATTTGGAAAGAATTAGGATGAAAATTTCCCCATTTGTAAAGATAAAAATATAATTTTATCAAAATGAACTAGTTATTAACTAGATTTGAAATCCAATAATTTTTTAAATAAAATAAATTGGATTGGTGAATAGTTTTAAAATAACCAGAAATTTCCAATGAACAAATTGGAATGGATTTGGAATGGAAATAATCTTCGGAATATTTCGATCTTGGGTTTCATGATTATACAGATATTGTTACGGAAATTTGGAAGATATATTTATATCGTTATTTTATATGTGATATTTGTTGGTTTCAGAATTTGATATTGAATATAAGCCGATATAATTTCTATTCAGAGCCTTGTATTTAATTTCAAATGGGATTTTGGGTTTCTTGTGAATGTGTTTTCAGTAACACTGTTCTTAAACCCCGTTTGAAAAGAATAAATCTTTTAATTAAGATTATTAGAGTTTCCAGTTACATTTGGTAATTGGAAAAAAATGGAATGTGAATCGGGTTTATCGTGAACTATGTTTTTAATGACATTCGTTCTTTAACCAGATTAACAGTGAAATATGATTTGGAGTTTATAAATCTTTTAATTAAGATTTAGGGGAGTTTTCCAAAGAAAAGTTTTCCAATTTAATAAAATAAATTGGAATGGAATGGAATTCGATTTGGTAATAATCGAAGTGAACTTATGCGGAGGAAGACTATTACTATATATGGAATTTAAAAGGATTTGCGGTTATTCCATTTATATTATTGGTTGGATACAGAAGTTTATATTGATTGTATATATTGATCTATTTTCCATGAAGATTCCATAATTAATGGAATGATATTTTGGGTTTACCGTGAACTGTGTTTTAAACGACATTAGTTATTTAACCCAGCTAAAGATAAGATTAATTTCTTAAATTTGAATAATCATTAAGTAATGATTTTTGATATTAAAACTGGATTAGAGTTTTAATGAATCTTTAATTTGATTGGAATGAGAATGAGAAAAATAAATTTATCGAATTCATGAAATGATCAAGAATGGAGTATCACCAGTTTTACTCCAAGCGATAGTCCGATCTTTAATTAGATTTGAATGGGAAATGGTAACTAATTTTTACCGATAACACCGTGGTGTTAGATATGGAGTATTACCAGTTTTGCTCCATGGGATGAATAGGTTGGGATTGGGAAATAAACAAATGATTACTTCGGTAAGGTGCGCTAATCCCGACTAGTTTTGGATAAACCTTAATTTGGTTTGAATTGATATCCAATGGAAGATTAAAGAATAAATTTAAAGAATTTATCTTTGATAAAATTATTGGGAACCTTTCCCAAAGGATATGAATATTTAAACAAAAGAATATTCTGGATTGGAATGAGGCGTATGTTGTGTTTTTATAGCACTTGTTTATAAGATACGCGAGTTATTCAGAAAGACCCGGTTTATCCCATTCTGAATAACTGAATCGACGATAAGTTAATGATGAAGACGGTGGTTGAAGACCGGAGGTCTTCACATCGTTTGGATGATTACTGATGTCTTGATTGGGCTGTACACCCAAGACGAGGTAATAAGTGATGATCGTCCAGAAGCAATTGGAGATCGAATAGATATGCAAGGACCTCTCTCCTGTATTGGGCATATGGGATGAGGAATATTGTGCCTCTGGTTTTGTTTAGACCCA
This sequence comes from Allium sativum, assembly GCA_030737875.1. NCBI lineage: Eukaryota > Viridiplantae > Streptophyta > Magnoliopsida > Asparagales > Amaryllidaceae > Allium > Allium sativum. The sequence continues at coordinate 25,954,362 of JASFAX010000024.1, forward strand.
GAATGAACTTGTAAATGGATGTGTGTCTGACATTGGATTTTATTCTGTGTTAATTGATCTCTATTAAATATATATCTGTTTGGTGGCGAAGAATTTGTTCTTTTGCTTAACACACTTCTCTGAGATGTGCGAGCTCAGAGGTTATATATCGATAGACATCAGTCGCATGGCATGAATTGTCAGTGTGGCATGCTAAGATGCAAATGATCAAGGCCTTTGTTGAAAAGTAGAGTCTTGTGGTTGGTGATCAAAGTACGACTTTAATATAGCATAGCTTTGTGTATAGCGTTAATTCACGAGCCTCACTCCATGAGGTGAACCAGAAACGGGAGAGGACTTTAGTGAGGGCATGCGTTTCCTTCTAGCTAGGAGTGGTGTCACGGTATGGAGCCCAAACATTTTTACTTATGTGGATGATGGACAGCGAGATGCCTCAGATATATCGATCACTACGGGACCGATGAATGACGTGGTCGACATACTGACTGGACTTGCACCCCATAGGGCGGGGAAACGCATTGTTCAGGCATTTTAATCCACTCTGTGTGGAACGGCCTTGACAATCCAAGGCTTGACTGAGTACTTGCCTGAGACACGGGCTAGAGCGTCTCGAAGCTTTAGGGACGATCCCTTGCCTTGGTTCACAGATGAAAATCCAACTTGTAATACGTGACTTTGCGGTTTTAATTGTAGAACTAGTATGGCGACATGATAGATGGTACTCATGCCGTCTATGATTGATACATTTATATTTGAAGTTGTTTTCGAAACACCATACACTTATAATAGTATCAAATGATTTGTTTTGAAACGTACCAAGCATGTTTGGTTATTATAAGGGAAAACCCTATCCTCCGGCTTGCATTGCTTTGTGTGATGGGACCTGGGTCTTATAATAGCTTCATTTTCCAAACAAAAAAAAGCGTTGCGCTGTTTATTTTATGCACTGGTATTCTTGGAGGAAACCCGTTCCATGTTATACGGCGTGGTCCCTTGATTTACTTTATTTCTAAAGTAAAAGATTTAATAAGTATTTTTAGTTCTCACACTAGTAACATGATGACTTGGATTATTTTAACCTAAATTCTGGGTGCCTCTATTTTCCACATGGGCAGCTAGAAGTTTTGGTTTTGCAGATATTATATTCACAGGATCCTGGATTTTCAACTGGAACTATATTCGGAAAGCTCTGTATCCGTGTATTCATTTCAGTTGTGTTATGTATTATTTTCCGCTGCTTTGTATTTAAATGTAATTTAAATCTCTGATATTTGTCAAATGTATATTATTTATTCATACTCTGTTATATTCTTGTACTTTAATGTAATTGTTGTAATAAGAAATGAAATGTTCTTCTGTTTGTGTTCTGATATTTCATGTTCTCAACTCAATCTGGGCTTTCCCAAATGTGCGAGTTTGGGTCGTTTCGTCGTGGTATCAGAGATTTGGTTTATAGAGCTCGAGAACAAGACACATTAGAACTAAACAAAAGAATTCATCAGAGATTGGATTATATCCAATAAGAATGACTCTTAAAGATAGGATAAGTAGTATCCTAGAATGGGTCTGTAGAGTGTTATTTTTAAAAATAAAAATGAAAACAAAATTTTGTTTTGAAAATTTAAACTTTATTATTCGTATTTGAATATCTATTTTAGATTGAATTTGGACAGCCGAGTATATGAAGATTTTGAATATACGCGTAATTAACGTATATTCGAAGTCTCAAATATATTGGATGGATATAGAATCACACTCTAGTCGTCCGGAGATGACCCTTACGATACTGGTGATTAACATGTCAGCATCAGTAGTTTGTGTTCGAGTTTCGAAAGTGGGATATCTATATATTTCCAATTGACTGGTGTGAGAACCAAAATTAGATAGGATTTATTTGTTGTGATTTGGCATCAAAAATGGATTTTTAGTATATGAAAAAAGTTATATATTTGAAAAGATAATCAAATAATTGATTGATGATTGTGTTGTATGATAATTAGTTTGACTAATTAAAATGTTGGAACCAATAAGAAAATGAATGGTAAATTTAGCCAAATTGAATCAAATGTTGAACTGAATTGGAAATTTGTTGAAATTGCTTATATGTACATGTGTATATAATGAACATGTCATAGCAAGGAGGCTAAGAAGAGGAATAAAATTGTATGCCCGACAAATAGGTACATGTTTACTAATTTATTTAGTTTGGATGATTTTATGAGCCGATTGGCTAGCCGCTTGGCTTTTTCTTTTGGATTGATGAGGGCACTGCGTGGCTAGTTGCTGTTTTAAAGGTCTCCCCATGCAAAGGAGGTTATGGTGAAATTTTTCAAAAATTTAGGGTGTTAACCAAATTTTTGAGAAATTAGAAAATTCTTAGAAGCTGAAAAGTTGAAGAATGAAAGCCAGAATGAAAGTTGAGTTGGTTAGTAAAACAACTTTCAGCTCCGTTCCTTTTCGAGGATGAAAAGATTTTAAGTGGAGGTGATTGTAACAACTCGGAAAATCAGAACCAGTTTAAATTTTTTATTTTAGCTATTTTAATGAATTTTGAATATTTAAAATGATTTATTTTAAATAATAACGACAATTTTTTTATTTAAATCGAAGTTAGAATGAATAAATTTATTTTATTCGTATAATGAGCCTGAAATGGCATGGTAGTTTGAAAATTCGATTTCAAATTTTAAATGAATGTACAAGATTCAAAATAAATCGGATTTCAGTAAAACCAAAAATATACGAATCTATTTTAAAATATCTTTCCAACGAATGTAAAAAATCCATATTTCATAACGGGAATAAAAAGTTATGTCCAATTGGAAATTCAGAATAGTCGTTATGGAATATACATATTTTAATATAATATATAGCCCTTAAAAATAGCCATTTTGTAAACAACCTCCATTTTTGATGAAACCATTTTTGTTGGATCCGGAATGTCAAGTTATTTATAGATTCCAATTTTCATAATTTTTGGAATCAATATGTGAGCATAGCAAAACAAAACATGTTTTGTCAATTTCAATTGAATTTAATTGACTGGAAAATGACCATTTTTCAAACGGTCTCCAAATTCGACGAAATTAGTTTTGTTAGGACCATATCGTCAAAACATAGCTAGATTTATTATTCGGGAAATTTTGGAGTCGGTATGTGGCCCCAGTAAATTAAAATGTACGTTCTAATGTATTTATATTTTAATTAAATGAAAACTGATCGAAACAATCGAATTGGCTTATAGGACATATCCCATTGTGTCAGGAATGAGGGTATTTAGCTAGGGACGACAATCGTTGGGTTCGATTTGAAGTTCATGTGGTAAACAAAAAATTCATGAATTTTTGGAAAATAAAATAATATAAATACAATTTAAAACTCTAATTTTTTCTAATTTCTCATTTGTTAAAAAATCTGAGTCGCCTCCCTCTCACGAATGGTGGATTTCGTTCGATTCTTCCTCCCCAAAATCCTTTCAATCCATGCAACGGTTTCAGGAATTAAAATATGGAAATCATAGAGCGAATCGAGGGCTTCAAATCCATGTATGATTGATGGATTATCGTGGGGTGTGCTGTTTGAAATCAGAGCCCAAAAGTGCCGTCTTAGCACTCCATTTCAGGCATAGCTCCGCCACCGAGTTCACCAAAAGAGGTAGCGACGGGAAGCTCTCGCGTCGGCCATCCAGGTGATGCCCTCCTATCAACCTCTGACGATGACCTGGTGGCGTGGCGGTGAACTCTTCCAATCGACAGATGGGTTCAACGGTTCTAGTATACAAACGTGGAAGGTAAAGAAAATTTAACTAATTAGTTATTAATTATTCTAGGTTATTAATCAAAGTAATTAACATATACATAACATTGTTTTAAAATTGTAATTTTTAATTAATTAGCATTGTTTTATTTTTAGAAAAATAAAAATAGATTTGTTTTAAGAAAAAAAATATAAATAGCATAGCTTTCGGAATAAAATTAGCATTGTTTTTGAAAATAAAATTTGCATAGCTTTTAAAATAAAATTAGCCTTGTTTTTGAAAATAAAATTTGCATAGATTTTAAGATGAAATTAGCGTTTTATTTTGTTGTAAATAACAGTGTTGTATACACGAATATATGATTTTTGTTTGATGATAACAACCAAATTTATTTTATTATTGAATGTGTTTGTAACTGTACTGGTATACTACACATCAGACAGGAATATAATATTTCTGTTTAAATGAAGTACAACTATACAAAAATTTAAAAATTCACACAGTATTTTATTTGAACAAGAATATTTTATTTCAATATTTAAACAGTACAGATTTATAACTTCACTATTTGTATATACATCATTGATAGACATTTCAAAATTTTCAATTTCATACTCAGTTCCTCTTTACAACACTTACACTTTCATATATACTACATTTCTATACAGTTCACTCGTATATACCAACACATATGAATATCATCATCTTCAGTCTTCTTGACTTCACAGCATTCCACAGTCAATTCAGTCATCTTCATACCTGTTCATACAAAAGAACACACACAGTAGACTGCAACAAAAATAAAATTAAATAAAAGCAAATAAAAATTTATTTTTTAAATTTTATTTGCCTCAGAATTACGGTGTGTTTCTCATCATTTCTCTAGACTTTGTCTGATATGCAGGGACAGAAAAACTCGTCTGGATGGCTGCATATACACACATGTATACACGTGTGCACTGCCACGCCAGTCCAGTGTCACGACTGAGGAGTAGTCACTTGGACCATCTCGACTCAGCGCAATATACTCATGAACATGAACAAAGTCAAAAGAAAAAGTAAAATGGTCGACAAGTCAACACACATTAAAAATGGTCAAGCACATTACTAGTACATAAAAACAATGCAGCAACATACAAGAAACAACATGGAGGAGCAAAACTAAGGTCACAAGTACATAGGAGCATTTACAAGTGCAGTCACAAAGAAGAGTAAAGCAACAGTTCAATGATCGGCTAGCAAGCATGAGTGATATATGGTGCATACACAAGGTGAAGTGGCATAATGTAGAGCATCAATAATATACACAAGCCAAAGGCATTTCAAGATGCAAACTGGTGGCGCACAAGCATGAATGGCAACAGGAAAATGAATGCTTGGAGTTTTATCTTTGAAGAAGAATTCGTGCAGTGGATACAGGCATGAAATCGGTGCAATGTACAACAAATCTATTAATAATAAGAGTGTTCAACAACTAAGCAGCATGTCGAACTGAACCAGCAAGTGAACAAAGAGAACAAGGTGAAGCCGTTCAAGTTAAGTCAGCCATAAAAAAAAAATTCTAGCATGAGAACCGATAACTCACATTATGCCAAAAACTACTCAAGATTTCATTTTACAATCCCAGTCGAGCGCTTATTCAGGAGAAGAAGATAACCAACAATTTATCAGGAAATCTATGTATCAACAGTTTTTAGCGAATTGCAACCAGTGACAAGTCCACAAATCAGAGAAAATCATCAAGACAGATAAGGGTTGAAATCATCAATTAACAGTGCAAGACTTGGCAAGTTTTAAATCATTATGCAATCAATTTAAGAGCCACAAAATTCTCAAGATCAATAAGGTCGAATCAACCATAATTTTAGAAACATATCAGGCAAGCAATCAAAAGGAGCTGTTTCAACAACTAAAAGAACAAGACAGATTTTTTTTAGAAGGGAAATCATTTTTAATGGTAAAGTTACAGAAATCCAAGTGAGGTGTAAAGTCAAGCAGGGAGCAAATTCAAGCATGCATGTTTCAATAACAGCAAAATGAAAATGGAATTTAACCAAGTTAGAAGAGCATTTGTATGATCAAGTTTTTGTTAAAAAGCAAATATCAAGTGCGACATCAATTAAAAAGTTTGGCAAGTTCAAGTGTTGATTCTGTTCAAAGGAGGATCAAAAGCAGTACCCATTTCTGATCAATAAAAAGTTACCATAGTGATCAAGCATAATATCAGTTCTTAACAAGATCAAGGCTCTTATCAAAGAGAAACACAAATTCAAAGTCAAGGAAGTCAAGCGAAGAATCTGTCCAGTTTTTTTTTAAAAGAAGCAACTGTTCATATCAGATTTAAAGACAAAAAAAATGGTTTTTTTTTAGAATGATTCAAAGAATTTTTTAAATTCCAGAAAGTAGGATTTAAATTTATTTCAAGACCAATTCAAAGTTCCAGAAGCATACGAGGCAAGGAAGAATTCATCACGCAAAATATAAGTTCAAATCAAGGAATTCGAAGTCAAGGAAGACTCAATCAAAAGTTCCAGATCAGCCGCAAGAAATTTCCAGAAATTCAAGGTCCAAAATTCATGAATATATCTCGACCAAGTAATACACGAAATTAGAGCATATATCTCGGATTTACAATCTTATATAAACACCAATCATCATCGGCTATCATAATCGAAGTTAAAAAAAAATCAAAGAGAAAGGCGATTTGAAATAACATACCAGAGAACGGAAGCAACTTGGAACGAATCATCTCAACTCGATCAAATAATTAGAGCAAACACGAGCATACAGAGAACCAGATTCACTTTCCAATTTCAATTTTCAATTTCAGAGCATCGAGATTTGTGACGAAGAAACCCTAGCTAAATCGCCTCCACAATTTTCAGAAAGAAGGAGATATCGGGCCACAGATTGAAGCCAAAAGGATTCAAACATCAGAGAGCTATTTCAAATTTCAAGAATAACATAACAATTCAAGATTTAGGGCAAAATTGAAAACCCTAGTTGTGTAGCCGCCATTTTTCCAGAAAGTAACAAAGGAGCTCGGGCCAAAAGTAAAGTGGTGAAGCAAGTATAAAGGGGCCAGCCAAGTTATAAAGGGATAAGGACCTAATGGGGTTTAGTTTTAAATAACTAAGGGTTTTAAATAACTAAGGGTTTTTATTGTCTATTTGTTTTTAGATTTTCAATTTGTAATCAAATCAGAGTTTTCAAGTTTGTCTCCAAAACTAGGGGAGACGAATTACAGCGTTTGTAATTTGGGGAAATCTGGTTTTTGGGATAAAAACCAGTGCAGGGTTTTGAGCGTAGGGTTAAGAACAGTTGGGAGCGAGTGTCGCGAGTTTACAGGGGATTGTAAGCGTAGAGATTGTTTTAACTCCTAGTAGAAACCTTGGGGAATGCAGCAGTAGGCAGGGTTTAGCCGAAGCTGGGTATATCTGTGTGTTATTTATTTTCCGCATTTATTCTGATTATTATCTGTGCTGTGATTATTTAATTACTCTGTGAAAATCTGTGATAAACCCTATTCACCCCCCCCCCCCTCTAGGGTTAATTTAGATCCTACAAGTGGTATCAGAGCAGGTATTTTTAACTCTAGAGTCATGAATTTGTCAAACAACGCTTTTTCTGAGGGTCAGTCCATAGCTAGGCCACCAATGTTTAATGGAACTGATTATGCATATTGGAAAGCTAGGATGAAAATTTATTTGAGTTCTGTCGATTATGATGTGTGGGATATTATTGAAACGGGTTATAGATCTCCCACTGTTATTGTTAGTGGTGTTGAAATTCCTAAATCAAAAGATAGGTGGGATGCTAATGATAAAAAATTATTTTCAACTAATGCCAAAGCAATGAATGCTTTAATTTGTGCTCTTGATAAAACTGAATTTAATCGAATTTCTCATTGTGAGACAGCACAGGAAATATGGCATACGTTGGAGGTCACACACGAAGGTACATTTCAAGTGAAGGAATCTCGTCTCGCTCTTCTCAGCCACGAATATGAAAATTTCTCTATGCAAAAAGACGAAGATATAAAAGAGATGTATGGACGCTTCTCATCACTGGTCTACAATGCAAAAGCTCTTGGAAAAACCTATACCGAAGTGGAATTGATCAGAAAGATACTGAGAGTACTACCGATGAATTTTGAAGCAAAGGTGACGGCGATTCAAGAATCAAAAGATCTGAATAAAGTAAGCATGGAAGAGTTGATCGGAAATCTGATTACTTACGAGATGGAGTTGAAAGCAAGAGAAGAACGAAAGGATTCTGAATCAAAGAAGAAGATGATTGCTCTAAATAATTCTGTTGAAAGTAATGATGATGATCCCGCTGAAGAGCTAGCCATGGTTTTGAAAAAATGGGCCAAAGGAAAATACAAACCACGAAAGAAGAATTCAAAAACCGACAAGTCTGAAAGTTCAGATAGTTCAAACGATGAAGTGTTTTGCTACAATTGCAAGAAACCCGGACATATCAAACCAAATTGCCCACATCTTAAAAATGAAAAGAAGAAGAAGTTCAGAAGAAAGAAGAAAGCCTTTGTTGCTACATGGGATGATGAAGAAGGAGAAGAAGTTTCTAAAAGTGAAGAAGAGGAAGCTAATTTGTGTCTTATGGCTCATTCTGTTTCAGAAAGTAGTGAAGAGGATTCAAGTGAGGTATCGAGTTTTACTTATAAAGATTTAATTCTAATGTGTCACGATCTCACAAAAATCGTTGATTCTCTTGAACTAAAAGTTAAGAAATTAAAATCTGATAGGTCAAAACTAGTTCAAGAAAATAACAGTTTAGAAACAAAACTTGAAAAAGTTAAGAATTCACCGCTTTCAGAATGTGAAAAATATCAATTTTTGAGTAACGATTTTTTAAAATTAAAAACTGATCTTGAGTAACTTAAAAGTGAAAACATGAATTTGAAAAATGAAAATCATGATTTTGAAAAATTGATTGGAAAGTTTAGAGAATCTGAAAAACTTGATTTTGGAAAGCGAAAACAATTTGAAATTGAAATTTCCAAGTCCGATGCTAGAATCAAAGCACTTGAAAACGAAAATTTGATTTTAAAACAAATTGATGCTGAAAAGAGGAAAATCGCTATCAATCGTTGTTCAAATTTAATGAAAGAAAATAGGGATCTTAAATTTAAAATTCAACGACTTGAGTCAGCTTTGACTAAATTTTCTAAAGGAGAGAAATCATTGAATATGTTGTTAAAAAATCAATTTTTTGTTCAGAATAAAAAGGGACTTGGATTTGAATCTAATCAAGTTGAAAAACAAAATTTTAATGATTTTAAAAATCCTTTAATTGGCTTTGAAAATGATCAAATTGAATTTTTGAAATTTAATAATTTCAAAGGGTTTTTAAATCATAAACAAATTGATAACTCGTTTAAAAACAATTCATTTAAATCTGTTTGGATTCCAAAAATTAACAAAGTAAATTTAAGCAAATCTAAACAAATTTGGGTCCCAAAGGGTACGCTAGTGAATAATAATGGATTGTTATATAAACGGGTTTGGGTACCAAAACGTGTAAGCAAAGATAAGAGTGGTAAAACAATTTTTGTTAGACCACTCGATCATATAAACATTTAGGTACTGTGGGAGGCTGAGGAACAACTGTGCTTAAGTTAGATAAAATTCAAATTGATTCATATATCAAATTATTTGGAGTTCCTTAGCCATAGATTCAGAGTTGGAGATTCATTGGATCATGTTGATTATGGTAAGTCAGGTATGATCTCTAAACTCGTACTTTTATTTTAATTCTTTTTAGTTTATTTTCTTTTTAGTTTACTTTTACTTGGCTGTTTTTGAAATCATTCATTATGGATTGTTGAAATTCTTGGATTATAAAAAAAAAATTGATTTTTTTTTGGTGATTTCAAACAATTATCTTCAGATTTAATAAGATTTCAAACAATTAATTTTTAGGTGATTATAAAAAAATTCTCTGATAATGTCACTTGTGATTCTTGCTTTGAAAATGATCTTGTGCTGCTCTGATAAGGAAATTGATTTGATTCATTTAAGTGTGTTGGTGATTAAATGATAAGTTAGAAAATCAGTAACCGGATTTAGTTAAAATTCATAGACAATTTGAATTGATATATAAATGGTTTTAAAAATTGTCTAGGAGCAATCAGTGTTAAAAATATTAGAAAATTTCATTTTCTAACTGATTGATTTTTTAAGCTGATTTTCAACTTGCATTTTTCCAAAACTCCTCTTAAAATTGATATTTTCAATTTTAAAATTATTTTTGATTATTTATTCAAAAATTGAAATTATTGATTAATTTGAACCGTTTTTGGGACTCATCAAAATTATTGATAGATTTATGAAACTGTGATGAGTTGCAACTATGGTATAATTCATAACTAGAAGAGATATTATTTTAAATTTCATGATGATTAGACAGATTTTATAATATCTTTGAATTAGAGCTTATTTCACGACCATCTTCTATATCTACCATATTTCTGTCATTCATCATGGTTTTATTTAGTTTGGGGAGTTCTAATTATTCTTGAAATTTAAAAAAAATTAAATTAAATAAATAAATAATTTATCCTTGGTATTCACTCCCATTTAAAAATCCTCGCGGTTATGCGTGGGTGAATTACCTTAATTTCTATGTGCTTCCATTCTCACTTAAAAGACCTTCGGGCTGTGCATGGATGGAACTCATTAGAGAGGATAAAGTTAAGTTACTACTCACCCCATTTAAAAGACCTTTGGGCTATGCGTGGTTAGAAAGTGCTTAACATTTTCTTTAGCATATTTAAAATCTTTAAAATTCATATTCAAATATTCAATTTTTATTGAACTCTCCTCATTCGATAAAATCCATCGTAAATCCATTCATTCTGAAAGTGAAATTTGCTTCTGATTTGAAAATTATTATGATTTTTGTTTGATTAAATGGGATTTGCGATATATATTCTCTCTCTTAATTTGAATTTATATTTATAGTCAATATTCATCACTGTTTCAATTTCTATTATCCTTTTGATGATAACAAAAGGGGGAGAATTGTCAAGATTTTGACTGATGAGTATTTAATTCAAAAATATTTTAAGATTGGAAATTAAATATCTAGAGGGAGAATGGTCAACTGGATTACATCATTCATATTTTTTCACATATATAGGGGGAGTTCAGTTGTAGGGGGAGCATACAAATAGGGGGAGTAATATATTTCACATTCAAACACATTCAAAATCTTTTATTTGTTTGTCATCATCAAACGGGGGAGATTGTTGTATATAACAGTGTTGTATACAAGAATATATGATTTTTGTTTGATGATAACAACCAAATTTATTTTATTATTGAATGTGTTTGTAACTGTACTGGTATACTACACATCAGACAGGAATATAATATTTCTGTTTAAATGAAGTACAACTATACAAAAATTTAAAAATTCACACAGTATTTTATTTGAACAAGAATATTTTATTTCAATATTTAAACAGTACAGATTTACAACTTCACTATTTGTATATACATCATTGATAGACATTTCAAAATTTTCAATTTCATACTCAGTTCCTCTTTACAACACTTACACTTTCATATATACTACATTTCTATACAGTTCACTCGTATATACCAACACATATGAATATCATCATCTTCAGTCTTCTTGACTTCACAGCATTCCACAGTCAATTCAGTCATCTTCATACCTGTTCATACAAAAGAACACACACAGTAGACTGCAACAAAAATAAAATTAAATAAAAGCAAATAAAAATTTATTTTTTAAATTTTATTTGCCTCAGAATTACGGTGTGTTTCTCATCATTTCTCTAGACTTTGTCTGATATGCAGGGACAGAAAAACTCGTCTGGATGGCTGCATATACACACATGTATACACGTGTGCACTGCCACGCCAGTCCAGTGTCACGACTGAGGAGTAGTCACTTGGACCATCTCGACTCAGCGCAATATACTCATGAACATGAACAAAGTCAAAAGAAAAAGTAAAATGGTCGACAAGTCAACACACATTAAAAATGGTCAAGCACATTACTAGTACACAAAAACAATGCAGCAACATACAAGAAACAACATGGAGGAGCAAAACTAAGGTCACAAGTACATAGGAGCATTTACAAGTGCAGTCACAAAGAAGAGTAAAGCAACAGTTCAATGATCGGCTAGCAAGCATGAGTGATATATGGTGCATACACAAGGTGAAGTGGCATAATGTAGAGCATCAATAATATACACAAGCCAAAGGCATTTCAAGATGCAAACTGGTGGCGCACAAGCATGAATGGCAACAGGAAAATGAATGCTTGGAGTTTTATCTTTGAAGAAGAATTCGTGCAGTGGATACAGGCATGAAATCGGTGCAATGTACAACAAATCTATTAATAATAAGAGTGTTCAACAACTAAGCAGCATGTCGAACTGAACCAGCAAGTGAACAAAGAGAACAAGGTGAAGCCGTTCAAGTTAATTCAGCCATAAAAAAAAAAATTCTAGCATGAGAACCGATAACTCACATTATGCCAAAAACTACTCAAGATTTCATTTTACAATCCCAGTCGAGTGCTTATTCAGGAGAAGAAGATAACCAACAATTTATCAGGAAATCTATGTACCAACAGTTTTTAGTGAATTGCAACCAGTGACAAGTCCACAAATCAGAGAAAATCATCAAGACAGATAAGGGTTGAAATCATCAATTAACAGTGCAAGACTTGATAAGTTTTAAATCATTATGCAATCAATTTAAGAGCCACAAAATTCTCAAGATCAATAAGGTCGAATCAACCATAATTTTAGAAACATATCAGGCAAGCAATCAAAAGGAGCTGTTTCAACAACTAAAAGAACAAGACAGATTTTTTTTAGAAGGGAAATCATTTTTAATGGTAAAGTTACAGAAATCCAAGTGAGGTGTAAAGTCAAGCAGGGAGCAAATTCAAGCATGCATGTTTCAATAACAGCAAAATGAAAATGGAATTTAACCAAGTTAGAAGAGCATTTGTATGATCAAGTTTTTGTTAAAAAGCAAATATCAAGTGCGACATCAATTAAAAAGTTTGGCAAGTTCAAGTGTTGATTCTGTTCAAAGGAAGATCAAAAGCAGTACCCATTTCTGATCAATAAAAAGTTACCATAGTGATCAAGCATAATATCAGTTCTTAACAAGATCAAGGCTCTTATCAAAGAGAAACACAAATTCAAAGTCAAGGAAGTCAAGCGAAGAATCTGTCCATTTTTTTTTTAAAAGAAGCAACTGTTCATATCAGATTTAAAGACAAAAAAAATGTTTTTTTTTTTAGAATGATTCAAAGAATTTTTTAAATTCCAGAAAGCAGGATTTAAATTTATTTCAAGACCAATTCAAAGTTCCAGAAGCATACGAGGCAAGGAAGAATTCATCACGCAAAATATAAGTTCAAATCAAGGAATTCGAAGTCAAGGAAGACTCAATCAAAAGTTCCAGATCAGCCGCAAGAAATTTCCAGAAATTCAAGGTCCAAAATTCATGAATATATCTCGACCAAGTAATACACGAAATTAGAGCATATATCTCGGATTTACAAACTTATATAAACACCAATCATCATCGGCTATCATAATCGAAGTTAAAAAAAAATCAAAGAGAAAGTCGATTTGAAATAACATACCAGAGAACGGAAGCAACTTGGAACGAATCATCTCAACTCGATCAAATAATTAGAGCAAACACGAGCATACAGAGAACCAGATTCACTTTCCAATTTCAATTTTCAATTTCAGAGCATCGAGATTTGAGACGAAGAAACCCTAGCTAAATCGCCTCCACAATTTTCAGAAAGAAGGAGATATCGGGCCACAGATTGAAGCCAAAAGGATTCAAACATCAGAGAGCTATTTTAAATTTCAAGAATAACATAACAATTCAAGATTTAGGGCAAAATTGAAAACCCTAGTTGTGTAGCCGCCATTTTTCCAGAAAGTAACAAAGGAGCTCGGGCCAAAAGTAAAGTGGGGAAGCAAGTATAAAGGGGCCAGCCAAGTTATAAAGGGATAAGGACCTAATGGGGTTTAGTTTTAAATAACTAAGGGTTTTAAGTAACTAAGGGTTTTTATTGTTTATTTGTTTTTAGATTTTCAATTTGTAATCAAATCAGAGTTTTCTAGTTTGTCTCCAAAACTAGGGGAGACGAATTACAACGTTTGTAATTTGGGGAAATCTGGTTTTTGGGATAAAAACCAGTGCAGGGTTTTGAGCGTAGGGTTAAGAACAGTTGGGAGCGAGTGTCGCGAGTTTACAGGGGATTGTAAGCGTAGAGATTGTTTTAACTCCTAGTATAAACCTTGGGGAATGCAGCAGTAGGCAGGGTTTAGCCGAAGCTGGGTATATCTGTGTGTTATTTATTTTCCGCATTTATTCTGATTATTATCTGTGCTGTGATTATTTAATTACTCTGTGAAAATCTGTGATAAACCCTATTCACCCCCCCTCTAGGGTTAATTTAGATCCTACAGTTTTGAAAATAAACTTTGCATAGATTTTAAGATAAAATTATTATTGTTTTTGAAAATAAAATTTGCATAGCTTTTAAGATAAAATTAGCATTGTTTTTGAAATAGAAATTGAAAAATAAAAATAGTTTAAATAAAAATATGTTTTTTTATATAAAAATCTTTGCTATAAAAATTCGATTTTTCGTTATATAAAAATGTGATCTTTTATATATATATATATACATATAAAAATACGATTTTTATATATATAGATTTGAAATAAAGACGCGATTTTCATATATATATATATATGTATATCTAACGTTATGATAAAAATTTGATTTATATATATGGCTTTGAACCAAAGTGGTTTTTTTTATTTAAGACTTTATTTCACGTTTACTGAACCTTTTTACTTTTTATTACTATTTTAGATTTTATTTCACTTTTATTGAACATTTTTACTTATTATTATTATTTAAAAAAAAACCTTTATCGGACGACTTTTTATTTGATTGGTTATTTTAAACCCTTTATATATATTATTATCATCATTATTTATTTTATTTTATTTTAATTTTGGGTTCCATATCTTGCCAACACCCACTTGTTTGGGATATATGGCTTTGTTGTTGTTGTTATATATGGCTTTGAACAGATATGTTATTTTTAATATAAATAGCATTGTTAAAAATGTGATTTTTAATATCAATTGTGTGAAACAAATAGCGGTGGAACGGACTGAAAACAAAACGGAATCCGCACCGTCCCATAAAAACAGAGGAGTGGAAACCAAAGGTGAGAACTGCTCACTCTAGTTTTGTTTACAGTTAAATATATACTAGGATGCAGACGGTGCTTAGTAGCACCCGACACCTTTGATTGAAACCATGGATGTTAGGTTGTTTGTTTTGATTGATAAATTGGTTGAATTTGATTTGGGATGTAAATTGAATTGATTAGAATTGGTATGTGTAATTCACGATCAGAGATAAGGCTAGACCTTATTCCGGTTCTAGTATCGCGCCGTTATGCTACCGAAATTTTCTAAAAATGTTAGGATAATAAAAATATCATTTTTATTGTATAAATGAACTGTATAAAATATTCATATGTTGAAATAAATATTTCATCGTTTAAAATATAGTTTTTAACGAGTATATGAATGAAAATAAATATTCATTTACAAATCGGACGATTTGTTTGTATACACTCGTTTGACTGATATTGATTGGGACGATATATTTGACACATCGTCCAACAACACAAATAAAATCGGTGTGTGCTGGTTGTAACTCCACACGGGTATTGGGATGATATTTGACGTACATTAATCCCAATTTTTTAGGTGTATGTCAATCGATTGGTTGACAGACTATTATAAGCATTAATTATTTATAGTTAATGCTTATGCGGTTGTGTAATGCACTCTGGATGATGATTGATTGTGTTTGATTATTGTTGTATACATGTGTGTATGAAATCCATATAAATAAAATTATATGGTAATTACTGTGTCTGATTCCAATTCGGAAAGAACGAATATTTTAAATTAACGAATATTTAAAAATGACGAATAATGAATATTTTTAAATAACTAATATTTTAAAATAATATTATGTAATGGATCAAAATATGATTTTGATGTCCGATTTAGGATGGACACGAAAATATTGAAATATATGAAGCCGTGTTGTTAGATATGTGCCATTTTGACGTGAACGGTATTTGTATATATTTTATTAATTTTTATAATGAATATAAAAAAGGAAGTGATTTCAAATTTAATGTTTTGAAAATATTATCATTTATATATTAATGATATGGAATGTTCAATTCTGATCTAAAATTGAATATGAAGTTGAAATCGTTTTTAAAACCAATTTTCAAAAGCTTTATAAAATACATTTTGAATGAAAATCGATGAAATATATAATATATATATATTATATATATATTCAATGGTCTGAATAGAATGCGCCGCGCCGCGGCAGTTCGTGAATTTCGACCATTGACTTTGAACGGACATTACGGAAGATACGATCGTCGGATTCTCCTAAAACCGAAATCGTTGGGTTCGTATCAAAAAGATTTTTCCAACGAATATAAGAGATTTGAAATCTAATGGTTGGATTTGGAATTATGTCAAAATCAAATTTGAAAAAGGTCGTTGTAAGTGCAGTTTGATGACCGTTTATGGAAATCGACTGTAATGGCCTTGATAAAATTATTAAGAATGTTAATAATTTGAGTAAAATAATAATAAATGATTTGGAAAGAATTGGGATGAAAATTTCCATGTTTGTAAAGATAAAAATATATTTTTATCAAAATGAACTAGTTATTAACTAGATTTGAAATCCAATAATTTTTAAATAAAATAAATTGGATTGGTGAATATTTATAAAATAACCAGAAATTTCCAACGAACAAATTGGAATGGATTTGGAATGGAAATAATCTTTGGAATATTTCGATCTTGGATTCCGTGATTATACAGATATTGTTATGGAAATTTGGAAGATAAATTTATATCGTTATTTCCAATACATTATTTGTTGGTTTCAGAATTTGATATTGAATATAAGCCAATATAATTTCTATTCAGAGCCTTGTATTTAATATCAAATGGGCTTTTGGATTTGTCGTAAATGATGTTTTCAGTAACACTGTTCTTAAACCCTGTTTGAAAAGAATAAATCTTTTAATTAAAATTATTAGTGTTTCCAGTTACATTTGGTAATTGGAATAAAATGGAATGTGAATCGGGTTTATCGTGAACAGTGTTTTTAACGTCATTCGTTCTTTAACCCGATTAACAGTGAAATATGATTTGGAATTTATAAATCTTTTAATTAAGATTTAGGGGAGTTTTCCAAAGAAAAGTTTTCCAATTTAATAAAATAAATTGGAAAGGAATGGAATTCGATTTGGTAATAATTAAAGTGAACTTCTGTTGAGGAAGACTGTTACTATATATGGAATTTAAAAGGCTTTGCCGTTATTCCATTTATATTATTGGTTGGATACGGAAGTTTATATCGGTTTTATATATTGTTCTATTCTCCAGGAAGATTCCATAATTAATGGAATGAGATTTTGGGTTTACTGTGAGCTGTGTTTTAAATGACATTAGTTCTTTAACCTTGCTAAAGATAAGATTAATTTCTTAAATTTGAATAATCATTAAGTAATGATTTTTGAGATTAAAACTAAATTAGAGTTTTAATGAATCTTAAATTAGATTGGAATGAGAATGAGATAAATAAATTAATCGAATTCATGAAATGATCGAGAATGGAGTATCACTAGTTTTACTCCAAGCGATGGTCAAATCTTTAATTAGACTTGAACGAGAAATGGTAATTAATTTTTACCGATAACGCTGTGGTGTTAGATATGGAGTATTACCAGTTTTAGTCCATGGGATTAATAAGTTGGGATTGAGAAATAAAACAAATGATTACTTCGGTAAGGTGCACTAATCCCAACTAGTTTTTGATAAACCTTAATTTGGTTTGAATTGATATCCAATGGAAGATTAAAGAATAAATTTAAAGAATTTATCTTTGATAAAATTAATGGGAACCTTTCCCAAAGGATAAGAATATATAAATAAAAGAATATTCTGGATTGGAATGAGGCGTATGTTGTGTTTTTATAGCACTTGTTTATAAGATACGCGAGTTATTCAGGAAGATCGGGTTTATCCCATTCTGAATAACTGAATCGACGATAAGTCGACGATGAAGACGGTGGTTCAAGACGGGAGGTCTTCACATTGTTTGGATGATTACTGATGTCTTGATTGGGCTATATACCCAAGATGAGGTAATAAGTGGTGATCGTCCAAACGTACTTGGAGATCGACAGGACATGCGAGGACCTCTCTCCTGTATTGGACATTTGGGACGAGTAATAAGGTGCCTCCAGATTCGTTTGGACCTAGAATGAACTTGCAAATGGATGTGTGTGTGACATTGGATTTTATTCTGTGTTGATTGATCTCTATTAAATATATATCTGTTTGGTAGCGAAGAATTTATTCTCTTGCTTAACACCCTTCTCTGAGACGTACGAGCTCAGAGATTACATATCGATAGACATCAGTCGCATGGCATGAATTGTCGCTGTGACATGCTTAGATGCAAATGATAAAGGCTTTTGTTGAAAAGAAGAGTCTTGTGGTTGATGATCAAAGCACGGCTTTAATATAGCATAGCTTTGTATATAGCGTTAATTTGCGAGTCTCACACCCCGGTATGATCCAGAAATGGGAGAGGACTTCAGGGAGGGCATGTGTTTCCTTCTAGCCAGGAGTGGTGTCATCGTATGGAGCCCAGACATTTTTACTTATGTGGATGATTGATAACGAGGTGCCTCAAATATATCGGTCACTACGGAGCCGATGGATGACATGGTCAACATACTGACCAGACTTACGCCCCAAAGCGCAGGGAAATGCATTGTTCGGGCATTTTAATCCACTTCGCATGAATACCGGCCCTGACAATCCAAGGCTTGACTGAGTACTTGCCTGAGACACAGGCTAGAGCGTTTTGAAGCGGTAAGGACGATCCCTTGCCTTGGTTCACAGATATAAATCCAACTTCCAATACGTGACTTTGCGGTTTTAATTGTTGAACTAGTATGGCGGCATGATAGATGGTATCCGTGCTGTCTTTGATTGATACATTTATATTTGAAGTTGTTTTTGAAACACTATACACTTATAATAGTATCAAATGATTTGTTTTGAAACGTACCAAGCATGTTTGGCTATTATAAGGGAAAACCCTATCCTCCGGCTTGCGTTGCATTGTATGATGGGACCTGGGTCTTATAATAGCTTCATTTTCCAAAAAAAAAAAGCATTACACTATTCATTTTATGCATTGGTATTGTTGGGAGGAAGCCCGTTCCGTGTTATACGGCGTGGTCCCTTGATTTACTTTATTTCTAAAGTAAAAGATTTAATAACTGTTTTCAGTTCTCACACCAGTCACATGACTGACTTGGAGTTTATTGTTTTAACCTAAACTCTGGGTGCCCCTATTGTCTCCACGGGCAGCTAGAAGTTTTGGTTTTGCAGATATTATATTCACATGATCCTGGATTTGCAACTGGAACTATATTCAGAAAGCTCTGTATCCATGTATTCTTTTCAGTTGTGTTATGTATTATTTTCCGCTGCATAGTATTTAAATGTAATATAAATCTCTGATATTTGTCAAATGTATATTATTTATTCATGATCTGTTATATTCTTGTACTCTGATGTAATTATTGTAATAAGCAATAAAATATTCTTCTGTTTGTGTTCTGATATGTCATGTTCTCAACTCAATCCGTGCTTTTCCAAAAGGGCGAGTTTGGGCAAGTTGAACTTAATCTTGTTTCTTAATGCAGTTATTTGTTAATTCCCTAATTGCGGTTTACAGCATTAATCCTAGCTAATTTAAAAATTGTAACCATTAGACTAAATTACCTAATTAAATTTTCCTTTTCTCGATCAACGACGGTTACACACTACAAGAAAAGGGCTTTCAACAATACTAGAAAACAACGTTTTGGGCTGATTGTTGTTGTTGAACCTTTCATAAGTAGGAAATAATTTTAAATAACATACCAAAATGTTGTGTAATTAACATAGCCTAAAAATAATTGGTGGCCTTTCAATTAATTTTAGAGGCCATGCTTTTTCTCTTGTTCTGTTTCCCCCGCTTCGTTTCAATTCATTTCAGAAGCCACGCTCTTTCACCATTATCTTTTCTGATTCCACCGCTTCACTAAACCCTAAAATATGTTACTCTTCTTCTTCGTGTTCTAATCACATCAGATTTAAGCGACAAACTATCCCTATTCATTCGCTCTATCTTTCTCACCTCCATGCTAAATTCTTCGTCGTTTTAATTTTCCGCTGTAAAGGAGAATAAGGAAACCACAAAATGACGATTTGGATCCAAAACTGCTTCATCAGTGGAGAGAAAATCAATCTGGTGAAAGATTGAAACTGGAGGGGAAATCAACTGAGTAGTGGAGCAAGCTGCCAATGATCCAAATATCGTTCAAGCTAACTAATTTTTCTTTATTTGATTTTCACGATGTGGAAATTAGAATATTTATGTTGATTCTAGCTAGCTTAGATCTTCTAATAACACATAAAACTCAAGCACAATTAGCCGATTCTATCTGGCATTGAGTCAGGCTCTGTCAAACTTGCAATAGTTTTTTTGGTTGTTCTGTTATTGTTGCTTCATGAAAAAAAGGGTCTTGTCTAAGTTGGCTAGGTAAATTGAGTTATTTGGAGGTTGTGCATCGCTGATATGCAAAACTTTGCCTCCCAATTTCTCAGAAGAGAAATGCATACAATTAAAATCACCAAAGATAATAATGGGAAATTGGAAGTATGAAGGAGAGGGTGTTTATCCATTAAGGACTGCATGATACTTCTGGTATTGTCAGCATAAATGGATGCAAGAAAAAATGGTGAAATGGTGGGAATATGAGTAATTTGAGAGTCAACGTTTTGCCCTGAGAATATACACGAGGAAACACTAAAAAGTTATGGGTTCCACATTACTAAGATGTGACAATAAGGAGCTTGTAGATAACATCAATGTTGCCTCGTGTTGTTATTAAGAAACACGTATGTTACAAAAATATGTATAAAAGACTGGTTGTGTAAATGTCGTTGTAATGCCATATGTTATAGGTTGTTGTTTTGCTTGAAATGCGCTTTCTATTTTGTATTTTTGATAAAAGAATGACAGAAGTAGGCAGTCTAGTCTCAAGCATGGAAACAATAGAAGCCCTGTCAAATTAAAAGAGGCTGAACACTTACAGCATTTTACTATCATATTATATAATGTATTTCATATTATATTGTTTGATCCAAAAATAGAACCGAAATTGTGGCTCAATGTGGAATATTGGTTGTAATACTGTTATAGTCCATTCTTATATCTGCAACGTTCAATAATTGCATTTTTTTTCCTTGAAACATGAGCACCTCAAGCTCTGCTCTTAATACGAGCCATTGCATCTTAATTTATCTGGGTCAAATAAGTTTAACGATGTGCATTAAAGTAAAATTATAATAATTGCAAACTTTAAGATTATAAAGTATAACAGATTGCTTTTTTCTTTTGTTTATGCAAAAAATGTTATTGCCATGTGGTCCTCCTATAAAGTGGGAAGACAATTCGAGGAACTAATGTATAAGTACCGTTTGCATGCTTTAAATTTCAGCTTGTCAAGATGTGCTTCTTGTTTCTATGTTGCTACTTGTGATCCTTACTTAATTGGAAATTTTTATCATTGATATTATCTCAATTCTATATAGCCATAAGCTTGTAGTAAGTTTTTTAGTTAGCCCCCTTACGCTGATTGTTGCGAAAACCACACAATTTTCATTCAATTTTAGAATTCATGTTATCATATGGCACCCCTCACATTCTATGCTATTACATTCGTTTGATCTTCCTAGTGCCCCTGGTATTTCTTTTTGGAAAGGAAAATGGGGTATTCTTGTTATATTTTATACAAAACTGAAGCGTGTACCATATATAGGTAGAGAAATTGAGAGATTTATGTTTGAAACAAAGGGAAGAAATTAAGTCCTTGAAAGATGCAATATTGTTTCCTAATGTCATGAATACACAATTGAACGAACTGTTAGAGAAACACGGCAATGAACTGAAGCAAGCGAGGGGGATAATACCTTCTCCACAAAAGCAAGTTTCTTCTCTCACTGGTCAGCTTTTGTCCATAGCTGATGATCTGGCCGAGGTATTTAGCTTATCCTTTACTAATTATCAGTTAATTAAACATAAACTGAACTGATTAGCTAATTATGAGCAGGTAATGGCTAATAAATATGCTGCTAAAAGGACATGTTTTGATGAATACGTCAGCAATTCACCCTTACTTCTTACCCTAAAATCTGATCATGATCGCCATTTTCATAATTCTCTGGTATCTATTCTTGTCTACTAATACGATAAAACATTACCTTCATGTTGTTAATTATTTGGTTCTTTTCCTGTTCCTTTTTTATAACTTTCCTCTATGAGATTGCTCTCTTTATTTTAATATTGGTCAACAATGTTTATAATTTTATTTTAAATTTTTTACTATCATATTCCCTTCAAAAAGTTTGAAAAGAGAATATTTTGGTGAGTGGTTCTGGTTATTGAGTGGTATGTAAATTTGTTAATAAGTTGAATGAACCTTGGAATAAATGGAAATACAAATACATTAAAGCACTCTGGTAACACGTCCAAATAAATTAGGAAGAAATATCAGTATCGCGGATCCTAATTTTTGAAACTAAACCATAGGTTTCATCTCTGCTAAATAGTTTATTTTCATAGCTTCTACCATCATTCAATTTCATGCTTTATCACCAATCCCTTTTTTAGTAGTGTACTTGTCGGGGTCTGATGGTAAAAAGCTTCCATGATAAATGTCTCGGTTAATTAAAGGGAATAACACCTCGAATCTTTGGCGTTTAAGTTTGGCTCATATTGTTATTTTGTTCCTTAGTTTACTGCACCTTTGGAATTTCTGTAAGATTTCTTTGTCTTTGGTTGTTGTGGTTAATAATTTGATCATCTTACTCATATTTAAAAGTGGATGAAAATTAGGCATTTGGTATCAGTATTTTTATTGGATTAAAATTCGTCAATTTACAGTTTTGTTCTTTGGAATGCATTTTCGAGAGTTGATTGGGTTTACTGTAAAACCACTACAGATTTCTTAAAACCGAAGTCAGTTTTTAAGGACGATCTTAGAACTGCAGATTAAAACATGTGTGTCATTCTATGTTTTCGAGATGCAATTTTGGATTCATTTCTAAAAGAAGATTGTTCGGGTCTTGTACGCCAAATATTCTTATCGGTTAAGAAGTTGTTTTATCATCATTACATAGGTAGTTAGCTTAGTCCTGTGTTGCTGTAAGTTCAAATTCTTAGGTGTGATTGAATGGAAGTGGTGAATTTCTAATCATGTAAAATACCTGAAAATATAAAAAATGACTTAGTATTATAAAAAATTAACTAATTATTCTAAAAAAATAACTAAGTTTACTAATTTTATAAAAATTGAGAAATTCAGTAATAAAAGTTATCTATGTATATAAAAATATGAAATATTACCAAGTATTTTATAATAATAATAGCAATAATTAAATTAAGTAAGTATTACAAAAATTAACGAACTATCATAAAAAATTAACTAAGTTTACTAACCTTATAAAAATTAAGAAGTTTAGTTTATAAAAGTTAACTTGGTACATAAAAATATAAAATATTACCAAATATTGTATAATAATAATAGCAATAATTATAAATTAACTAAGTATTATAAAAATTAACTATCATAAAAAATTAACTAAGTTTACCAGTTTTATAAAAATTAAGAAGTTTAGTTTATAAAAGTTAACTAAGTATATAAAAATATAAAATAATACCAAATATTTTATTATAATAATAGCAATAATTAAAAATTAACTAAGTATTATAAAAATTAACTAACTATCATAAAAAATCAACTAAGTTTACTAATCTTATAAAAATTAAGAAGCTTAGTTTATAAAAATTAGCTAAGTATATAAAAATATTAAATATTACCAAATATTTTATAATAATAATAGCAATAATTAAAAAATAACTAAGTATTATAAAAATTAACTACCTATTATAAAAAATTAACTAAGTTTACTAATCTTATAAAAATAAAAAAGTTTAGTTCATAAAAGTTAACTAAGTATATAAAAATATAAAATATTGCCAAGTATTCTATAAAAATAATAGCAATAATTAAAAACTAACTAAATATTATAAAAATTATCTAACTATATAAATGTTTAACTAAGTTTACTAATTTTATAAAAATTAAGAAGTTTAGTTTATAAAAGTTAAATAAGTATATAAAATATAAAATATTACCAAGTATTCTATAATAATAATAGAAATTATCAAAAATTAACTAAGTATTATAAAAATTAACTAACTGTTATAAAAAATTAACTACGTTTACAAATTTTATAAAAATTAAGAAGTTTAGTTTACAAAAGTTAACTAAGTATAAAAAAATATAAAATATTACCGAGTATTCTATAATAATAATAGCAATTATTAAAAATTAACCAAGTATTATAAAAATTAACTAACTATTATAAGAAATCAACTAGTTTTACTTATTTTATAAAAATTAAGAAGTTTAGTTTATAAAAGTTAATTAAGTATAAAAAAATATAAAATATTACCAAGTATTTTATAATAATAATAGCAATTATTAAAAATTAACTAAGTATTATAAAAATTAACTAACTATTTTAAAAAATTAACTAAGTTTACTAATCTTTTAAAAATTAAGAAGTTTAATTTACAAAAGTTAACTAAGTATATAAAAATATAAAATATTACCAAGTATTCTATAATAATAACAATAATTAAAATTTATGAAAGCATGACCAATTGCTAACATGAACACATGTGTATAGGTATTGAAGATGGGCATCGTTGTGCATTCGGCAATAATCAGAATATCGTTAGGCGCTTCTGAAGATTCCTCAACAATAAGACCACTTGTGGCAACTGATTGC
This sequence comes from Allium sativum, assembly GCA_030737875.1. Classification (NCBI taxonomy): domain Eukaryota; kingdom Viridiplantae; phylum Streptophyta; class Magnoliopsida; order Asparagales; family Amaryllidaceae; genus Allium; species Allium sativum. Next base: position 25,979,217 of record JASFAX010000024.1, read on the forward strand.
GGAGAAAGTGGTAACTTTTAGATGTCCATTTTGTTAGTATTCGACGCAAACATGTTTTATGGATATTTTGTTTTATTTATAGATATCGTGACTTTGTTCGATGGATATTGTGTAAATTTAATTTATGGTGTTATTTTTTTATGAAAATTATGTAAAGTTGGTTTATTGATGATGCATTTGATTATGAATATTGTGTTATATAATTAGTTGGTTGATATATATTTACATGCTGTTGATATGTATGTACATGAATATTTTGAAACTACAATATGTAAATGTTGTAATAAATGTAAAAAAAACATTGTGATATGTGGAAAACGCTGTAGAAAAGGGAAGATGACACCCTTTCTGAAACAATATAAAACGCTGTATAAACATAAGAACAACACCATTTGAAACATTGTAGTATGTCAATTTTCTACAGCGTTTTGGTATGTATTGTGATATTTCCATAGCCTATAACAACTTGCTGGTAGACAACGTTCATCCAGATGCTATAGTATGTCATTTTTTTACAGCGTTTTGGAATGTATTGTGATATTTCTATGATCTGTAACAACGTGTTGGTAGACAACGTTCATCAAAACACTGTAAAAGGATATCACAGCGTTTTTTCAACGCTGTCAATGGGCATATTTGTTGTAGTGAAAATAGTTATTTATTTATGGCCCTATTTATAGCAATCAATTACACTGACTACTACAATGATCACCACAAATATATGCATTTAATACGGATTACATTTATATGTATAATTCCATAAAATGAATACCATTCAAACATTCGAACATCCATTATTATATACCAATATTTTAGGCACGACTATTGGACTTATGCAAAGAAAAACGTAAATAAATTTCTTTTTAGTGCAAATACAATAGATATCTAAATATTATTGTTATCTTTATTTTCTTTGTATGTAGGCTTAAAGATAAGATAATCGTGGCTATGGGATTTTAGCACCTTCCATTCCAAAGGAAACTAATGCATTATTTTTTAAAAGACCCATCAAGAATATGTGTTTTTACTCAATGATTTAGTTTTATTAGCTTACCAAGTAATTTATTAATAACCAATGATGCTACAACTTTTTGATATAGGTTAAGGAATTCCTGAGGCCATACATGAAATAATATAGGACAAAGCAAAGTTTGAATGATGACTATATGAAGTTGGCTTGTGTTTTTTGATGATTATATTTGCATGGGTAGTGTTATAATCTATACATAAATAGTTGCAAAAAGGATTTAATGAATAAGTGCTTAGTCGTTTAGATTTGATTTTAATTTTGGTATGGGCGATATGCGGTTTAAATGTCTAATTCTCTTGGCTTATTTTCCTTGCGTCTGATTAATCTTAAGTGTTTATTTTTTCTTCCAAAATGATGGGACCTTGTGAACTCATTTCTAGATCGAGTTCAAGTTTGTACGCATGCTTGTTTGATGGATGTGTGCATAGATAAATGTGAATAAGGTGGAAATGAGTTTAAAATTGAAATATTGCAACTTTATGCTTGTATTTGTAAGTTGAAAGATTTTTAGTTTCAACCTACGCAAAGACAAAAGTGGAAAGTGAAGATGATGCAAAAAACTATTGGGTACCGATAAAAAAAAGAGAAAGATTATTTTTATTGCCATGCAAGATGCATGTTGACAACTAATTACTAAGTAATGCACAAATTTGTGGCATGTGAAAGAATATGTAAGAAGATATGAGGCAAAAAGAAAGGAAAACTTTTGTCTACAAATGAATCAAGCCCAATAAACCCATCAAGCTAAAAATGTAAATAGACCACCACCAGTTTGTTATGATATAATCTTCAGTTTGGTATGAAAGGATGAAGATAAAAGACATGTCATCACTACCAATTTGCTACGACATCATTTTCAAGTTGGCATGAAAGGCGGAAGAAGGAAGATCTACCATTTCATGTGTTGAGAATGTCTGATCTAGTAATTAATTTTTTAGAGAGTTTGCACTGATTTCTTATTTGAATTGTTATATCGTGATAAAAAAAAATTAGTTATAAAAGAAGACAGATTCTATTGAGAATATCAGGACTGCATGTATCCTAGCTCTACGTGCACTGTTTAAGAACCATATTCATATCTTAAATAGAACCCAAAAAAAGCATGGTCAGCATAAAATGAATGAATTTTTTTGTTTCATGATCCAATAATAGCTGAAGTAAAATAAACTATATCAAATTTATGATATAGTTTTAACAACCGTGCAGGTAAAACATGAACAATATGCGTGTTGAATATAACCCCATTAAACATCAGTTACGGTAATAAAACAAATGAATTAGATAAAATACAACACTGTGCAACGTACAGGCCAAGTAGATGCTCCAACCACACAACAGAATCCAACACACATTATAGAGAGACAAATACATAGTTGCTCAAATTAGAGACAATGAAGACCGACCGCAAAGATACATGCATGAATAAAATAACAATGAATATGACTTAATACTATTAGATTATCACCTTGGAGGCTAACAATAATCATATTGTGAAACAGACGGAGGAAGCATCCAGAAACACTTTTATGACAATGAAACCCATGAACTCAAGGCTGCCATCGGAGAAATTAATACACATAACAATTCATGGAATGAATTAGAAGTGAAATAAGAACAAACAGAATAAAAAAGAGTTTCAAAACATAAATGTTGGCCTCTCCACGACCGAATATTTCTTTTAGTGTTAATAAAGCATCTCAATTTTTTGCAGGAACCTGGAAGTGAGCATTGGACAGTAGTGAAAAGAATACTAAGATACTTGAAAGAAACAATCATGAATCAACTTTAGCATACCATTAAAAGGCAACAAAGACTTAAACATTACAACTTATTCAGATGCAGACTAGGTTAGAGACATAGATGATAGAAAATCAATTTTTGGTTATTGCATTTATATAGGACAAAGTCTTATTTCTTGGTGCTCTAAAAAGAAAACAACCATCTCGAGATCAAGCACAAAAGCAGAATATAGGAGTGTTGCTAGTACTACAGCTGAAATTTTATGGCTACAATCATTGATAAAGGAGCTAAAACTATCATCTAACAGAAACCCTACAATTTGGTGTGACAATTAGAGCATAATCAACATGGCAGCAGATCCTATTCAGCCTAATCAAAACAAACACATAGAAATCGATATCTATTTTGTTCGAGAGCAAGTTCAAAAGAAAATTTTACTAGTGAATCATATTCCAGCTTACTATCAAAGGGTCGATATGCTTACCAAATCACTCTCAACCAAAAAATTCCACAGAATCAGAGATGCACTTGGAATCGAAGAGTTACAAACAATTACCAAGTAAAAGATGGAACTTTCATACTTGGATCTTATATATATCTTCACTAGTATAACGAAGGATTGAAATTGCTTACTCTTTACCAACGGTAGTCCATGAAATGTCAAATTAGGGTTTCAAACCCCTAATCCTGATTTGAGGAGCGGTAATAAAGGAAAGAAAGAATAATGGGGAAGTTTCCGTATATGGTACTATATCCATATCCTACCGTACATTTTCGTATATGATATTATATCCATATCTAGCTATACACTTCCGCATATAACAAAGCAACGACCACATGGCCATTATTCAAGCAATGGTCACATGCCCATTATTCAAGTCATTTACATTTATTTCTTGTATTATAAATAGAGGACTTCTCTATACAATTTGTATCATCTTGTATTACAATTCTTCAATAATAAACTGTTGTTTCATCTCAATTCTTCTTTTCTATCATTGGATATGCTTATATTGTTCAAGCAACATCACAATGGTAAGATTTTAGCTCTCTACATTAACTTTTATATGGGTAATAACTAAATATTATATAAAAGTTGTTATATACATACGTACATACATATATATACACACACATATACATATATTACATATATATATATATATACGTATATTACATATACATATACATATACATATATATATATATATGTATATGTATGTGTGTTAGCTTCTTTGTTAACATTGTTGCCTAAATTTAAACTAAAATAATTATCGCATTATATATTTGAAACTTATCTGGTTTCGTTGATCGGCTTCAACGAATGATAATTTGTCATGGCATTCTCATATTAGATCATTATGATGAAGTTATCATATGGCTTACCACGATTAAACTGAATAGTGATTCTTAACAAGGGAGGTTTAACTTTATGGCTAGAATACTTACATGTAACTAGCTGAATTAGACTCATGTGAAGTATTTATTCCTTTGCATTTGAACTATGAATCTTCTATTTGGGAACTAAGTAGACATAGGGCTGCAAAACGGACGGCCCGGACCGGCATTACATTGTCCGAACTCAGACCAAATTAAAAATTAGACAGACAAATATCCGACTCGGTTATATACAGACAACATAGAAAATGTCCGATCCCGGTCCGTGAAACCCAATCAGACGCGAACGGACCCAATCAGACACAATCAGATTAGCCAGCTTCTACCACTGCACTATTAGTCTACAAGCAAGCAACACACTATAAGCTGCTACCATTGCTACTGAAGTTTAAGCACGCAAAAAATGACTAGGAAAACATGTAATAAAATTCTTTAAATTCATCAAAGGACTTAAACTAACTCACCATTGTTACTGAGTCTTTAAGGATCTTGGCAATTATGGTACCTTAAATGAAAATCAATTAAAAACCGCACCCAAAAAAAGAATAGAAAAAGGGAAAAAAAATAAAGAAAAAGGAAATAAGGCCTTGTGAGATAGTCATCGAAGAAAAGAAGATAGTGAATCATAGGAAAGGGGACTGATGTACAATGACGGTGGTTGAGGCTTTCAAGATTAGTGCACTTCGTTCACCTCTTTCCTTTCAGTGATCTCCAATCATTTCAGCATATTATATTATCCTTGACGGAGTCGTCTGAAGTTTAGAGATTTGTTAGACAACGCCCTAATAGCCATTTAATTATAAAAATATTGGAAAAAGGGACTGTGATAATTGCGTGTTCTTCCCAATAATATTTATAACATAACCTTCTCTTGCCACTGATTTTCCCTCTTACTTTACTTTTGTGAACAGGAAAAAACGAAAGTGGTATCGGGTTAGACATATGGGAATGATTAAATCGAGCAGAGGCATTTTTGGACATACGTTCAGATTTGGTTGTTCACGTCGGGCTCGGTCCGAAATATACGGGAGGACTAAAAATTGCTTTCAATTTTGGTCTGTTATTTATACGGACAAACAATCGGTTGGACGAATATTCGGGTCAAACTCGGAGGGACAACGGATATTTTAGTTTGATTTACAGCCCTGAGTAGACATATGAATTAATAGTGTGTGATAACAAACCTAATCCAATCCATGTAACACTTTCTTGTCAAATGAATGCATATACTCTACATAAAATGTGGAGATTTTGAGCCATCCATCTTGGCACATTTTCATAGTCTCACCTAATTCGATTTTTAATAAAGTTACCTGAATTCTATATTGATTATTATTTTTATATACAAAGTTCCTGGTTGCAATAATTCTCAGTGATACATAAGGAATCAATCATGTTCTTTGGTGTTCAGTGCTTATATGATTTCCACATTTGACTTTGTCCATCTTAGTATTATGTGTTTTTCATCATAAAAATTATGATCTTTGTCATTACCGTTGTTGGTCATTGTATAGTTTTTTAGCACTGTCTAGAATTGAGCTCTTTAGAGACTGTTCTCTAACATGTGATCCCTCGAAAATCTGTATATGCAATTCTTAGATTTTATCAGTTTGTTCATAATCTTAAATTATATCTTCATATGCAATCAATGAGCCATCATTTATTACTATGATTAAAACATATTAAATTATCTTCTTTTTGGGCACGTTCAATTCTAACCTTTTACTATTGGTTTTGTCTATTTTTTAACATGTTCGTTAATGCTTTATCAATTATTACAACGTTATGATAGACAGTTCCTTATGATATGCAACTGACAACTTACTTTTCGTTGACATTTGTATCCGTAGAACTATATTTCTGTTTTTGAAAATCTATAATTGACTACATGTAAATTACTCATATTCAGTATATAATGTTGCATAATTATGTACTTGGAACTATCATTATTGAATTTTAATTCCTTTGTTATCATATGAGTATATTTTGTAACTATGATCATGAAAAGTTTTACATAGTGGAAAGTAGCAAGTTAAAAGGCTCTGAATCATAGATTGGGTAGGTGAAAATCTGAATTAAAAACCGAAAATCTAATGCATATATGACAAAGTGGAATGTATATGAAGATATAATGATTCATATATTAATTTTTGACAATTTGATGTATTGAAAATACTAACAATCATAGATTGCGTAATTATGAATTTTAATCAATAATTGCATGTGATGATATAGATGACATTGTAACGACCTGGCATTTTGACCGCCTCAAGTAGGTAATTAAACCGACTCAAACCATTCAAAATGACAGATTGTTATTGCTTATGTAGTAGCCCGCAACTTCCCCAGTAAGAAAAGCCCGAATTACCTTGAGAACACGACAAAATAGAACGCAAACAGAAGAACATTTCATTGCTTATTACAACAATTCTATCAGAATACAAGAATATACAGAGTATGAATAAATATTACATAGAAAATATCAGAGGTTTAAATTATATTTAAATACATCGTAGCGGAAAATAATACAATACACAATTGAAAGTAATACACAGATACAGAGCTTTCTGAGCATCGTTCCACCTGTAAATCAGGATCCCGTGAATATAAATCTGCAAACCAAAACTACTAGTTGCCCGTGTCGAAAATAAGGGCACCCAGAGTTTAGGTTAAAACAATAAATTCTAGGTCAGTCATGTGACTGGTGTGAGAACTAAAACAGTTATTAATCTTTATTTTAAAAGAGAGTAATTCAAGGGACCACGCCATATAACACGGAACGGGTTTCCTCCCAAGAATACCAGTGCATAGAATAAACAACGCAGTGCTTTTTCGAAAAATGAAGCTATTATAAGACCCAGGTCCCATCACACAATGCAACGCAAGCCAGAGGATAGGGTTTTTCCTTATAATAGCCAAATTTGCTTGGTACGTTTAAAACAAATTATTTGATACTATTATAAGTGTATAGTGTCAAAACAATTTCAATCATAAATATCAATCATAGACGGCATGGGTACCATATATCATGTCGCCATAATAGGCTCTACAAATAAAACCGAAATATCTCGTATTGGGAATTGGATTTCCGTCATGAGTCGAGGCAAGGGACAAGCTCCTCTCCGCTTTGAGACACTCTAGAAAATCCCTCAGGACTACACACTCTGGGTAACCCCTGGATGCTTCAGGGCCGGTCCTCCCTTACGTTTGAGGATTAATTATTCCTGAACACACGTTTCCCGGTCCTAATGGACCTAAAATCGAGGCGCCTCCTTCCAACAACCACATAGGTAAAAATAATATAAATGTCAGCCAGTTTAAGCACTGACACCACCCATAGCTAGAAAGAAACGTCGTGCTCTCCCTGTAGTCCTTATCCCGTTTTTGACTTATACCGAGGTGTGAGGCTCGCGAATTCACGTTGTACACAAAGATGCGCCACACAGGCCGTGCTTTGATCATCAACCACAAGACTTTGCTTTTCAACAGAAGCCTTGATCATTTGCCACTTAGGCGTTCCACACAGGCAATTAATGCCATGCGACTGATGTCCATCGATATACAACCTCTGAGCTCGTACGTCTCAGAGAAAGGCGTTAAGCAAGAGAATAAATTCTCCGCCGCCAAACAGATGTATATTTAATAGAGATCAATCAGCATAGAATAAAATCCAATGTCGGACACACAGTCCATTTACAAGTTCGTTCTAGGTCTGAACGAAACCGGAGGCACATTCCTCGCATATCCATCGATCTCCAAGTACGTCTAGACAATCACCAACTGATTCCCTCCTGCTGGGTGTACAGCCCAATCAAGATCATCAGTAATCACCTAAACGATGTGAAGACTTCCGATCTTTAACCACCGTCTTCATCTTCGACATATCGTCAAATCGGTTATTCAGAATGGGTATAAACCCAGCCTTTTTGAATAATCCGCGTATATAGTAAACAAAAGTTACACAAACACAACATACGCCTCATTCCAATTCAACAGTCACTAACCGTAAATTAGCAAGAGAACAATTCCCCAAATATTAACCCCGAAGGCCGAAACCAACATCAGATCAATACCCAGGAAAACATTCATCTTAGTTAACCGACAGTTAATTTCTAAGTTTTACATTCCTAGGGAAAGGCTCCCATTAATTTTATCAAAGATAAATTCTTTTAAATTTATTCTTCAATCTTCCTTTGGATGTCATTTCAAACCATGTTAAGGTTTTCCAAACTAGTCGGGATTAGCGAACCACACCGAAGTAATTATTTATTTTATTTTATTTCTCAATCCCAACTTATTCACCCCATGAAGAAAAACTGGTAATACTCCATATCTAACACCACGGTGTTATCGGTAAAATTAATTACCATTTCACGTTCAAATCTAATTAAAGATTTAACTATCGCTTTGGAGCAAAACTGGTGATACTCCATTCTCGCTCACTTTCCAAATTTGATAATTTAAATTATCAATTCACATTTCAATCTAATTACAGATTCATTAAAACTCCTTTTACTGGGTTAAAGAACTAATGTCATTTAAAACACAGTTCACGATAAGACCAAATCACATTTTATTTATTATCGAGTTAAAGAACAAGTGTTATTTAAAATACCGTTCACGATAAACCCACCAATCAATTCTAATTCAATACCAATTTAATATATTGGAAATTCTGGTTATTTAAAACCCATTTCAAATCCAATTTATTTATTTAAAAATAATTGGGTTTTAATTTTAGTTCAAAACTAGTTCATTTCGATAAAAATCTATTTTTATCTTTACAAATGTGGGATTTTTCATCTCAGTTCTTCACAAATCGTTTCTTATGATTCTACACCAATTATTGATATTTTTGATAATGTTATCAAGGCACGAACAGTCGATTTCCAACAACGGCCATCGAACTGCACTTACAACGACCTTTTCTGAAATTGATTTGGACGTATCTCCAAATCCAACCGTCAGATTTCAAATCTCTTGTATTCTTTAGAAAGCTCTTTCCGATACGAACCCAACGGTTCCGGTTTTAGGAGAATCCGACGGTCAGATCTCCCGTAATGTCCGTTCGAAGCCAATGGTCGAAATTTACGAACTGCCGCGGCGCGGCGCGTTATATTCAGGCCATTATATATATATATATTATATATAATATATAATATATATATATATATTATATATATTTCGTCGATTCCCTTTTAAAACGTATTTTATAAATCGTTTCAAATTTGTTTCAAAAACAATTTCAACTTCCATTTCAAATTCAAATCAAAATTGAATTTTCCATTATAAACTTTTTAATTTCATTTCTATTTGATTTCAATTCAAATCGATTTCAATTCGATTTGAATTCATTTTAATTCGAATTCATTTTCTATTCAATTCAATTCGAATTCATTTTCTATTCAATTCAATTATAAAAATGAATATAATCGATATAAATATCGCTCGCGTCAATATAGAGCATCTCTAATCAACACGGCTTTATATATTTCAATAATTCTGTTATTCTATTCAACAAATGAATATTTATTCTATTCAACACATGAATCTATATTTCTTTCAACACATGACTAATCTCAACAAATGAGTACTGTCAACACGTGACTATTTTTGTTATTTAATATATTTTATAAAATTTTGATTTCTATCGTTTAAATTTTTAATCAAACTCTAATCGTAAATTAGCAAGAGAGCAATTCCCTAAATATTAACCCCGAAGGCTGAAACCAACATCAGATCAATATCTAGGGGACCACTCATCTTAACTATCTTCCAGTTAGTTTCTAATTTTATATATGATAAAGATGTAAATTTTATTGTTAAAATATTTCGTTCAACACATGACTAATCTTAACAAATGAGTATTGTCAACACATGAACCTATATTTTATAATATTCTTTATTTTCCCAATTGGAATGAGGCCCAATCAATTACCATATAATGTTAATTATATGGATACCATACAACACATGTATATAATAGCAACGATAAATAATCAACCATCATCCAAAGTGCACCACACAACTGCATAAGCATTAAATATAAATAATTAACGCTTACACAGTCTGTCGACCAATCGATCGACATACAATTAAATAATTGGGATTAGTGTACGCCAAATATCATCCCAACACCCGTGTGGGGTTTCAATCCACAAACACTGAATATTATTTGTGCAGTTGAGCGATGTGTAAATTTATCGTCCCAATCAATGTCCTTCAAATAGGTGTACATAAACAAACTGTCCGGTTTGTAAATGAATATTTATTTATTCACATTCACGTTAAAAGTTATATTTTTAATGATAAATTCCTTTATTTCAACACATGAATTTCTACTCAGTTCATTTATTCAATAAAATGATATTTTTATTTTTCTAACTTATTTTAGAAAATTTCGGCGGCATAACGGCACGATACTAGAAACAGGACAAGGCCTAGCCTTATCCCCGGTCTAATAATGGCCCACGCCATATACATACCAATCTAATCAATCTCATTTCACCAAACAACCAAATTCAAACCAATCATCCAATCAACTACACAACCAAACAAACAAGTCTTCCATGGTCTGTGGACGACGGGTGCCGGGTGCTACTAAGCACCGTCTGCATCCTAGTATATATTTTTAACTATAAAAAGAAGAGCTAAAGTGAGAAATTCTCACAGATTAGCTAAACCAGCGCCACGACTCTCCATTTGCAGAAATCTTCGTCGCGCTCGCCTTTTGTCAATTTCATTGTCCGTAGCCACTACATGGATAAAAATCACATTTTTATTTTAACATATATATAATAAAAATCAGATTTTTATTTCGCCACATATATAAAGATCAAATTTTTTCTATCTATATATTATAAAAATCATATTTTTATTCTTCTCATTATATAAAAATCATATTTTTACATACTTCATTCGTCAAAAACCATAGAAGCTTTAAAGCGGAGAAAACTCACTTTTTTTCTAATGCCCGGATTCGCTGTTCTGCTTCTAGAATTTGCAAACGAGCTTCAATCTTCACACCATCTTTTTTTCTAGCTAAAACGCGCCATTCCGGACAACTTTCGCCTAGTGGTCTTCATTCCGAAAATGTGTCATTTCGCCGGAAATCACGAAAAAACAGCATTTTGACAGTGTTTGGACAACAGACTTTGGACGTATTTTCCCGACAACTCCGCAATGAAAAATGGGGCTATCATATACCAAACCGAAGATAAAATCGTGCTCTTTGACTTTGGTCTGGAGGAACTTTGGCTAGAAACGCACGGTTTGGGATTTATTCGCGAAATAGTGACAGAGTGTTTTGTGCAAAACGGGAAATTAGTGAAAAATGTGATTTTTGAGGAGGAGGGGCCCACGGCCCGAGTTGGGTGGCCATAGGGGGGCGTCGGACCTGATTGGAGGTGGGGAGTTGGCTACGGGGCAGCGGCGGTGGTGGTGGGGCCCGTGGTGGTGGTGGTGGCTCCTAATGTTTAGGTTTGTGAAGGGAGAGAGAGAAAGAGAAGAGGAGAGAGAAGAGGAGGAGGAGGGTGGTCGGAGGGAGGTGGCGGTGCTGGTGGAGGCCGGCGGTGGCTGAGGTAGGGGCGGCAGCGACGGGGAGGGAGGAGGTGCCCATTAAAAAGGAAAATGCAAAAAGGAGGAAAGAGGAAATTATGAAGAAGGAATTGGAGGAAAAGTGATTATTTGCTCGTTTCTCGCCTATCGTACGAGCGCCGACGATATCCAATTACCGCGTATTTCGGACACGACATAGTAGACATGAAGACGAGTCCAACAAAACAAGTTTTGTCGAATTCCGAGTTCGTTTGATCGTCCTTTAAAATTCTCAAAAATGCTCAGATAAGCTCTAAAAATGCGATTTTGGCACACCATTTCTTCTCGCACGCTCACATGCTAACCCCAAAAATCATGCCCTTTTGGATTTAACTATTATTAGACGATACGAATCCGGAAAAAAAACGAAATCGAATTCTGAGGTCGTATCAATAACATTCCTTTGTAAAATGACTGCCTGTTTTACTCTGAACTGTTTTAGCTCGCACGGCCACATACTAACTCCGTTCGACGCGCCCTTTGAAAATCAACAATGATTTGTCGTTATGAATCCATAAAAATTTATCTCGTCGAATTTTGAGCTTATATGCAAAATTTCACTTTTTAAGGGCTATGTTTTGCTAACCGAAAAGCTCCTGCCAATTGGCACTATTCCGGACATCCGAATATATCGAAGCTTATACTTTTCGGAGTTCTAAACGGCATTTTAAACTCAATGGAAGTGGTTTCGAGTCCAAATTCACCCGTATGCAAAATATGACTTTTTGGGCCATGTATAATTTCCATAGCGACTATTCTAAATTTTCAACTGGGCATAACTTTTGATTCCCGCTATGAAATTTTGATTTTTCGGATTCGTTGGAAATATATTTTCAAATAGATTCTAATATTTTTGGTTTCGCTAAAATTCGGTTTATTTTGAATCCTATACATTCATTTGAAATTTGAAATCGAATTATCGAACTACCGCGCCATTTTCAATTCCTTTTGTAATTAAAATAAAATATTTATATTCTATCGACGATCTATATAAATATATACGTTCTAATTCTATTCAAAATAAATTTCTCGTCGTTATTATTTAAAGTAATTCATTTTAAATAATCAAAATTCATTAAAATTGCCAAAATAAAAATTTTAAATTGGCTCGCATTTTCGGGTTATTACAATCTCCCCCACTTAAAACTTTTCGTCCCCGAAAAGGAACGAAGCCGAAAGTTGTTTAACAAATCAACTCAACTTCCAGTATTTTCTTTATGGCTTAAGTTTTTCAACTTTTCAGTTTCTAAGAACTTTTCAAATTTTTCAAAAATTTGGCTAACACCCTAAATTTCCGAAAAATTTCGCCATAAACTCCCCTACACCGGGGACTTCGGGATATTTCATATAGCCTCCCATGGCCTTCTTCAATCCAAAATAAAAGGAAAAGGCCAACCGGCTCATAAAATCATCATCACCCAAACAAAACAGTAAATTATGGTAAACATGTACCTATTTGTCGGACAAACAATTTTATTCTTCTGCTCTAGCCTCTTTGCTATGACATGTTTAATGTAAGTACATGTATATGTATACAAATGCAACAAATTTTCAACACAACTCACTTTTTGATCAATTTGGCTAAACGGTTCAAAATTATCAAACCAATAATCAAACAACACAAACATCAATCAATTAGTTGATTATCGTTTTCAAATTCATAATTTTGATATATATACAGAAAATCATGTTTTTGATGCCAAATCACAACAATAAAAGTTTTGGTTCTCACACCAGTCTAACGGAAATATATAGATATCTAATTTTCGAAACTCGAATATGAATATTGATGATGATGCACCATCATCAGAATCATCCCCGGGTGTCTAGAATGTGATTCTATATATATCCAGTATATTAAAACTTCGAATATACGTTCATGACGCGTATATGCAAAATCTTTATATATTGGATTGTCCAATTCAATACAAATAAATATTCAAATACGTATAAAACGATTTAAATTTTCAAATAAAACTTGTTTTCAATTTTTAAAAACACTCTTCACACTCGTCCTAGGATACTACTGATCCCATCTCTAACGAGTTATTCTAATTGAATATTAATAATCCAATATCTGATGAATTCTTCGTTCGGCTCTAATATGTCTTGTTCTCGAGCTCTGTAAACCAAAGCTCTGATACCAACTGTAGTAGCCCGCAACTTCCGCGGTAAGGAAAGCCCGAATTACCTTGAGAACACGACAAAATAGAACGCAAACAGAAGAACATTTCATTGCTTATTACAACAATTCCATCAGAATACAAGAATATACGGAGTATGAATAAATATTACATAGAAAATATCAGAGGTTTAAATTATATTTAAATACATCGCAGCGAAAAATAATATAATACACAACTGAAAGTAATACATGGATACAGAGCTTTCCGAGCATCGTTCCAGCTGTAAATCAGGATCTTGTGAATATAAATCTGCAAACCAAAACTACTAGCTGCCCGTGTCGAAAATAAGGACACCCAGAGTTTAGGTTAAAACAATAAACTCTAGGTCAGTCATGTGACTGGTGTGAGAACTAAAACAGTTATTAATCTTTATTTTAAAAGAGAGTAATTCAAGGGACCACGCCATATAACAAGGAACGGGTTTCCTCCCAAGAATACCAGTGCATAGAATAAACAACGCAATGCTTTTTCGAAAAATGAAGTTATTATAAGACCTAGGTCCCATCACACAATGCAACGCAAGCCGGAGGATATGGTTTTCCCTTATAATATCCAAACATGCTTGGTACATTTAAAACAAATTATTTGATACTATTATAAGTGTATAGTGTCAAAACAATTTCAATCATAAATATCAATCATAGACGACATGGGTACCATATATCATGTCGCCATACTAGGCTCTACAAATAAAACCGAAATATCTCGTATTGGGAATTGGATTTCCGTCATGAGTCGAGGCAAGGGGCAAGCTCCTCTCCGCTTCGAGACACTCTAGCAAATGCCTCAGGACTACACACTCTGGGTAACCCCTGGATGCTTCAGGGCCGGTCCTCCCTTACGTTTGAGGATTAATTATTCCTGAACACACGTTTCCCGGTCCTAACAGACCTAAAATCGAGGCGCCTCCTTCCAACAACCACATAGTTAAAATAATATAAATGTCAGCCAGTTTAAGCACTGACACCACCCATAGCTAGAAAGAAACATCGTGCTCTCCCTGCAGTCCTTATCCCGTTTTTGACTCATACCGAGGTGTGAGGCTCGCGAATACACGTTATACACAAAGCTGCGCCACACAGGCCGTGCTTTAATCATCAACCACAAGACTTTGCTTTTCAACAGAAGCCTTGATCATTTGCCACTTAGGCGTGCCACACAGGCAATTAATGTCATGCGACTGATGTCCATCGATATACAACCTCTGAGCTCGTACGTCTCAGAGAATGGGGTTAAGCAAGAGAATAAATTCTCCGCCGCCAAACAGATGTCTATTTAATAGAGATCAATCAGCACAGAATAAAATCCATTGTCAGACACACAGTCCATTTACAAGTTCGTTATAGGTCTGAACGAAACCCAGGCACTTTCCTCGCATATCCATCGATCTCCAAGTACGTCTGGACGATCACCAACTGATTCCCTCTTCTTGGGTGTACAGCCTAGTCAAGATCATCAGTAATCACCCAAACGATGTGAAGACTTCCGGTCTTCAACCACCGTCTTCATCTTCGACATATCGTCGAATCGGTTATTCAGAATGGGTATAAACCCGGCCTTTCTGAATAATCCACGTATATAGTAAACAAATGTTACACAAACACAACATACGCCTCATTCCAATTCAGTAGTCACTAACCGTAAATTAGCAAGAGAACAATTCCCCAAATATTAACCTCGAAGGCCGAAACCAACATCAGATCAATACCCAGGAAAACATTCATCTTAGCTAACCCACGGTTAATTTCTAAGTTTTACATTCCTAGGGAAAGGTTCCCATTAATTTTATCAAAGATAAATTCTTTTAAATTTATTCTTTAATCTTCCTTTTGATGTCATTTCAAACCATGTTAAGGTTTTCTAAACTAGTCGGGATTAGCGAACCACACCGAAGTAATTATTTATTTTATTTTATTTCCCAATCCCAACCTATTCACCCCATGAAGAAAAACTGGTAATACTCCATATCTAACACCACGGTGTTATCGGTAAAATTAATTACCATTTCACGTTCAAATCTAATTAAAGATTTAACTATCGCTTTGGAGCAAAACTGGTGATACTCCATTCTCGCTCACTTTCCAAATTTGATAATTTAAATTATCAATTCACATTTCAATCTAATTACAGATTCATTAAAACTCCTTTTACTGGGTTAAAGAACTAATGTCATTTAAAACACAGTTCACGATAAGCCCAAATCACATTCTATTTATTATCAGGTTAAAGAACAAGTGTTATTTAAAACACCGTTCACGATAAACCCACCAATCAATTCTAATTCAATACCAATTTAATATATTAAAAGTTCTGGTTATTTAAAACCCATTTCAAATCCAAATTATTTATTTAAAAATAATTGGGTTTTAATTTTAGTTCAAAACTAGTTCATTTCGATAAAAATCTATTTTTATCTTTACAAATATGGGATTTTTCATCTCAGTTCTTCACAAATCGTTTCTTATGATTTTACACCAATTATTGATATTTTTGATAATTTTATCAGGGCACGTATAGTCGATTTCCAACAACGGCCATCGAACTGCACTTACAGCGACCTTTTATGAAATTGATTTGGACGTATCTACAAATCCAACCGTCAGATTTTAAATCTCTTGTATACGTTAGAAAGCTCTTTTCGATACGAACCCAAGGTTCCGGTTTTAGGAGAATCCGACGGTCGGATCCCCCGTAATGTCCGTTCGAAGCCAATGGTCGAAATTTACGAACTGCCGCGGCGCGGCGCATTATATTCAGGCCATTATATATATATATATATATATATATAATATATATATATATTTCGTCGATTCCCTTTTAAAACGTATTTTATAAATCGTTTCAAATTTGTTTTAAAAACAATTTCAACTTCCATTTCAAATTCAAATCAAAATTGAATTTTCCATTATAAATTCTTTTTAATTTCATTTCTATTTGATTTCAATTCAAATCGATTTCAATTCGATTTGAATTCATTTTAATTCGAATTCATTTTAACTCGAATTCATTTTCTATTCAATTCAATTCGAATTCATTTTCTATTCAATTCAATTATAAAAATGAATATAATCGATATAAATATCGTTCGCGTCAAAATAGCGCATCTCTAATCAACACGGCTTTATATATTTCAATAATTCCGTTATTCTAATCAACAAATGAATATTTATTCTATTCAGCACATGAATCTATATTTCTTTCAACACATGACTAATCTCAACAAATGAGTACTGTCAACACGTGACTATTTTTGTTATTTAATATATTTTATAAAATTTTGATTTCTATCGTTTAAATTTTTAATCAAACTCTAACCGTAAATTAGCAAGAGAGCAATTCCCTAAATATTAACCCTGAAGGCCGAAACCAACATCAGATCAATATCCAGGAGACCACTCATCTTAACTATCTTCCAGTTAGTTTCCAATTTTATATATGATAAAGATGTAAATTTTATTGTTAAAATATTTCGTTCAAATGAGTACTGTCAACACATGAACCTATATTTTATAATATTCTTTATTTTCTCAATTGGAATGAGGCCCAATCAATTACCATATAATGTTAATTATATGGATTCCATACAACACATGTATATAATAGCAACGATAAATAATCAACCATCATCCAAAGTGCACCACGCAACTGCGTAAGCATTAAATATAAATAATTAACGCTTACACAGTCTTCGACCAATCGATCGACATACAATTAAATAATTGGGATTAGTGTATGCCAAATATCATCCCAACACCCGTGTTGGGTTTCAATCCACAAACACTGAATATTATTTGTGCAGTTGGGCGATGTGTAAAATTTATCGTCCCAATCAATGTCCTTCAAATAGGTGTACATAAACAAACCCTCCGGTTTGTAAATGAATATTTATGTATTCACATTCACGTTAAAAATTATATTTTAACGATAAATTCCTTTATTTCAACACATGAATTTCTACTCAGTTCATTTATTCAATAAAATGATATTTTTATTTTTCTAACTTATTTTAGAAAATTTCGGCGGGATAACGGCACGATACTAGAAACAGGACAAGGCCTAGCCTTATCCCCGGTCTAATAATGGCCCACGCCATATACATACCAATCTAATCAATCTCATTTCACCAAACAACCAAATTCAAACCAATCATCCAATCAACTACACAACCAAACAAACAAGTCGTCCATGGTCTGTGGACGACGGGTGTCGGGTGCTACTAAGCACCGTCTGCATCCTAGTATATATTTTTAACTAGAAAAGAAGAGTTAAAGTGAGAAATTCTCACAGATTAGCTAAACCAGCGCCACGACTCTCCATTTGCAGAAATCTTCGTCGCGCTCGCCTTTTGTCAATTTCATTGTCCGTAGCCACTACATGGATAATAATCACATTTTTATTTCAACATATATATAATAAAAATCAGATTTTTATTTCGCCACATATATAAAGATCAAATTTTTTCTATCTATCTATTATAAAAATCATATTATTATTCTTCTCATTATATAAAAATCATATTTTTACATACTTCATTCGTCAAAAATCATAGAAGTTTTAAAGCGGAGAAAACTCACTTTTTTCTAACGCCCGGATTCGTTGTTCTGGTTCCAGAATTTTCAAATGAGCTTCAATCTTTACACCTTCTTTTTTTCTAGCTTAAACGCGCCATTCCGGACAACTTTCGCCTAGTGGTCTTCACTCCGAAAATGTGTCATTTCGCCGGAAATCGCGAAAAGATAGCATTTTGACAGTGTTTGGACAGCAGACTTTGGACGCATTTTTCCGACAACTCCGCAATGAAAAATGGGACTATCATATACCAAATCGAAGAGAAAATCGTGCTCCTCGACTTTGGTTTTGAGGAACTTTGGCTAGAAACGCATGGTTTGGGAGTTATTCGCGAAATAGTGACAGGGTGTTTTGTGCCAAACGGGAAATTAGTGAAAAATGTGATTTTTGAGGAGGAGGGGCCCACGGCTGGAGTTGGGTGGCCATAGGGGGACGCCGGACCTGATTGGAGGTGGGGAGGTGGCTAAGGGGCAGCGGCGGTGGTGGTGGGGCCCGTGGTGGTGGCTCTTAATGTTTAGGTTTGTGAAGGGAGAGAGAGAAAGAGAAGAGGAGAGAGAAGAGGAGGAGGAGGAGGGTGGTCAGAGGGAGGTGGCGGTGCTGGTGGAGGCCGGCGGTGGCTGAGGTAGGGGCGGCAGCGACGGGGAGGGTGGAGGTGCCCATTAAAAAGGAAAATGCAAAAAGTAGGAAGGAGGAAATTATGAAGAAGGAATTGGAGGAAAAGTGATTATATGCTCGTTTCTCGCCTATCGTCCGAACGCCGACGATATCCAATTACCGCGGATTTCGGACACGACATAGTAGACGTGAAGACGAGTCCAACAAAATAAGTTTCGTCGAATTCCGAGTTCGTTTGACCGTCCTTTAAAATTCTCAAAAATGCTCAGATAAGCTCTAAAAATGCGATTTTGGCACACCATTTCTTCTCTCACACTTACATGCTAACCCCAAAAATCATGCCCTTTTGGATTTAACCATTATTATACGATACGAATCCGAAAATAAAAACGAAATCGAATTCTGAGGTCGTATCAATAACGTTCCTTTGAAAAATGACTGCCTGTTTTACTTTGAACTGTTTTAGCTCGCGCGGACACATACTAATTCCGTTCGACGCGCCCTTTGGAAATCATCAATGATTTGTCGTTATGAATCCATAAAAATTTATCTCGTCGAATTCTGAGCTCATATGCAAAATTTCACTTTTTAAGGGCTATGTTTTGCTAACCGAAAAGCTCCTGCCAATTGCCACTATTCCGGACATCGGAATATATCAAAGCTTATACTTTTCGAAGTTCTAAACGGCATTTTGAACTCAATGGAAGTGGTTTCGAGTCAAAATTCACCCGTATGCAAAATACGACTTTTTAGGCCATGTATAATTTCCATAGCGACTATTATGAATTTTCAACTGGGCATAACTTTTGATTCCCGCTATGAAATTTTGATTTTTGGGATTCGTTGGAAAGATATTTTCAAATAGATTCTAATATTTTTGGTTTCGCTAAAATCTGATTTATTTTAAATCTTGTACATTCATTTGAAATTTGAAATCGAATTATCGAACTACCGCACCATTTTCAATTCCTTTTATAATTAAAATAAAATAGTTATATTCTATCGACGATCTATATAAATATACACATTCTAATTCTATTCAAAATAAATTTCTCGTCGTTATTATTTAAAATAATTCATTTTAAATAATCAAAATTCATTAAAATTGCCAAAATAAAAAATTTAAATTGGCTCGCATTTCCAGGTTATTACAGCTTATGAAGTTGAAATACAAATCATCATAGAATCAAAGACACAAAACACAGAATATCTCACAGCGGAAGTAAAATTTATACAATATTACAAAAATCTTTTAAAACTATATAATATCAGAGTACAGAAATAAATATAGCTACAGCGGAAGAATGAATATAGAATCACTAATATTCGGTACTAAGGAGAGATGGCCACAACTGCATATGACATAGTAGATGGATGGCTGGATCTCCAATGAATCTCAAGCTCGAACAGATATATCTCCAAGCTAAACTACTTGATCTGACCTGAGCATTTTGCAAGGAATAAAACAAACAAAATACCCGAGTCAAGACTAACATTCTTATATAAGTGAATTAACTCAAGTGACATGTTTAAATGGAATGCATCAGTAACTTAAAGGATGGTTGGGATTTCCATCCCTTAAGGATCCGCGAAACTAATACATATACTATAATAGTTATTACAATAGTGTCTATTCAGTAAAGTAAATATATCAAAGTAGCGTAAGCGGGATTACCATGTTACCCTTACACCGTTTATATGCCTTGTAGTCTATACAGTACCGTAAGTTCACCGTACTGGTGTTATCAGAGGGCACTCCATAGAAAACAATGCCAAAACAAAATCATAGGGGTTCCATTAGGATAAATATGATAAGATATTCGAGGCAATACCCAGGGTAGGATTCTGCCAGTTGCACTCCCGGACCTGTGGTCACGCATAGTGGCAACTACCGCCCACCTTGGAACACACTCCCATAATCAAAAGGGTGCACCCAAATCAAACACAACAGTAATAGAGATGGTATCGAAGAAGCATGTCCAATCAGAGGTGCGACCTCACTTAGTCACGGTACAACTCCCGTTTTAGTCATTTTAATTATGACCCGAAGGTCAAGGCCAATCCATTAGCGTTCTCTTTCTTCAAATCTAGTAATCGCCTTCATACCCTCCCACTTCATTCTGGAATCTCCACCAGGTGCACAGTTGTTAAAGTGGTGTCGGCATTGGCAGAGAGTATGACATCTAGCAACTCCGGTCTCTTTAACAAACAAACGTTTACATTTTTCACACCGTGGTCATTAGATTTGAAATCATATTGCGAGTATCGCAAATCGATTTTGTAATGTCCCGTATTTTTATGGTATAATACTTAATTTATTTAATTATGTAAATAGTGATTTATTGATTTAAATGGGGTTTTAATTAAATAATAATGAATATTTAATTAATATTTATAATATAAAAATATGTTATAATTCCGAAATAGTCGAAAACAGTAAAATTCAAAATATTGTGTGAATTGGATCATTTATAATATTTAATTCAGTTTAGAATTGAATTTGAGTAATGTATATATTATATAAATGACATTAGAACGTAAAACTTATAATTCAATTATAATCGAACTCGTAACATCGCGGCAGTTCATTATTTTGGCGATTTGAACTTCAATTAAATATACAGGATCCATTTTAAGTCAGATTTCTGTGAAACAAGAAATGCTCGGATATGTTGAATGATATTTTTCCAATGAAAGAGAAAAAACTAGATTTCATCGTGTAGATTGTAAGTTATGCACAAATAAAAATTTAAAATAGTCGCTGTGGAATTCGTTTATAATTTACAACGTTTATTTACGTTATAAAAGAATTTTTATATAAATTGAATAGCGATATAAACTCAGATTTTTAGATATTAAGTTATAAACTCAGATATGTATATTTTGGAGCTGTATGATATTATATATGAATATATACGAAAATATTAATTTATTAATATTTAATTTGATTATTTTAAAATATTTTAATATTTAAACGGTCTATTTAGAGCCTTAGAAAATAGCCATTTTTCAAACGACCTCCAAATTCGACGAAACCAATTTTGTTGGATTCGTAATATCAAATTATTATTAGATTTCAATTTTCATGATTTTTGGAATCAGTATGTGGTTGTCCGCGATTTTAACGTGAGAAACAATCGATATTTCAAAGATTAAAAATACGATGTGCGAGCAAACGAAGTCGAATTTCGACGAAACAAGTTTCATTGGGTTCGTAATGTCAAACTGTAGCTGCATGTCAGTTTCCATGATTTTTGGATATTTTATGTGATCATAGGAATTTTTAGAAGACGAATAAAGTGAGTAATTGGCTAAAATAAAATATAAAATAAAATAATATAATAATAAATCCTACCTATAAATACTCCTAACCCCTTTCACCATAACCCTTTCCTCCTTTGGTCAAATATCAGCAGCAACCCTCCATGGAAAATTTCTATATCCAAATCAACCTTTCAAAAATCATATCAAATTCAAAATAAATCGATAAATTCCAAAGTTTATATCAGTGTGATCCTCATTCGACAAGCTTCGATTTGATATACTCCTTGATGGATTCGGTTACAATCTTGTACGCTGGAAATTCAAGTACAGTGGGTATCTTTGAGTTGAGGTTGAGATTATTGGCGAATACAAGGATCGATGCTCGTTTCTATTATAGTTTTTGGATTCAGGAGGTTGAATAGCATGTTGTGTGAAGTTTTTAGAGTATTTGGTGCCAAGGGTGTCGCACCATGCATTGTACAGCGATGGGGAATTCGAGTTGGATGTTTTTGATATGGGGAGGAAGGGATTTTGAAGGAGAGAACAACGGTGTTTTCTGTTTTGAGTTTCACTGAGAATTGGTGGAGATATGGGTGATCAAAGAAGAGGGAAAGGGTAAGGAAACGGGTGGAGCACACTGTCCAGAGTATGGGGAAGAAGAAGACACGGGTTTGGGCTATGTTTGATCGGGTTGGGCTGAAGTTGAAGGGTAAAAGCCCATTTAAAATTAAACCCATGTTTTAGTTTATTTAAAATGTATGTTAACTTCAAAATGTCATAACTTTGCCATACGATAACGAAATTCAGCAAAACTGGTCGCGTTGGGATCGTATGGACGTAGGCTACATAATGAAATTAGTTTGGAGTGATTTGGAGCTCGTCCCAATTTATGGAAAAATAAAACGCCTGAACCAAATCAACGATCGATTATCGTTATTTAACGATAACCAACCAAAGTGAGTAAATCTCACTAACTCTGTTAAATTTATATTTTTTATAAATATAATCTAGTACTGATAAATGATGATTAATTTTTGTGTGATGATTGGTTGGTTGAATTGTTGATTGTTAGTTGAAATTACAAATAACGATATATACACATATTGTTAAACAAACATTTATTCTATTTATCAGAATAGTACATATTGAACTGAAATTGTTGTGAATTATATTGTAACATCTGTGAATGCAGGAAAACAGGTCGGAGGGATCCAACTGGATTCCTCAACATTTATTTTACCTTTTTTCATATATTGTGATATATGATGTGACACATAACCTGTTGTTGATTATGTGTGTTTGAATGATACTAATCATTGTTATATGGTATGATAAACACCATAAGGAATACTGGAATGTGAAAAGTGAAATTTTAAAGCATATATCGAAAATAAAATATTTATATAAAATCAATGGATTTATATAAAAAGGAAGTATTTGTAAAGTAAAATAGAACATTATAAAAAGGAAGACATTTTATAGAAAGAACGTATATGAAAGGAATACATTTTCTAAAAGGACATTTAGGAAATGAAGACATTTTATAAAAGAGAAACATTTGTAAAATGAATATATTTTATAAAAGGAAACATTTATAAAATGAATAGAATTATAAAAAGGACATATTTCAGAATTGAATAGAATTTTAAAAGGGAATTGACAAGAGACAAAAGAACGACTGGAAGATGGTTTCAAAGTAGATTTTAACTAGTAATCTGTTTTAACAGATAAATGGAAACAATTAATTTATAAATAATATATTATAAATGAAATAAAATATTTATCATTTGATAAATGGAGTATATAAGTATGAACTTATATAGAGAAGCAGAAATTGGTTTTAACACCGATATTTTAAATTGAATATGAACTCAACATTTATAATGGGAATTTTAAATGATATTTACGTGTTAGAAATAATAAGGAGATTTCGTATGAATAATGCTATGAATAGAAGTATAAATAGAAGTATGGAAATGGAATATTAGTCTAAATACGAAATCAAACTTAATGAATGATATAAAAGAAATATTATTCACATTCGATGTGAATAATAGTTTTAAGTAAAGATTTTGCAAATAAAAACATTTGTAAAGGAAATTGGGTTTTCGAAATAGGAATTCAAACAGAAATGAAATTCCGAACGATTAGAAATAGATAACTTGTTTAATAATAAAAACAAGTAGTCGGATTTATAAACAAAGTTTATAAATGAATTTAAAATATAATTATCAGTGGATAATTGAGATTGCAAATTCAACTGTGAATATAAAATGGAAAATTAGAAGTTGTTTTAAAAAGAAGATGATGAAATCCATTTCGATGTTCGAAATGTAAAACGGATCTAAAATATAATCCGTAAAGATGTGTAATTAGCATTCGACTAGAAACTAATAGCTATAATCGAATATAAGTTATTCGATGAGAGTTAATCGAATATAAGTTATTCAACGAGAGTTAATCGAATATAAGTTATTCAAAAAGAGTTAATCGAATATAGGTTATTCGAAGAAGAGTTAATCGAATAGAGATCACTCAAAAGAGAATTAAACGTTGAATTGAATTATATCGAATTCGGGAAAGTACTATTTACTTTCTGAGTTTTTAAATCAAGATTTATTTATTTATTAAATAAATTATTATTTAATCAAATAAAAGAAATAAAAGTTATAGTTTTAAAGTTAGATACCTCGGAATTTCGAATTATAACGTTATCGTTATAATAAATGTTTTTCATATAAGAAATGGAATTGTAAACTAAAATCTGAGATTTTGCATAAGCAATAAGTGTTAAGGTTTGAGTTGTGAACTTTATCTGTTGCAAGGTTAAGAACGTGTTCATTTAAGGTCTGAGAGGTAGTTATACCCCAACTTGATTGACTTCGTAATTAACTAAGGAATAGTTGAAGTTCGATGGCGAAGGTTGATTATAAATACTGTTAAGTAATAAACGATAAATGGTTTGAGTGATCATAATGATGTTTTATATAACATTAGTTTGAAATCCATATAAATGAGATTTGGAAATGTTTTCCAAATATAAGCAGAGATATTTTCTAAGCATAGAAAATGAAATGTTTGATGATAAAGAATACTGGAATGACAATGATACGTGAAAAAGAGATGGAAATGTTTCAAATGATTAATAACGTATGTTTTCTAAATTTAGAAAATAAGGAATTATGAATATATATGGAAACGGGAAATGGAAAATGAATAAATTAATAATAACTGAATTTAAGAGATAAATGAATGATGATTGACCGATAGAATTTCCATTTGGGAATAATATCATTGTTTGCACATATGTTTTTATTTGATAGTTAAATCACCGACTATCAAAGTTTTTGACCATTTTTCCATCGTCAATACGGAGAGACCGGGATCAGATTCATTATCTGAAAACCACTCTATACGGAAGTTAGTGTTGCAATCAAATATGATGCAGATAATTGAAGACGGAGTTATGCAAGGGCTGTCCTGTTTACAGAATAGTGCCTTCGGTTTGTCCAGTCCCAGGACAACTTATATGGAAGAATGTCTGACAGAGTATATCTAATGGATCGCGTAAGTTGATCTCTTCAAACGTATTTACATTTGGTGGCAGAGGAATTCGTTTCTCTTGGCTATATACTCGTAGTATGTTAGGCGAAATCAATTTGTGATTTGGCGGATATGACAATGTGACATTCAAAGTGAATGAAGACCAAAAGATATGTTATAGCCTCTAGCCTCACAATTGGGAAATGGTATAAAACTGGGTAGGTCGCATGGCTAGTTAAGTCATACCAAAGCAGGGTTTATTATCACCTGATCTAGAGAAATTCCTTTTGCTTCTTAAATCTATCGATGTTGTCCCTTCGGGAAACAGTTGCTGATCCCAACCGTTGGTGATAATACATTCGGTACTCTAAAGCTAAGTGAGGGTCGGTCATGTTTAGCCTAGGTTACTTGATGTTCTTATTGAACCCGGTGTATTCCTCTTGAGAGATACACCGTTGGAAGGTGGTCCCATACATTGCCAGTTGGAATCCAGTATCCAATAAGAGCCCACGGTTTTGATTGTATACTATATATGTAGAGCGTGAGATGCAAGCGTTCTACTAGATTGATATTACTTGTATTTAGACACTATTATAATATCAGACGAATATTGATTCAAAGAATGATTTGGGTTATCGTAAGGTAAAAACGATCTGTGTTTATGTGCGGATCGGTCTTACGATTAACCTTTCTCTTAAAAAAAGGATTTTAAAAGTTAAACCAAGTGGTTGGAGTTTACTCACACCACTCCTATGACTGACCTAGGGTTTATTTTGTTTTGTTTTACCATAAATTCTTGGGTGCCCAAATTTGTATGGGCAGTCAAGTAGTTCAGGTCTTTACAGGTTTCATTGGAGCAGGTTGGAGCAGGAGGCTTCAGCGTTAGTTATCTAGTGTTTTTTTCCACTGTGTTGTAAGTGTTGTACTCTGATAATGTTATTGTATATATATACTGTTATTTCAAATTTATGTTTTATATTTTATTCGTTCTACTGTGAGACTCGTGTTACTCTGATGTGTTGTGTGTTCTTCTTCTTCTATTCTAATTTTCTATCTTATCTATCCTCATCCTCTATTTTCTTTCTAATAGTTTTCTGGTTTTCAGTGCAATTTGGGTTAGACTTGTGTTATTTGGTCAGCTCAAATGGTACAGGAAATTCGGGACGCTATATTTGGTATCAGAGCTGAAGGTTAAGTAATTACCTTGGCTCTATGGTGTGACTCGGTAGAGATGGGGTTAGTAATGCCCTAGATTGAGTTTGAGTGTATATATATGAGCATGTATTTGTTATTTGATATAAAAATTGTTTTATATTATGGAGATTTATTGGTTGAGTTGTTTATGTGTTCTGGTCGATCAGTTTGATCCACTGTATCGGTAGGAGTTTCTAAACGCTTGAATACGATGAGCCGGCGCGGTATGTTTTGAAAAGGGTAAAGGAAATAATTTTACCCAAAATATATTTCGATATAAAAGGAATGTATATCTTGGAATTATTATAGTATATTGGATGTGTTGGTTGATATTATAATCGAATGAGATTATAGAACGTGAAATGGTTATAAATAACTAATCATAATTCGTATAAGTGTAGTGTATGAAATCAGACGAATTAAATCTGAATTTAAATCAGAACTGGAATTAAAATTACGAAAATCTGAATAAGCGTTTGTTAATGAATCTGGATTAAATATATGAGAATTTTAATATCTTGGGAGATTTTTAATTTGTTTCAAAGCATTGTAATTGGTATTTTGAAATGAAACTCAAAATGGAAGTGTTTAGATACGGTTTTGAAAGTGAAATAGTATTGAACTCACTTCGATAACTGGAAATAGATTCCGATGAAGATCATGACATCATCGGTGTTCATTTTCGAGTTGTAAGTGACAGATTACTACCAAATTTTTTGTTTTTGAATTGTTTTGAGAAAAAAAGTTGTTTTGATATTCCAAAATGTATGTTTTGATTTTTGGAAAAGGCTATGCTGTTTAAAAACTCCCAGAAACAGATTATTTGAATTAAAAAAAATTAAAGTAGAATTTTTAAAAGTCAATAGAAATTGAAAATTTAATTAAATCCAGTTAAATGGAAAATTGAATTTCCTATGAAATATCGAATAAGATTGTATTATGAGATAGGAATCTAGAATTACGTTGAAGTGATAAGTTAATAATTGAAATCGAGAATGGAACTCGAGATTGAAATGAAATTTTGTTTGGATATAAGCGAATAGCGGTGTTGAACAGATATTGATTGGAAATTGGTTGAGATGACATTGGTATATGTTGAATTGATAGAAGGTGAAAGTGATAAAGTTGATATGCCCGATAAAAAGGTACAAGTTTATATTTTTATATTGGATATGAGCTTTATGAGCCGAGTTGGCAATCCGCTTGGCTGTTTGATTTTCTTTTGGGTTGGAGATGGCCCAGGGAGGCGAGTTGTACCGATTGAGCCGTACAAAAGAGGTGCTGGCGAAATTTTTCGAGAATTTAAAGTGTTAGAAAATTTTCAGGATTTTTTAAAATTTTCGTTAATAAAAATGTATTAATATTTAATTGAAATTCATTGGTATAGTGAAATTGAAATTCAAGAAGTAAACAAATAATTTTTACCTAGTGAATAGTGTTGTTTTCTACCTTAGCAATTTCGAGGACAAAATTATTTTAAAGGGGAAGAATGTAATGTCCCGCATTTTTACGGTATAATACTTAATTTATTTAGTTATGTAAATAGTTATTTATTGATTTGAATGGTGGTTTAATTAAATAATAATGAATATTTAATTAATATTTATAATATAAAAATATATTATAATTCCAAAATAGTCGAAAGCAGTAAAATTCACAATATTGTTTGAATTGGATCATTTATAATATTTAATTCAGTTAGAACTGAATTTGAGTAACGAATATACTGTATAAACGACATAAGAACGTAAAAATATAATTTAATTATAATCGAGCCCGTAAGATCGCGGCAATTCATTATTTGGCGATTTGAACTTCAACTGAATATACAGGATCCATTTTAAGTCGGATTTCTATGAAACAAGAAATTCTCGGATTTGTTGAATGATATTTTTCTAATGGAAGAGAAAAATCTAGATTTCGTCGTTTAGATTGTAAGTTATGTCCAAATCCAAATTTAAAATAGTCGCTATGGAATTTGTTTATAATTTATAACGTTTTTTACGTTATAAAAGGATTTTTATATAAATCGAATAGCGATATAAACTCAGATTTTTAAATATTGAGTTTTAAACCCAGATATGTATATATTGGAGCTATATGATATTATATGTGAATATATACGAAAATATTAATTTATTAATATTTAATTTTATTATTTTAAAATATTTTAACATTTAAACGGTCTATTTAGAACCTTAGATAATAGCCATATTTCAAACGACCTCCAAATTCGATGAAACCAGTTTTTTTGGATCCGTAATATCGAATTATTATTAGATTTCAATTTTCTTGATATTTGGAATCAGTATGTGGCTGTGCGCGATTTTAACGTGAGAAACAGTCGATATTTCAACGATTAAAAATACGTTTTGTGAGCAAACGAAGTGGAAATTCGACGAAACAAGTTTCGTTGGGTCCGTAATGTCAAATTTTAGCTGCATGTCAGTTTCCATGATTTTTGGATATTTTATGTGATCATAGGAATTTTTAGAAGAAGAATAAAGTGAGTAACTGGCTAAAATAAAATATAAAATCAAAAATAATAATAATAAATCCTACCTATAAATACTCCTAACCCTTTCTAACCCTAGCCCTTTCCTCCTTTGGTCAAATATCAGCCGCAACCCTTCATGGAAAATTTCCGTACCCAAATCAACCTTTCAAAAATCATATCAAATTCAAAATAAATCGATAAATTCCAAAGTTTATATCGTTGTGATCCCCATTTGACATGCTTCGATCTAATATACTCCTTGATGGATTCGGTTACAATCTTGTACGCTGGAAATTCGTGTACAATGGGTCTCTTTGAGTTAGGGTTGAGATTATTGGCGAATACAAGGATCGATGCTCGTTTCTATTATTATTTTTGGATTCAGGAGGTTGAATAGCATGTTGTGCGAAATTATTGGGGTCTTTGGTGCCAAGGGGTGTCGCACCATGCATGGTACAACGATGGAGGAGGCTGTCAAATGGGTTTTACATGGGGAATTCGAGTTGGATGTTTTTGATATGGGGAGGAAGGGATTTTGAAGGAGAGAACAACGGTGTTTTCTGTTTTGGATTTCATTGAGAATTGGTGGAGATATGGGTGATCAAAGAAGAGGGAAATGGTGAGGAAACGGGTGGAGCTCACTGTCTAGCGTTTGGGGAAGAAGAAGACACGGGTTTGGGCTGTGTTTGATTGGGTTGGTATGAAGTTGAAGGGTAAAAGCCCATTTAAAATTAAATCCATGTTTTAGCTTATTTAAAACGCATGCTAACTTCAAAATGTCATAACTTTGTCATACGGTAACGAAATTCAGCAAAACTGGTCGCGTTGGGATCGTATGGACGTAGGCTACATAATGAAATTGGTTCGGAGTGATTTGGAGCACGTCTCAATTTATGACAAAATAAAACGCCTGAACCAAATCAACCATCGATTATCGTTATTTAGCGATAATTAACAAAAGTGAGTAAAACTCACAAACTCTGTTAAATTTATATTTTTATAAATATAATCTAGTACTGATAAATGATGATTAATTTTTTTGTGACTATTGGTTGGTTGAATTGTTCATTGTTAGTTGAAATTACAGATAACGATATATGCACATAACGTTAAATAAACATTTATTCTGTTTATCAGAATAGTACATATTGAACTGAAATTGTTGCGAATTATATTGTGTAACATCTGTGGGTGCAGGAAAACAGGTCGGAGGGATCCAGCTGGACTCCTCCACATTTATTTTACCGTTTTTCATATATTGTGATATATGATATGACACATAACCTGTTGTTGATTATGTGTGTTTGAATGATACTAATCATTGTTATATGGTATGATAAACACCATAAGGAATACGGGAATGTGAAAAATGAAATTTTAAAGCATATATCGGAAATAAAATATTTACATAAAATCAATGGATTTTATATAAAAAGGAAGTATTTGTAAAGTAAAATAGAACGTTATAAAAAGGAAGACATTTTATAGAAAGAATGTATATGAAAGGAATACATTTTATAAAAGAACATATATGAAAGGAATACATCTTATAAAAGGACATTTATGAAATAAAGACATTTTATAAAAGAGAAACATTTTTAAAATGAATAGATTTTATAAAAGGAAATATTTATAAAATGAATAGAATTATAAAAAGGACATATTTCAGAAATGAATAATGTTATATAAAGGGAATATTTCGGAATTGAATAGAATTTTTAAAGAGAATTGACAAGAGACAAAAGAACGACTGGAAGATGGTTTCAAAGTAGATTTTAACTAGAAATCTGTTTTAATAGATAAATGGAAACGATTAATTTATTAATAATATATTATAAATGAAATAAAATATTTATCATTTGATAAATGGAATACATAAGTACGAACTTATATAGAGAAGCATAAATTGGATTTAAAACAAATATTTTAAATGGAATATGAACTCAACATTTATAATGGGAATTATAAATGAGATTTACGTGTTAGAAATAATAAGGAGATTTCGTATGAATAATGCGATTAATTGAAGTATAAATAGAAGTATGGAAATGGGATATTAGTTTAAATACAAAATCAAACTTAATGAATGATATAAAAGAAATATTATTCACAATCGATGTGAATAATAGTTTTAAGTAAAGATTTTGCAAATAAAAACATTTGTAAAGGAAATTGGGTTTTTAAAACAGGAATTCAAACAGAAATGAAATTCTGAACGATTAGAAATAGATAACTTGTTTAATAATAAAAACAAGTAGTCAGATTTATAAACAAAGTTTATAAATGAATTAAAATATAATAACCAGTGGATAATTGAGATTGCAAATTCAACTGTGAATATAAAAGGGAAAATTGGAAGTTGTTTTAAAAAGAAGATGATGAAATCCATTTCGATGTTCGAAATGTAAAAAGGATCTAAAATAAAATCCGTAAAGATATGTAATTAGCATTCGACTAGAAACTAATGGTTATAATCGAATATAAGTTATTTGATGAGAATTAACCGAATATAAGTTATTCGATGAGAGTTAATCGAATATAAGTTATTCAAAAAGAGTTAATCGAATATAGGTTATTCGAAGAAGAGTTAATCTAATAGAGATTACTCGAAAGAGAATTGTACGTTGAATTGAATTATAACGAATTCGGGAAAGTACTATTTACTTTCCGGGTTTTTTAATCAAGATTTATTTATTTATTAAATTATTATTTAATCAAATAAAAGAAATAAAAGTTATAGTTTTAAAGTTATATACCCCTGAAGTACGAATTATAACATTATCGTTATAATAAATATTTTTCATAAAAGAAATGGAGTTGTAAACTAAAATCTGAGAATTTGCGTAAGCAATAAGTGTTAAGATTTGAGTTGTGAACTTTATCTGTTGCAAGGTTAAGAACGTGTTCAGTTAAGATCTGAGAGGTAATTATACCCCAAATTGATTGACTTCATAATTAACTAAGGATTAGTTGAAGTTCGATGGCGAAGGTTGATTATAAATAACGTTAAGTAATAAACGATAAATGGATTGAGCGATCATAATGATGTTTTATGTAACATTAGTTTGAAATCCATATAAATGAGGTTTGGAAACGTTTTCCAAATATAATCAGAGATATTTTCCAAAAATGGAAAATGAAATGTTTGATGATAAAGAATACTGGAATGACAGTGATATGTGAAAAAGAGATGGAAAGTTTCAAATGATTAATAATGTATATTTTCTAAATTTAGAAAATAAGGAATTATGAATATATATGGAAACAGGAAATGGAAAATGAATAAATTAATAATAAGTTAATTTAAGAGATAAATGAATGATGGTTGATTTATAGAATTTCCATCTAGGAATAATAACGTTGTTTGCACATATGTTTTTATTTGATAGTTAAATCACAGACTATCGAAGTTTTTGACCATTTTTCCATCGTCAATACGGAGAGACCGGGATCAGATTCATTATCTGAAAACCACTCTGTATGGAAGTTAGCATTGCGATCAAATATGATGAAGATAATTGAAGACGGAGTTATCCAAGGGCTATCCTGTTTACAGAATAGTGCCTTCGGTTTGTCCAGTCCTAGGACAACTTATATGGAAGAATGTCTGACAGAGTATATCTAATGGATCCCGTAAGTTGATATCTTCAAACGTATTTACGTTTGGTGGCGGAGGAATTCGTTTCTCTTAGTTGTATAGCCGTAGTATGTTTGGCGAATCAATTTGTGATTTTGGCGGATATGACAATGTGATATTCAAAGTGAATGAAGACCAAAAGATACGTTATAGCCTCTAGCCTCACAACCGGGAAATGGTATAAAATCGGGTAGGTCGCATGGCTAGTTGGGTTATACCCAAGCAGGGTGTATTGTCACCTGATCTAGAGAAATTGCTTTTGCTTCTTAAATCTATCGATGTTGTCCCTTCGGGAAACGGTTGCTGATCCAAACCGTTGGTGATAATACATTCGGTACTCTCAAGCTAAATGAGGGTCGGTCATGTTTAGCCTAGGTTGCAAGATGTTCTTGTTGAACCCGGTGTATTCCTCTCTAGAGATACGCTGTCAGAAGGTGGTCCCATACCTTTCCAGTTGGAATCAAGTACCCAATAAGAGCCCACAGTTTTGATTGTATACTATATATGTAGAGCGTGAGATGCAAGCATTCTGCTAGATTGATATTACTTGTATTTAGACACTATTATAATATCAGATGAATATTGATTTCAAAGAATGATTTGGGTTATCGTAAGGTAAAAACCATCTATGTTTATGTGTGGATCGGTCTTACGATTATCCTTTCTCTTAAAAAAAGGATTTTATAACTTAAACCAAATGGTTGGAGTTTACTCACACCACTCCCATGACTGACCCAGAGTTTATTTTGTTTTACCCTAAACTCTTGGATGCCCAAATTTGTACGGGCAGTCAAGTAGTTCAGGTCTTTACAGATTTCATTGGAGCAGCTTGGAGCGGGAGGCTTCAGCATTAGTTACTTGTGTTATTTTTCGTTGTGTTGTAAGTGTTGTACTCTGATAATGTTATTGTATATATATACTATTATTTCAAAGTTATGTTTTATATTTTATTCGTTCCGCTGTGAGATTCGTGTTACTCTGATGTTTTGTGTGTTCTTCTTCTTCTTCTATTCTAATTTTTTTATCTTATCTATCCTCACCCTCTATTTTCTTTCTAATAGTTTTCTAGTTTTCAGTGCAATTTAGGTTGGACTTGTGTTATTTGGTCAGCTCAAATGGTACTGGAAACTTGGGACGCTACAGATTTATTCCGAGTATTGCCTTAAAGTCGATTGCTCTAATAATTCAAAATGGTTCAACCAAAATTTCAAATTATTCATAATTATTCTTAACTATTTGAGTTTAGATTTCAAATCCGATTTTCACAAAAAGTCTTTGTCAAACCATTTGAGTTTAGATTTCAAATCCAACAAAATATTATTATCCGAAATTTGATGTTAATCACTTTGGATTCATCGGCTCGGATTGGAAATTGATTTACTGACTTATAAAATACTTAGAGTAGTAACTTGAAAATATTGTAATATATTAAATTTGGCAACAGTTTGTATATATATATAGATATACTTTTAAAAATAGTTGTGAAATAGTATAAAATCTTTAATTGCCAAAATGGTTATAGGTCTTATATTGAATTTATAATATATACTTAGGAAGGTTATATAGTATTTGTATATATATGTTTATAGTTATAAAAATAGTTGTGAAATAGTTATAAAGTTTATATAGTCAAAATAATTTAAGTTTATTTATTAAGGGAAAATAATTTGTAAACCAAGAAATGTGTAAGTTTACTTTTACAAAATATAATTTATTCGGGAATCCAAATCTGTATTCCAAATACTCAAACAACTTCCTTATCCATCGTTTGAATTCAATTTCATCTCAAATGGAAAATATTTCCACATCATTATTTCCAAGTCAGAATTTACTTCGATTCCGAGTATACTCAGAGTTTAGAATTTCAAAATAGCTTTGAAGATTAATTATTATATCACCATTTAAATTTCGATTTAGTAAAATTCCAATCTTGCTATTTCTTTCCATTCAAAATCTCATGTCGAGCTTCTTCAAATGACACACTCCTTCCTATTCAATTGAATTTAATCGAAAATTTCCATTTTGACATTCACTTCATCGCGCTTAAATAAGATTCTTAAAACTTGTTAAATCAAATCTTAGTACATCGAAGTAAGATTTATATGCCTTGAAAGCAAATCCATTTTTTTAAGAAATCAACACTTTTAAAATTTTGAAAAATCTATACAAAATGATTTTATAACATCTTATTTAACTTAAACCCAAAATTTTAAATATAAAGCTTCACAAAATATTTCAAATGCCTTTAATTAAAACAACATATTATTTAACTTTGCCAAATTAAGTTAATTCAAGGAAAATAATCCTTTCAAACCTTTCTTTGTACAATATTCAAATTGCATTAGGTCTTTTCAACTCAAGTTCATAAATTTATTTTATCAGATCTTGATATATATATATATATATGAAAATGTGGCAAAACCTAAATCATATCTTTAACTATAATTTTTTTTCACTAAATCAATCAATTTAAATAAGGAAACCTTCAGTATATTACAAAATTGAAATATCACAAAATCTTGTCTAAGCAAGCATTAATTCGAAATCTTAAGTTTATAAAAACA
Organism: Allium sativum; assembly: GCA_030737875.1. Classification (NCBI taxonomy): domain Eukaryota; kingdom Viridiplantae; phylum Streptophyta; class Magnoliopsida; order Asparagales; family Amaryllidaceae; genus Allium; species Allium sativum. The sequence goes on from JASFAX010000024.1 coordinate 26,015,050, forward strand.
ATATATTGAAAATCTTGTTTTCAGCAAATGTAAATTCAAAATACTTGAATTTTCAAACTCAGGATCTATTTAAAGAAAATTTAAGATTTAGTTCGATGATTTTTCTCAACGTTTCCTCTTAACTCCGAATTCCCATTCCAAAATTTATTTATACAAATCGATATGTACTTATAGTATTTCACAAAATAGATTTTTGTTGACCATGGCGTCCGTATAAAATTTCCTATCCTATAGTCAAGTGATATAGATATGTATCATTCAATCCGTTTTAAAGGAAATTCGAATCCAAGGTACATATCATTTCAACCCGCATCCCAAATTGATTCGAATTTATTTTCTTAGGTCCATATAATTCCTTTGGATATGTATCATTTCAACCCATGGTGATTTTCCTAAAACTTATTGTAACGACCCAGAAAATCTGAACCAATTTAAAATTTTTAAATTGGCTAAAATAATGGATTTTAAATATTTAAAATAAATATTTTAAATAATGGCGATGAAAACTGAGTTTGAATCGACATTTGAAAATGAATATAATTAATTATAATTATATATAGAATTGAAAATGGCGCGGTAGTTCGATAATTCGATTTCAAACTTCAATTGAATATACCGGGTGCAAAACAATCCGGATTTTAGTGAGACCAAAAACATTAGTATCTAATTGATGATATCCTTCTAACGAATCTAACCAATCGAAATTTGATAGCGGGAATCAAAAGATATGTCCAGTTGAAAATTCTGAATAGTCGCTATGGAATTCAGGCCCTTAAAAATGGACATTTTGCATACGACCTCGGATTTCGACGAAACCACTTTTGTTAGATCCGCAGTGTCAGGTTATTGCTAGGTTTCAAATTTCATAATTTTTCGAATCAATATGTGAGCGTGGCAAAAGAAAACGCGTTTGACCAGTTTCTGTTGATTTTAATCGACTGGAAATTGGCCATTTTTCAAACGGTCTCAGAATTTGACGAAACTAGTTTTGTTAGGACCGTATCGTCAATACGAAGCTAGAAAATATTTTTCTGGAATTTTTCTAGTTAGTATGTGACCCCGGTAATTTGAAATGTGCGTTTAAAATTCAATATAGTGATTTAAATGTAAATTCAAACGGAAACTGATTGTAACGATCAAATCAGCTTGCGATACATATCCCATTGTGTTCGGAATGGGGGTGAAACGCTATGGGCGACAGGCGGTGGGCCTCGTTTCGAGGTCGTACGTGAAAGTCAACCCTTTTGCTAAATTAAATAATTAAATAAAAAAAAAATCATTTCCCTCCCCCCCTTTATCCTCGTTCTGGCCCCCCCTTTTTTCATTTCGATTTATACAGAAAGAAAAAAAAAAAAAAAACCTAGCAATCGAACCGCTGCCCGCCCCCCCCCCCCCCCCCCCCCCCCCGACCTTGACGCCGACGAGCACCATCGCGAGCCCCCTGGAAGCCACCGCCCTCCTCCTCCTTCAATTCGCCAGCCCCCTCGAGACAACAATCGACCCGCCGCCCCCCCTCGTCTCGACGCCTCCAGATCGAAGCTGCCACCTCGAAGGAGCGCCGACGACATCTTCTTCTCCCCCCCCTTTTTCCGCAGCTTCGGTGAGCATTTCCCTTTTTTATTTTATTTTCTTTTTTTTTTATTTATTCAGTAAAAACTGTTTTGATTTTATATTTAAACTGTTTTGATTTTATATTTAAAACTGTTTTGATTTTATATTTAAAACTGATTTGATTTTATAAAATAAGTATTAAAAACTGTTTTGATTTTATATTTAAAAACTGATTTGATTTTATAAAATAAGTATTAAAAACTGTTTTGTTTTAAAAAGTTAAAAACCGATCTATAAAAAAATAAAATAAAAACTTTTTATGTTTTTAAAGTTAAAAACTGTTTTATGTTTTTAAAGTTAAAAACTGTTTTATGTTTTTAAAGTTAAAAACTGTTTTATGTTTTTAAAGTTAAAAACTGATTTGTTTAAAATTTAAAAACCGATTTTGTTAAAGTTAAAACAGAAATTTTTATAAAGTTTAAAACTGAATTTTTAAAAAAGAAATAAAACTGTTTTTGAAGCAAAAGTAAAAAACATATTTTTATATGTTGAAAGCAAAAAAAAAAAAACATATTTTTATATGTTGAAAAGCGAAGTCAAAATTCGATTTTTATATATTGAATAGCATTGTAAAAATTCTATTTTTACATATGCAGAGAATACGGGCGAAAGCGACAATAGGCGAAGGTTTCTATTAAGAAGAGTCGTGCAGTTGGATAGCTATTGGTGAGATTTCTGATTTAAAATTTATATATATATATATGTGTGAATTAAAAATGAATTGCTATATATATATATATATATATACGCCCCTCGTCCACAAACCATGGACGATATTTATTGGTTGAAATTGTTGTGAAAATTTGATTGATAGCGAATGATTGTTTGGGATTGTTTGTGATTGATAATTGGTTGATGGTGGTTGAAAAATACCCATTTGTGGTTGTGAAATATTTGGTTGAAACCACATAGGATTAGTTTGTGGAAATGAAATAAATATATACATGCCGCCTGCGTGCGAACTAGATGCATGTTTCCCATTGTCAAAAACCGCGAGGTTTTAAGGTAGAGCGAGGAGCCGTACTAGGGACGGTGCCGGTGTAACTACCCTGCCGTTATGCTGCCGAAATTTTGAATAATATTTGTGTGTTTGAATTATTTTCATATGCTTAAAACTATTGAAAACATTCATGTGTTGAATTGATATTCATTCGTTGTTTAGAAATTCATGTGTTGAATGGTATTCATATTTTGAAATAAATAGTTCGATAATAAAAATCACATTTTTATCTATATATAAAAAACTATTGAAAACATTCATGTGTTGAATTGATATTCATTCGTTGTTTAGAAATTCATGTGTTGAATGGTATTCATATTTTGAAATAAATAGTTCGATAATAAAAATCACATTTTTATCTATATATAAAAACTATAGAAAACATTCATGTGTTGAATTGATATTCATTCGTTGTTTAGAAATTCATGTGTTGAATGGTATTCATATTTTGAAATAAACTGTTTGATAATAAAAATCACATTTTTATCTATATATAAAAACTATAGAAAACATTCATGTGTTGAATTGATATTCATTCGTTGTTTAGAAATTCATGTGTTGAATGGTATTCATATTTTGAAATAAATTGTTTGATAATAAAAATCACCTTTTATTGACTATATGAACTATGTAAAATAACCTCGATTTAAAAGAAATTGTTTTGTGATAAAAATTTCATTTTTATCACCAACTTGAACTATATAGAAGAAGAGTGTTTTGAAATGGATCGTTTTACAATAAAAATCACATTTTTATTGTATGCATAAATCGTTAAAACGTGAAGTGTTAAAAATAGCCACTTGTTCAAAATAAACATAGATGAGTTGAAATATTCATTAATTAGCTAATGAAATGATTTGCACCTATTTATGTAACATTAGAATGAATGGGGTTTTAAACCAAATAGAAATCAAATATGAAGTTGAATAGAAAATGAAAAATGATATGAACTGTATATATATGTACATGCAATATTCATTGAACAGGTTATAGCAAAGGGGCTAGAGAAGAGGAATAAAATTTTGTGCCCGACAAATAGGTACACATTTACTGATTTGTTTGGGTGATGATTTTGAGCCTGTTGGCTAGCCGCTTGGCTTTTTCTTTTTCTTTTTGAGATTAGAAGGACCGGGACGCTATTTGCGATTTCCCGACGCTCCCGGTGCAGGGGAGGTTATGGCGAAATTTTTCCAAAATTTAAGGTGTTAGAAAAAATTTTGAAGTTAAAACGATATTGGAATTGTTGAATGAACTATATTTATATAACTATATAAATATAAATAAAATTAAAACGAAACGAAGCCGTGCAGTTCGTATTTCGAAACCGTAATTTCAAACGACTAGTACGGGAAATCCGACCATTGGATTTTCCCGAAACCTCAACCGTCGGGTTCGCCTTGGAATAATCTTTCCAACGGCACCAACCTTGTAAAAATCCAACGGTTGGATTGTCTGGAATGTTTAATTCAAATCTGAAGAAAAACAGCGCCAGAAGCGATTATATTTATATATATATAAATATAATTATATATTTAATCGAATAACGACGATGCAGTTCGTATTTTGAAATCGAAACTTCAAACGATTGTACCGGAAGATCCGACCGTCGGATTTTCCCGAAACTGGAACCGTTGGATTCGTTTTGAAAAGACCTTTCTAATGATGTAAATTTTGTGAAGATCCAACGGTTAGATTTTCAGATATGTGTAATTCAAATCTGAAGAAAAACAGCGCCAGAAGCGATTATATTTATATATATATATATAATTATATATTTAATCGAATAACGACGATGCAGTTCGTATTTTGAAATCGAAACTTCAAACGATTGTACCGGAAGATCCGACCGTCGGATTTTCCCGAAACTGGAACCGTTGGATTCGTTTTGAAAAGACCTTTCTAATGATGTAAATTTTGTGAAGATCCAACGGTTAGATTTTCAGATATGTGTAAATCAAATCGGAAGAAAAACAGCGCCACGGCCACTTTATGGCCCGAAACGTCGTTTTGAATATAATGGCTATTTTAAATTAAATAAAAATAGCGATAAATAGTTATAAAATATCGTAAGCGATATGGAATGGAAATAAACTGAATTGGCTTGATTTATGTGATGTTTGATGGTTGAATGTGTTTGGTGTGAAAACTATATTAAAGAACACAATTGGTGTTGTCGAATAATTTAACCATTGAAATAAATCGATTTGAAATTCTAAATATACGTGAATTATTTGAAAAGGCCGAGTTAATTCTCATTTCGAATAATCGACCGACGATTGAAATTCGAAGATGAAGACGATGGTCGAAGACCGGAGATCTTCACCTCGTTTGGATGGTAACCGAGGTCCTGATTGGGAGGCATCCCGAAATATGGATAATGAGTGGTGATCGTTCAGACGTACGTGTTGATCAAAGGGTTTGCGAGGTATTTAGTGCCTCCGGTTTCGTTCAGACCCAGAACGGACTTGTAAATGGACTGTGTGTCTGACATAGGATTTATTCTGTGTGGCATGCTAAGATGCAGTGATCAGGGCTTCTGTTGAAAAGCAAAGTCTTGTGGTGATGATCAAAGCACCGCCTGTGTGGCGTATCTTTGTGTATAACGTGAATTCGCGAGCCTCACACCCCGGTAGGAACCTAAAACGGGAGGAAGGACCTCAGGGAGGGCATGCGTTTCTTTCTAGCTAGGGTGGTGTCAGTGACCTACCAGCCCTGACATTTATATACTTTTCACCTATGTGGTTGTTGCTGTTGCGAGGCGCCTCGGTTTGATCGGACGATCCGGGTCCGATGGAGTCATTCGTTGGCTCGTTTACGCCCCAAAGGGCGGGGAAACGTATTGTTCAGGCATTTTAATCCACATCGGTGGACCGGCCCTGACGATCTAAAGGGTCGATGCGCTCTGACCCTGTGGCTCGGGCTAGAGAGTCACGAAGTCGGTAAGGACTATCTTTTGCCTTGGTTCATGACGGAAATCCAATTTCCAAATACGACATCGCGCGGTTTTGATTGTATATATATATGGCGACATGATATATGGTACCCATGCCGTCTAGGATTGATAGTTATGATTTGAAAGTGTTCTCAAAACATATAAACACTAGCAATAATATCAAATGCCTTTGTTTTATTCGTATCAATCATATTTTGGCCATTATAAGGTAAAACTCTATCCTCCGGTTTGCGTTGCATTGTGTGATGGGAACTGAGTCTTATAATGGCTTCATTTTTATAAAAAGCATAGCGATGTTTAAAAGAAGGATTTGTTTTAAAGCACTGGCAATCCACTGGAGTAAACCCGTTCCACGAAAGTGGCGTGGTCCTGTGATTAGCCAATTATATATGTGTTGAGTAGATTTCTCATACCAGTGCCATGACTGACTCGTAGTTTGTTTCACTCTCAAACTCGGGTGCCCCTTTTTCCACACGGGCAGCCTTGTATTCAGGTTTAGCTGGTTCTTTCTGGATAGCTGGAGCTGAAGATGGATTCTATCATTTATTTCTTTTTATGCTGTTCAGCTCCTATTGTACATATTTTGTTTATTTCCGCTGTAGACATTTATGTATAGCTGAACTGTATTTGTACTAAGTAAGATCCTGTATACTGTGTAACTCTGATGATTACTTTTATCCAGTATATTTTGTTGTTCATTCTAGTGTATTTATTTAATTCTGTTCTGCTATTATATGTTTCTGTGTTATATTCCAAAAGATAACCTTGTTTCCGTGAGAAAGGGAAATCGGGTCGTCTCAACGTGGTATCAGAGCTTTGGTTAAGCTTAGTTCTGGAATATAACATTCGAACGAACTCGTCAGAAATAGAACCAGTAGTGTTCTAGGACGGGTAACTCTATACAGATAGGATCAGTAATATCCTAGTATGAGTAGCAGAATGAAATTACACCTCGATAGACACATTTACATTGAAGTATGTGTTTCTATATTTTAAACTATCTTTTCTGTGACCTGACACTTGTTCTGCTAATTGCAGAAGTACTAGAAAATGAGTGACAGGATCAGAAGAAATAATCGTATGGCTCGACCAGCTAATGAGCCAGTTGTGCTCCCGCAGCCAGAATCCAATATAGAAGTTCTATACAAGAGATTTCGAAATCTTGGTGGATCGCCATTCTTAGGCAAGGAGCCCATTATGGAAACACAAGCTTGGATTCGTTCAGCAGAGAAAATCTTTGAGGGTTTAAAGCTGAGAGACGATCAGAAAAGATTACTGGCGTCTTGGGCACTCAAAGAAGAAGCTTTGTTTTGGTGGGATTCAATTATTAAAAATAATCCAGAAGGTGATATCACCTGGGACAGATTCAAAGTGATTTTCTTAGAAAGATTCACCCCTCCCGAAGCGACCGAACGGCTATGCGATGAATTTTCTTATCTGATACAAGGAGATATGACCATTCCCGAATATCATAAGAAATTCAATGAACTTTCTCACTTTGCTCCTCATCTAATTCAAAATCCGAAGAGGAAAAATATGAGATTTATTCACGGGCTTCAAAGGAAATACCAGAATAAAGTATTGGGGCATGTGAAGCTTCCTTTTTCAGAAATGATTTATATGGCTTATCAGTATGAAGATCTCCATAAGAAAGGAATGTTGCGCGACGAAGAAGTCTGTTCTAGTGACAAAGAAGAGTCGGAAACTGATATTGCTGAAGCCAGTACGAGGTCTGAGATCAGTGAGAAGCCCTGTGCCAAGAGAAAAAGGGCTAAGTCTGGGAAAGAACCAGTGACAACAGCTATTTGCTCTAACTGCAATAAGAAAGGACATTTGTCGATAAGTTGCAGATCTTTAAAGAAACAAAGAAAAGGGGGATATAGAGCAAATCGAAAACAAAAGAAGAAAAGGTTCAGAACTGACAGGGTGTTCCAAGAGAATAGAGAGTGCAAACAGTGCCACGAGGCTGGTCATCTTGCAAAGGATTGCCCACAGTTAAACAAGCCTGAAATGGTTCAAGTAAATGAAGTGGCAGAAACTTCTGAGCCCTCAGCTATTCAGGAAAGGCCGGATGTTTTAGAAGGCACGCTAACTGTCAAAGACATCCCAGTTAAAGTACTGTTTGACACAGGCGCGTCACGAAGCTTCATTTCAAAGGATGCAGCTAAGAAACTAGAATTGAATTTGAAAAAGCTCAAGGAACCCATGACTGTCCAGAATCCGGTTGGGGGTTCTATTGATCTCAATTGGGTTTGTGGAGTGCCGGTTTCTTTCTCTCGTTATCGGTTTCCTACCATCGCAGTCGTCATGAATTTTAAAGAGTTCGATCTTATCTTGGGGTTAGACTGGTTAACCAAATATGAAGCTGAAGTCAAATGCGCCGACAGAATCGTAAAGGCGAAGATTAAATCAGGTGATTATATAACCATTCCCTGTGAAGGTCAGAATGCTAATAGAAAAGACTTCTGGGCAGCTTTGAATGTTTCTCCAGCCCAAATTGAAAATATCCCTGAAATCACTGAGAATATTCCTGACCTCATTAAAGATATTCCTGTCGTCAAAAACTATGCGGATGTGTTCGAAGAAGTTGTTCGCTTACCTCCGCAGAGAGAAATAGATTTCAAGATTGCTTTAGTTCCCAATGCAAGGCCGGTAGTTCACGCTATTCGAAGAATGTCCTTAAAAGAGAAGGAGGAATTAGACAATCAAACAAGACAGCTAGTATGGAAAGGTCTGATCAGGCCTAGTTTCTCTGATTGGGGTGCAGCAGTGGTATTTGTCCCAAAATCTGACGGTACTCTACGGCTATGTGTGGATTATCGTGATTTAAACAAGCAGACTATAAAGAACAAATATCCATTGCCGCGGATTGATGATTTGTTGGATCGATTAAATGGAGCACAAGTATTTTCACGAATGGACCTAGCTACAGGTTTCCATCAACTTCGAATTGCCGAAGAGTGTGTTCCAATGACAGCGTTCAGAGGCCCCGACTTATTCTACGAGTGGTTAGTAATGCCGTTCGGCTTATGTAACGCTCCAGCTTACTTCGTCGATCTAATGAACCGAGTATTTAGGGGAGTATTGAATAAATTTGTTCTGGTTTTTATTGATGATATTCTAATCTTCTCTAAATCAAAGGCCGAACATGAAAAGCATCTGGAACAAGTCCTAGAAATTCTGAGACGGAATGTATTAAAAGCTAAGTTTTCCAAATGTATCTTCTGGCAAGATGAAGTGAAATTTCTGGGTCATGTAGTATCGAAAGATGGAATCGCTGTGGATCCAAGCAAAATCACAGCTATTCAGAATTGGAAACAGCCCAGTACTCCCACTGAAGTCCGCAGTTTTCTCGGATTGGCTAGCTATTACCGAAAGTTCGTTAAAGACTTTTCGAAGATATCTGGTCACTTAACTAAGCTTACAAAGAAGCATTCTAAGTTCAAATGGACTCAGGAAAGTGAGGAGGCTTTCGAAGAGCTAAAGTTAAGATTAACGACAGCTCCAGTGTTAACCATCATCGATGGCAACCAAGATTTAAAAGTATGGACCGATGCTTCTAGAGAAGGCCTTGGCGCAGTGTTAATGCAAAGAGGCCAAGTGATTGCTTATGCTAGCCGTCAACTGAAGCCGCACGAGAAAAACTATGTAACTCATGATCTTGAGTTATTGGCTATCATATTCTCTTTGAAAATCTGGAGACACTATCTTCTAGGCGAGAGATTTGAACTGTTTACAGATCACCAGTCGTTAAAGTATCTGTTCACTCAGAAGGACTTAAATCTGAGACAGCAACATTGGCTGGAGTTTCTTGCAGCATATGACTTTGAAATTATATATACTCCAGGAAAAGCCAATGTCGTGGCCGATGCATTAAGCAGAAAGAATGTAATGATCGCCAGTTTTATTATCACGACTTCATTACTAGATAAGATATCTGCTCTTCAGGAGGATGATCACTTCATTCAGAAGATCAGAGGGATAATTCAACAAGGCGAGCCCTCGAGTTTTCAAGTAGACAATGAGGGGATTCTAAGGCTCAAAGGTCGAATATGCGTTCCTAACATTCCTGAACTTCGAAAGGAAGTACTGGATGAATGCCACAAGTCAAAACTCAGTATCCATCCGGGAGTAAGCAAAATGTATAATGACATCAAGCGCACTTTCTGGTGGAAGTCGATGAAAAGGGACATTTCTTTATATGTCAGCCGATGCCCTACTTGCCAGCTAGTTAAAAGCGACCAACAGAAATTGGCTGGATTGTTACAACCACTGGAAGTTCCTGGTTGGAAGTGGGAGCATATTTCTATGGATTTTATTGATGGTTTGCCCAGAACCAAAAAGGGAAATGACAGTATTTGGGTGATCGTAGATCGCTTCACGAAGACCGCCCATTTTATACCTGTCAAATCAAACAGAACTGCTCAGAGTCTGGCGCAGATATACTTCAGGGAAATAGTTAGACTACATGGAGTGCCGCTCAGTATAGTCAGTGATAGAGATACAATATTCACTAGTAAATTCTGGGAAGCATTTCAAGTCGAGCTGGGAACGAAGTTAAACTTGAGCACCGCTTATCATCCTCAGACAGACGGTCAGACTGAGAGGGTGAATCGCATTTTAGAAGATCTATTGCGGGCTTGTGTTATAGATTTCGGTGGATCATGGGAAGACAATCTGCATTTGGCTGAATTCTCTTATAATAACAGCTACCAGGCGAGTCTGACAATGTCGCCATTCGAAGCGTTATATGGCAGACCTTGCCGATCTCCCGCTTGTTGGGTCGAGCCTGGAAATAGACTTGTGTTGGGTCCTGATATGATTCGCGAAGCTGCCGACAAAGTCGATTTTATTAGGAAGCGATTACTCGCCGCTCAAAGCCGACAAAAGAGCTATGCCGATAAAAGAAGGAGAGATATATCCTTTGAAGTTGGCGATTATGTATATTTGAAAGTATCGCCGATGAGAGGAGTTATCCGGTTCGGTAAAACTGGAAAGTTAGCACCCAAATTCATTGGTCCGTTTCCTATTCTGGAACGGATTGGAACTCTTGCTTATAGGGTCAAACTGCCTGATTGGTTGCCTGGAGTTCATGATGTATTTCATATATCTCAACTTCGAAAGCACGTTCATGATCCAGACTTGATCGTGGAAGAAGCAGCTCAGCAGGATATAGAAATTACTCCAGAACTAGCTGTGAGGCGTGAGCCGCTAAAGATTATCGGCAAAGAAACCAAAGAGCTGAGAAACAAGAAGGTTCACTTAGTCAAAGTGCAATGGAGTGGAGATCCGCGAGATTGTACTTGGGAAACTGAGGAGAGCATTCAGAAAGCTTATCCTAGATGCCGAGTAGATATCTCTGATTGACTCCGGTGCAAGGTACATTTACCCTACCTTGCATTACCATTTAATTCTCTATTCTGTTGCTATTTTCTTCTCATGGATGTGCACTATTTATTCTATACTCTGTATGATTTTGAAAAGTGTATAGAGATTAATTAGTATATTTTTGGAAGGTTAGAAACAAATTGGTTGTTGTATTGGGTGATCGTAGATTTATCAAACCACTTTCGACTTTATTCCTTTTCGGGGACGAAAAGTTTTAAGTGGGGGAGATTGTAACGACCCAGAAAATCTAAACCAATTTAAATTTTTTAAATTGGCTAAAATAATGGATTTTAAATATTTAAAATAAATATTTTAAATAATGGCGATGAAAACTGAGTTTGAATCGACATTTGAAAATGAATATAATTAATTATAATTATATATAGAATTGAAAATGGCGCGGTAGTTCGATAATTCGATTTCAAACTTCAATTGAATATACCGGGTGCAAAACAATCCGGATTTTAGTGAGACCAAAAACATTAGTATCTAATTGATGATATCCTTCTAACGAATCTAACCAATCGAAATTTGATAGCGGGAATCAAAAGATATGTCCAGTTGAAAATTCTGAATCGTCGCTATGGAATTCCGGCCCTTAAAAATGGACATTTTGCATACGACCTCGGATTTCGACGAAACCACTTTTGTTAGATCCGCAGTGTCAGGTTATTGCTAGGTTTCAAATTTCATAATTTTTCGAATCAATATGTGAGCGTGGCAAAAGAAAACGCGTTTGACCAGTTTCTGTTGATTTTAATCGACTGGAAATTGGCCATTTTTCAAACGGTCTCAGAATTTGACGAAACTAGTTTTGTTAGGACCGTATCGTCAATACGAAGCTAGAAAATATTTTTCTGGAATTTTTCTAGTTAGTATGTGACCCCGGTAATTTGAAATGTGCGTTTAAAATTCAATATAGTGATTTAAATGTAAATTCAAACGGAAACTGATTGTAACGATCAAATCAGCTTGCGATACATATCCCATTGTGTTCGGAATGGGGGTGAAACGCTATGGGCGACAGGCGGTGGGCCTCGTTTCGAGGTCGTACGTGAAAGTCAACCCTTTTGCTAAATTAAATAATTAAATAAAAAAAAATCATTTCCCTCCCCCCCTTTATCCTCGTTCTGGCCCCCCCTTTTTTCATTTCGATTTATACAGAAAGAAAAAAAAAACCTAGCAATCGAACCGCTGCCCGCCCCCCCCCCCCCCCCCCCCCCGACCTTGACGCCGACGAGCACCATCGCGAGCCCCCTGGAAGCCACCGCCCTCCTCCTCCTTCAATTCGCCAGCCCCCTCGAGACAACAATCGACCCGCCGCCTCCCCTCGTCTCGACGCCTCCAGATCGAAGCTGCCACCTCGAAGGAGCGCCGACGACATCTTCTTCTCCCCCCCTTTTTCCGCAGCTTCGGTGAGCATTTCCCTTTTTTATTTTATTTTCTTTTTTTTTATTTATTCAGTAAAAACTGTTTTGATTTTATATTTAAACTGTTTTGATTTTATATTTAAAACTGTTTTGATTTTATATTTAAAACTGATTTGATTTTATAAAATAAGTATTAAAAACTGTTTTGATTTTATATTTAAAAACTGATTTGATTTTATAAAATAAGTATTAAAAACTGTTTTGTTTTAAAAAGTTAAAAACCGATCTATAAAAAAATAAAATAAAAACTGTTTTATGTTTTTAAAGTTAAAAACTGTTTTATGTTTTTAAAGTTAAAAACTGTTTTATGTTTTTAAAGTTAAAAACTGTTTTATGTTTTTAAAGTTAAAAACTGTTTTATGTTTTTAAAGTTAAAAACTGATTTGTTTAAAATTTAAAAACCGATTTTGTTAAAGTTAAAACAGAAATTTTTATAAAGTTTAAAACTGAATTTTTAAAAAAGAAATAAAACTGTTTTTGAAGCAAAAGTAAAAAACATATTTTTATATGTTGAAAGCAAAAAAAAAAAAAAAAAACATATTTTTATATGTTGAAAAGCGAAGTCAAAATTCGATTTTTATATATTGAATAGCAACGGGCGAAAGCGACAATAGGCGAAGGTTTCTATTAAGAAGAGTCGTGCAGTTGGATAGCTATTGGTGAGATTTCTGATTTAAAATTTATATATATATATATGTGTGAATTAAAAATGAATTGCTATATATAAATATATATATATATATATACGCCCCTCGTCCACAAACCATGGACGATATTTATTGGTTGAAATTGTTGTGAAAATTTGATTGATAGCGAATGATTGTTTGGGATTGTTTGTGATTGATAATTGGTTGATGGTGGTTGAAAAATACCCATTTGTGGTTGTGAAATATTTGGTTGAAACCACATAGGATTAGTTTGTGGAAATGAAATAAATATATACATGCCGCCTGCGTGCGAACTAGATGCATGTTTCCCATTGTCAAAAACCGCGAGGTTTTAAGGTAGAGCGAGGAGCCGTACTAGGGACGGTGCCGGTGTAACTACCCTGCCGTTATGCTGCCGAAATTTTGAATAATATTTGTGTGTTTGAATTATTTTCATATGCTTAAAACTATTGAAAACATTCATGTGTTGAATTGATATTCATTCGTTGTTTAGAAATTCATGTGTTGAATGGTATTCATATTTTGAAATAAATAGTTCGATAATAAAAATCACATTTTTATCTATATATAAAAAACTATTGAAAACATTCATGTGTTGAATTGATATTCATTCGTTGTTTAGAAATTCATGTGTTGAATGGTATTCATATTTTGAAATAAATAGTTCGATAATAAAAATCACATTTTTATCTATATATAAAAACTATAGAAAACATTCATGTGTTGAATTGATATTCATTCGTTGTTTAGAAATTCATGTGTTGAATGGTATTCATATTTTGAAATAAACTGTTTGATAATAAAAATCACATTTTTATCTATATATAAAAACTATAGAAAACATTCATGTGTTGAATTGATATTCATTCGTTGTTTAGAAATTCATGTGTTGAATGGTATTCATATTTTGAAATAAATTGTTTGATAATAAAAATCACCTTTTATTGACTATATGAACTATGTAAAATAACCTCGATTTAAAAGAAATTGTTTTGTGATAAAAATTTCATTTTTATCACCAACTTGAACTATATAGAAGAAGAGTGTTTTGAAATGGATCGTTTTACAATAAAAATCACATTTTTATTGTATGCATAAATCGTTAAAACGTGAAGTGTTAAAAATAGCCACTTGTTCAAAATAAACATAGATGAGTTGAAATATTCATTAATTAGCTAATGAAATGATTTGCACCTATTTATGTAACATTAGAATGAATGGGGTTTTAAACCAAATAGAAATCAAATATGAAGTTGAATAGAAAATGAAAAATGATATGAACTGTATATATATGTACATGCAATATTCATTGAACAGGTTATAGCAAAGGGGCTAGAGAAGAGGAATAAAATTTTGTGCCCGACAAATAGGTACACATTTACTGATTTGTTTGGGTGATGATTTTGAGCCTGTTGGCTAGCCGCTTGGCTTTTTCTTTTTCTTTTTGAGATTAGAAGGACCGGGACGCTATTTGCGATTTCCCGACGCTCCCGGTGCAGGGGAGGTTATGGCGAAATTTTTCCAAAATTTAAGGTGTTAGAAAAATTTTTGAAGTTAAAACGATATTGGAATTGTTGAATGAACTATATTTATATAACTATATAAATATAAATAAAATTAAAATGAAACGAAGCCGTGCAGTTCGTATTTCGAAACCGTAATTTCAAACGACTAGTACGGGAAATCCGACCATTGGATTTTCCCGAAACCTCAACCGTCGGGTTCGCCTTGGAATAATCTTTCCAACGGCACCAACCTTGTAAAAATCCAACGGTTGGATTGTCTGGAATGTTTAATTCAAATCTGAAGAAAAACAGCGCCAGAAGCGATTATATTTATATATATATAAATATAATTATATATTTAATCGAATAACGACGATGCAGTTCGTATTTTGAAATCGAAACTTCAAACGATTGTACCGGAAGATCCGACCGTCGGATTTTCCCGAAACTGGAACCGTTGGATTCGTTTTGAAAAGACCTTTCTAATGATGTAAATTTTGTGAAGATCCAACGGTTAGATTTTCAGATATGTGTAATTCAAATCTGAAGAAAAACAGCGCCAGAAGCGATTATATTTATATATATATATATATATATATATAATTATATATTTAATCGAATAACGACGATGCAGTTCGTATTTTGAAATCGAAACTTCAAACGATTGTACCGGAAGATCCGACCGTCGGATTTTCCCGAAACTGGAACCGTTGGATTCGTTTTGAAAAGACCTTTCTAATGATGTAAATTTTGTGAAGATCCAACGGTTAGATTTTCAGATATGTGTAAATCAAATCGGAAGAAAAACAGCGCCACGGCCACTTTATGGCCCGAAACGTCGTTTTGAATATAATGGCTATTTTAAATTAAATAAAAATAGCGATAAATAGTTATAAAATATCGTAAGCGATATGGAATGGAAATAAACTGAATTGGCTTGATTTATGTGATGTTTGATGGTTGAATGTGTTTGGTGTGAAAACTATATTAAAGAACACAATTGGTGTTGTCGAATAATTTAACCATTGAAATAAATCGATTTGAAATTCTAAATATACGTGAATTATTTGAAAAGGCCGAGTTAATTCTCATTTCGAATAATCGACCGACGATTGAAATTCGAAGATGAAGACGATGGTCGAAGACCGGAGATCTTCACCTCGTTTGGATGGTAACCGAGGTCCTGATTGGGAGGCATCCCGAAATATGGATAATGAGTGGTGATCGTTCAGACGTACGTGTTGATCAAAGGGTTTGCGAGGTATTTAGTGCCTCCGGTTTCGTTCAGACCCAGAACGGACTTGTAAATGGACTGTGTGTCTGACATAGGATTTATTCTGTGTGGCATGCTAAGATGCAGTGATCAGGGCTTCTGTTGAAAAGCAAAGTCTTGTGGTGATGATCAAAGCACCGCCTGTGTGGCGTAGCTTTGTGTATAACGTGAATTCGCGAGCCTCACACCCCGGTAGGAACCTAAAACGGGAGGAAGGACCTCAGGGAGGGCATGCGTTTCTTTCTAGCTAGGGTGGTGTCAGTGACCTACCAGCCCTGACATTTATATACTTTTCACCTATGTGGTTGTTGCTGTTGCGAGGCGCCTCGGTTTGATCGGACGATCCGGGTCCGATGGAGTCATTCGTTGGCTCGTTTACGCCCCAAAGGGCGGGGAAACGTATTGTTCAGGCATTTTAATCCACATCGGTGGACCGGCCCTGACGATCTAAAGGGTCGATGCGCTCTGACCCTGTGGCTCGGGCTAGAGAGTCACGAAGTCGGTAAGGACTATCTTTTGCCTTGGTTCATGACGGAAATCCAATTTCCAAATACGACATCGCGCGGTTTTGATTGTATATATATATGGCGACATGATATATGGTACCCATGCCGTCTAGGATTGATAGTTATGATTTGAAAGTGTTCTCAAAACATATAAACACTAGCAATAATATCAAATGCCTTTGTTTTATTCGTATCAATCATATTTTGGCCATTATAAGGTAAAACTCTATCCTCCGGTTTGCGTTGCATTGTGTGATGGGAACTGAGTCTTATAATGGCTTCATTTTTATAAAAAGCATAGCGATGTTTAAAAGAAGGATTTGTTTTAAAGCACTGGCAATCCACTGGAGTAAACCCGTTCCACGAAAGTGGCGTGGTCCTGTGATTAGCCAATTATATATGTGTTGAGTAGATTTCTCATACCAGTGCCATGACTGACTCGTAGTTTGTTTCACTCTCAAACTCGGGTGCCCCTTTTTCCACACGGGCAGCCTTGTATTCAGGTTTAGCTGGTTCTTTCTGGATAGCTGGAGCTGAAGATGGATTCTATCATTTATTTCTTTTTATGCTGTTCAGCTCCTATTGTACATATTTTGTTTATTTCCGCTGTAGACATTTATGTATAGCTGAACTGTATTTGTACTAAGTAAGATCCTGTATACTGTGTAACTCTGATGATTACTTTTATCCAGTATATTTTGTTGTTCATTCTAGTGTATTTATTTAATTCTGTTCTGCTATTATATGTTTCTGTGTTATATTCCAAAAGATAACCTTGTTTCCGTGAGAAAGGGAAATCGGGTCGTCTCACTTATAGGGAACATGCAAGGTGAGAGTAATAAAAACATGGCATATCATACATCGCATCCATATGTGTCATATAACGGAGTAGTGTATGTGTCGCATGTGCACAAATCACATAGCAAACAATTTCTAGAGCAACTTAACATTTCATTTAACATCTCAAATATTTAATTCACATAATCAAAAGTTAGTCTATGAGTGAGGGAGACTCACCTTTCGTGGCTAGAAGGCGAAGATGGCGACTATGAACTCGACACAAAACCGAAGAGAGACTCGATTTTCAGAAAGATGAATCCTTATCCAAACCATTTACATACATATACACTTATGCGTACATATATAAATAAATAGAATCTGCAAATTTCCAAGTATGACAAACTCCACTCAAATACGAACCTAACAA
The DNA here is from genome assembly GCA_030737875.1 of Allium sativum. NCBI lineage: Eukaryota > Viridiplantae > Streptophyta > Magnoliopsida > Asparagales > Amaryllidaceae > Allium > Allium sativum. Next base: position 26,032,591 of record JASFAX010000024.1, read on the forward strand.
CAGTGATAATTCTCACTGTTAAATCCAAGTTGAGAACACATATTCAACAGTAATTGGCAAGTTTCTTACTGTACCCAAACTCAAAGAAAAGACCCAACCAGTGAGCCCACCAACCAACATAGTTGCCTCTATGGCATTCTCTCGAACACTTGGAGTGCCTTGTTTTCTTCCTAAGGTATTTGGATAGCGGACTTGAGTAACATGCTGAGAGGAAGAGAGGAAGATCCACGGCTTTAATAAAGGCTAGACAATGACGAGGCTTCATCGGGGGGAATCGAAGCATCTGGGTGGTGGCCAGAACGGCGGTCGTTGGTGTAACACCCCGGAAAATCAAAACCAATTTAAAATTTTTATTTTAGCTATTTTAATGAATTTTGAATATTTAAAATGATTTATTTTAAATAATAACGACTAAAAATTTATTTTAAACGAAGTTAGAACGTATAATTTTATTTTAATTATAAAAGGAGTCTGAAATGGCGCGGTAGTTTGAAAATTCGTTTTTAAATTTCAAATGAATGTACAGGATTCAAAATAAATCGAATTTCAGTAAAACCAGAAATATTTGAATCTATTTAATTTTATCTTTCTAACAAATGAGAAAAATTCAGATTTCATAACAAGAATTGAAAGTTATGTCCAGTTTAAAATTTAGAATAGTCGTTATGGATTTTCTTAAGAATTATATATATTTTAATAATATATAAGCCCTTAAAAATGAAAATTTTGCAAACGTCCCCCAATTCGACGAAACTAATTTTGTTGGAACCGGAATGTCATTTTATCGCTAGGTTTGAAAATTCATAATTTTTGGAACTAATATATGAGCGTGGCACATCTAAAGGCACCTACAGTTTTAGTTGTAAATTTAATCTACTGGAAAAAGGCCATTTTGCAAACAGACTCGGAATTCCGCGAAACCAATTCCTACGGGATCTTATCGTCAAAACATAGCTAGATTTATTTATTCGTAATTTTTGGAGTCAGTATGTGGCCTCGGTAAATTAAAACGTACGTTGAATTCGAATTTAAAGGATATATTATTTTATATTTTAAATTTTATAAAACCCCATTGAAATTACCGAACTGGCTTATGATACATACCCAATTGTGTTCGGAATAAGGGTATTTAGTATGGGGCGAGAGTCGTTGGGTCTCGTTTGGAGTTCGAAGGAAAAGTCGACTTTTTAGAAAAATAAATAAAAATAATATATATATATATATATATTATATAACCCTTTTCCCTTAACCCCCCTCATTCTCAATTCCTCTATCAGAAATCAATCCCGTCGCCCAAAAATGGTTTTCCCATCGCCGCCGCCCAAGCAGGTCCATGGATCCATATGGACGGCTCATATCCGTGAGTTTCTCAGATTTACGCTTGTTTCCCTTTTTGATTTCCATGGTTTTGATAATGTTGCATGATTTATGGAATGCTTTAAAAACATGATTCAAACATTGAGTTTCTGGAAATAAAATTTATCTAGGCGATGTAGAATATTTTATATGAGTATAAAGATATGATTTTTATTTATATAAAAATCTGATTTTTAATAGTATAAAGATATGCTTTTTATACATATAAAGATATGATTTTTACACATATAAAGATACGATTTTTATACATATAAAGATTTGATTTTTGACTATATAAAAATACGATTTTTAGAAAGATAAAAAAATGATTTTTATGAATATAAAAATATGATTTTTAGTTATATTAAAATCTGATTTTTAATGTTATAAAAATATGATTTTTAGTCGTATAAAAATATGATTTTTATCGTATGTATGAAATATTTTTTAGTTCGATAAAAATATTATTTTTATCGTATGTATACTATTTATAAAATAGTAAAGCTATGAAAATATTTTTAGAAAGATAAAAATATGATTTTTAGCCTATGTACGCTATTTATAAAATAGTCATAATATGGAATAACTTTTAATTCGATAAAAATATGATTTTCAAATTATATGTGCGATGGATAAAATTTAAGATTGACGATCAAAGAATGGCGGAGTGGATCCCAAAGGTGAGAACTTCTCACTCTAATTTTGTTTACAGTTAAATATAAACTAGGATACAGACGGTGCTTAGTAGCACCCGACACCTTTGATGGAAACCATGGATGTTTTGTTGTTTGTTTTGATCGATTTCTTTGTTTGAATTTGGTTTGGGATGTGAATTAAATTGATTGGAATGGGTATGTGTATGACGCGAGCCAGTATTAGGCGAGAGATAAGGCTAGACCTTATTCCGGTTCTAGTATCGCGCCGTTATGCTTCCAAAATTTTCTAAAACATGTTAGAACAATAAAAATATCATTTTTATTGTATAAATGAACTAAATAAAATATTCAATGTGTTGAATAAAATATTTTATCGTTAAAAATATAATTTTTAACATATATATGAACGACATAAAATTCTCCTGAAATAAAAATAAATATTCATTTACAAATCAGACGATTTGTTTATGTACACTCATTTGACTGATATTGATTGGGATGATATATTTTACACATCGCCCAACTGCACAAACAAAATATGTGTGTGTTGGTTGAAACCCCACACGGGTATTGGTATGATATTTAACACACCCTAATCCCAATTGTTTAGTTGTATGCCAATCGATTGGTTGACAGACTGTTGTAAGCATTAATTATTTATATTTAATGCTTATGCAGTTGTGTAATGCACTTTGGATGATGGTTGACTGTGTATGATTATTGTTGTGTACATGTGAGTATGAAATCCATATAAATAACAATATATGGTAATTGACTGTGTCTAATTCCAATTCAGAAAGAACGAATATTTTAAAATAACGATTATTTTAAAATAAAGGATATTTTAAAATAATATTATGTAAAGGATTAAAATCTGATTTTGATGTCGATTTGGGATGGACACAAAAATATTGAAATATTTGAAACCGTGTTGATTAGATTTGCTCCATTTTAACGCGAACGATATTTATATCAATTTTATTCATTTTTTAATGAATATCGAAAAGGGAATGATTTCAAATCATATATTTTGAAAATATTATCATTTAAATATTATAATGATAAGGAATATTCAATTTTGATTTAAAATTGAAATGAAAGTGGGAATCGTTTTAAAACGAATTTATAAATGATTTATAAAATATGTTTTAAATGGAAATCAATGAAATATATATAATATAATTTATATATATAATTAATGGCCTGAATAGAACGCGTCGCGCCGTGACCTTTTGCGAATTTCGACCATTGACTTCGAATCAACATTACGGGAGATCCGACCATCGGATTCTCCTAAAACTAGAACCGTTGGGTTCGTATCGGAAAGAGCTTTCCAATGAATACAAGAGATTTGAAATCTAATGGTTAGATTTGGAATTATGTCCAAATCAAATTTGGAAAAGGTCGCTGTAAGTGCAGTTCGATGACCGTTTATGGAAATCGGCTGAAAGGGCCTTAATAAAATTATTAAAAATATTAATAATTTGTATAAAATCATGATAATTGATTTGTAAAGAATTGAGATGAAAATTTCCAAGTTTGAAAAGATAAAAATATATTTTTATCGAAATGAACTAGTTATTAACTAGAATAATAATCCAATATTTTTAAAGAAATACATTGGATTTGAAATGGTTTTCAAATAACCAGAATTTTCCAATAAAATAAATTGGAATGGATTTGGAATGAAAATTATCTTCGTATTATATCGATATTGGATTCCGTGGTTATACGGATATTGTTATGGGAATTCGGAAGATACAGATATCTTTATTCCCAATACAATATCCATTAGTTTCAGAATTTGATATTGAATATAAGCCGATATAATTTCTATTCAGAGTCTTGTATTTAATATTAAATTGGATTTTGGTTTTTTCGTGAATGTCGTCTTTATTAACACTGTTCTTAAACCCAGTTGAGAAAAGAATAATCTTTTAATTAAGATTTGGTGAATTTTACTAATTAATTAATATTTAATTGGAATTAAATTGAAATTGGACTTTTGGGTTTATAGTGAACTGTGTTTTAAATAACACTTGTTCTTTAACCCGACTAACAGTGAAATGTGATTTGGAATTTATAAATCTTTTTATTAAGATTTAATGGAAATTTTCCAAAGTAAAGTTTTCCAATTTAAAAAAATAAATTAGAATGGAATGGAATTCGATTTGGTAATAATCGAAGTGAGATTCAGTAGAGGAAGACTGTTAATATATATGGAATTTAAAAGGCTTTGTCGTTATTCCATTTATATTATTAGTCAGATATGGAAATTGACATCGATTATATATTGATCTATTTTCTGTGGAGATTCCATAATTAATGGAATGTAATTTTGGGTTTATCGTGAACTGTGTTTTAAATGACATTAGTTCTTTAACCTAGTTAAAGACAGAATTACATGTCTAACATTGTATTTCGAACTGTATTTGTTGATCTCTGCTAAATATATATCTGTTTGGTGGCGGAGAATTTATTATCTTACTTAACACCCTTCTCTGAGACGTACGAGCTCAGAGGTTATATATCGGCAAAGATCAATAGTACGATGTAGATTGTCGATGCGGCATGTTTGATTTCCCAAAGTTAAATAATCATTAATATTGATTTTTGGAAGATTAAAAATAAGTGGAGTTTTAATGAATCTTTAATTAGATTGGAATATGAATGTGATAATTTAAATTATCAAATTTGGTGAATGATCGAGAATGGAGCACACCAGTTTTACTCTAGGCGATAGGTAAATCTTTAACTAGATTTGAATGGGAAATGGTAATTAATTTTACCAATAACATCGTGGTGTTAGATATGGAGTATTACCGGATTTGCTCCATGGGATGAATAGGTTGGGATTGGGAAATAAATCAAATGATTACTTCGGTAAGGTGCGCTAATCCCAACTAGTTTGGATAAACCTTAATTTGGTTTGAATTGATATCCAAAGGAAGATTAAAGAATAAACTCAAAGAATTTATCTTTAATAAAATTAATGGGAACCTTTCCCTAATGATGTGAATATTTGAATAAAAGAATATTCTGAATTGGAATGAGGTGTATGTTGTGTTTGTGTAGCACTTGTTTATAATATATGCAAGTTATTCGAAAAGGTCGAGTTTATACCCATTCTAAATAACTGATTCGACGATAAGTCAACGATGAAGATGGTGGTTGAAGACCGGAGGTCTTCACATCGTTTGGATGATTACTGATATCTTGATTGGGCTGTACACCCAAGACAAGGTAATAAATGGTGATCGTCCAGATGTATGTGGATATCGACTGGATATGTGAGGACTTCTCTCCTGTACATGGCATATGAGACTAGGAGTAAGGTGCCTCCGGTTTCGTTCAGATCCAGAACGAACTAGTAAGTGGATGTGTGTCTGACATTGGATTTTATTCTGTGTTGATTGATTTCTATTAAATATATATATCTATTTGGCGGCGGAGAATTTATTCTCTTGTTTAACACCCTTCTTTGAGACGTACGAGCTCAGAGATTATATATCGATAGACATCAGTCGCATGACATGAATTGCCTGTGTGGCATGCTGAGATGTAAATGATCAAGGCTTTTGTTGAAAACCAGAGTCTTGTGGTTGATGATCAAAGCACGACCTTAAATGGCATAGCTTTGTGTATAGCGTTAATTCGCGAGCCTCACACCTCGGTATGAGTCAAAAACGGGATTGGAATGCTGGGAGTGCACAATGTTTCTTTCTAGCTATGGGTAGTGTCAAGGTATAAAGCCCAGACGTTTATTATATTTTTACCTATGTGGTTGTTGGATTGCGAGGCGCCTCGGATATATCGGTTACTATGGAGCCGATGGATATAGGTCCGACAGGACCGAGAAACGTGTGTTCAGGATACTAATCCACTACGTAAGTGTGGAACGGCCTTGAAGCATCCAAGGGTTCATTACGGGGGATCCTGAGGCATTTGCTAGAGTGTCTTGAATTGGTGAGGAGTCATCCCTGGCCTCGACTCGTAGATGGAATCCAATTTCCAATACGTGACTTTCGATTTCAGTTGTAAACCTATGTGGCGACATAGTAGCATGGGATACTATGTCGTCTATGATTTATGCATTTATATTTGAAGCTATTTTGACACTATACACTTATTATAGTATCAAATGATTTATTTTAAACGTACCAAGCATGTTTGGCTATTATAAGGGAAAACCCTATCCTTCAGCTTGTGTTGCATTGTGTGATGGGGCCTAGGTCTTATAATAGTTTCATTTTTCCAAAAAGCATTGCGTTGTTTGTTTATGGCACTGGTATTCTTGGGAGAAATCTCATTCCATGTTATACGGCATGGTCCCTTGATTTACTTTATTTTAAAATAAGGTTTTAAATAATTGTTTTAGTTCTCACACAGTCACATGAATGACCTGGAGTTTTGTTTTAACCTAAACTCTGGGTGCCCTATTTTCCACACGGCAGCTAGTAGTTGGGTTTTACAGATATTATATTCACAAGACACTTGATTTATAGCTGAAACTATACTCGGAAAACTCTGTATCCGTGTATTTCTTTCATTTGTGTTATGTATTATTTTTACGCTGCTTTATAATTTAAATCTCTAATATTTTCCAATGTGTAATATTTATTCATACTCTTTTATATTCTTGTACTCTGATGTAAATTGTTGTATTAAGCAATGAAATGTTCTTCTGTTTGCGTTCTGATTTTTCGTGTTCTCAACTTAATCCGGGCTTTCCCGTAAGAATGAATTTGGGTCATTTCATAGTGGTATCAGAGCTTTGGTTTACAGAGCTCAAGAACAAGGCACATTAGAACTGAACGAAAGAATTCATCAGAGATTGGATTAGTAATATCCGATGAGAATGACTCGTTAGAGATAGGATTAGTAGTATCCTAGAACGAGTGTGAAGAGTGTTATTTTTAAAATAAAAATGAAAAAAAAATTGTTTTAAAAAATGAATCTAATTATAAGTATTTGAGTATTTTATTTTATTTTATTTGACAATCAAGTATATGAAGATTTTGAATTTACACGTAATTAACATGTATTCGAAGTCTCAAATATACTAGATAGATATAGAATCACACTCTAGTCTCCCGGGGATGATCCTGATGATGAGACCTCATCATCGGAGTCTATGCTCGAGTTTCGAAAGTAGGATATCTGTATAATTCCAATAGGCTGGTGTGAGAACCAAAACTTAGATAGAATTTACTGTTTGTGATTTGGCACCAAAAATATGATTTTTAGGTATATATAGAAAGATATATGCTTGAAAAGCTAATTAACTAATTGATTGCTGGTTGTGTTGTTTGATTATTAGTATAACTAATACAAATATTGGAATGATAATTAATTTAACCAATATGCGAGTGAATGGTAAATTAAGCCAAATGGAACAAATATTGAACTAAATTGAAATTTGTTTGAAATAGCATATATGTACATGTATATACATTGAACAGGTCATAACATGGAAGCTAAGAAGAGGAATAAAATTGTATGCCCGACAAATAGGTACATATTTACTGTATTTATTGGGGTTTTGATGATTTTATGAGCTGATTGGCTAGCCGCTTGGCCTTTTCTTTTGTATTGATGAGGGCCCTTTGAGGCTAGTTGCAGTTTTAAAAGTCTCCCCGTACAAAGGAGGTTATGGCGAAATTTTTCGAAAATTTAGGGTGTTAGCCAAATTTTTGAAAAATTTGAAAATTCTTAGAAACTGAAAAGTTGAAGAATGAAAGCCAGAATGAAAATTGAGTTAGTGGGTTAAACAAATTTCAGCTCCGTTCCTTTTCGAGGACGAAAAGATTTTAAGTGGGGGAGATTGTAACAACCCGGGAAATCAGAACCAATCTGAAAATTTTCTTTTAGCTATTTTAATGAATTTGAATATTTATTTTAAATAATAACGACTAAAAATTTATTTTAAACGAATTTAGAACATATAATTTTATTTTAATTATAAAACGAGTCTGAAATGGCGTGGTAGTTTGAAAATTTGATTTTAAATTTCAAATGAATGTACAGGATTCAAAATAAATCGGATTTCAGTAAAACCAGAAATATTAGAATCTGTTTAATTATATATTTCTAACGAATGAGAAAAATCCAGATTTCATAACGAGAATTGAAAGTTATGTCCAATTTAAAATTCATAATAGTTGCTATGGATTTTCTTACGAATTATATATATTTTAATAATATATAAGCCCTTAAAAATGATAATTTTGCAAACGACCTCCAAATTCGACGAAACCATTTTTGTTGGATCCGGAATGTCATTTTATCACTAGGTTTCAAAATTCATAATTTTTGGAACTAATATGTGAGCATGGCACATCTAAAGGCACATACAGTTTCAGTTGTAAATTTAATCGACTGGAAAAAGGCCATTTTGCAAACGAACTTGAAATTCGACGAAACCAGTTCCTATGGGACCGTACCGTCAAAACATAGCGAGATTTATTTATTCGTAATATTTGGAGTCAGTATGTGGCCCTGGTAAATTAAAATGTACGTTGAATTCGAATTTAAAGGATATATTATTTTATATTTTAAATTTGATAAAACCCATTGAAACAGTCGAACTGGCTTACGATATTTGTGTTCGGAATGGGGGTATTTAGTATAGGGCGAGAGTCATTGGGTCTCGTTTGAAGTTCGAAGGAAAAGTCAACTTTTTAGAAATAAAATAAAAAATATATATATATATATACATTATATAACCCTTTTCCCTTAACCCCCCTCATTCTCAATTCCTCGATTAGAAATCAACCCCATCGCCCAAAAATGGTTTTCCCGCCGCCGCTCCTTTCCAGCCCGCCGCTGCCCATCGACCGTCCACCCCGTCACCGCCGCCGTGTCACACCCCCCGTTAAACTCCACTCCCCTCCTCCAGCGCTTAGCGCGAACCCCAACTCCAGCCACTGCGGGTCCCACCACGTCGCACCCTCCACCGTGAGCCGTGCCACCGCCTGCGCCGCCCCAGCACCCCCGCCTCCGACTAGCGAACACCTTCTCCCTCTTCTTCGATCCGCAATCAACGCTGGAACGACATGCTTTCTTCGATCAAGAGAATGAAGCACAAGGAAGATGAAGCAGGGCGTTGGATCCATATGGACGGCTCAGATCCGTGAGTTTCTCAGATTTATGCTTGTTTCCCCTTTTGATTTCCACGGTTTCGATAATGTTGCATGATTTCTGGAATGCTTTAAAAACACGATTCAAACATTGATTTTTTGGAAATAAAATTTATCTAGGCGATGGAGAATATTTTATATGAGTATAAAGATATGATTTTTATTAATATAAAAATCTAATTTTTCATAGTATAAAGATATGCTTTTTATACATATAAAGATATGATGTTTACACATATAAATATATGATTTTTATACATATAAAGATATGATTTTTGATTATATAAAAATACGATTTTTAGAAAGATAAAAAAATTATTTTTATGAATATAAAAATATGGTTTTTAGTTATATAAATTTTTAATGATATAAAAATATGATTTTTAGTCGTATAAAAATATGATTTTTATCGTAAGTATGAAATAATTTTTAGTACGATAAAAATACGAATTTTATCGTATGTATACTATTTATAAAATAGTCAAACTATGAAAATAATTTTAGAAAGATAAAAATATGATTTTTAGCCTATCTATGATATATATAAAATAGTCATAATATGGAATAACTTTTAATTCGATAAAAATATGATTTTCAGATTATATATGTGATGGATAAAATTTAAGATTGACAATCAAATAATGGCGGAGTGGATCCCAAAGGTGAGAACTTCTCACTCTAATTTTGTTTACAGTTAAATATATACTATGATGCAGACGGTGCTTAGTAGCACCCGAGACCTTTGATGGAAACCATGGATGTTTGGTTGTTTGTTTTGATTGATTTCTTTGTTTGAATTTGGTATGGAATGTGAATTGAATTGATTGGAATGGGTATGTGTATGGTGTGAGCCAGTATTAGGCGAGGTATGAGGCCAACCCTTATTCCGGTTCTAGTATCAAGCCGTTATGCTGCCAAAATTTTCGAAAATATGTTAGAACGATAAAAATATCATTTTTATTGCATAAATGAACCAAATAAAATATTCATGTGTTGAATAAAATACTTTATCGTTAAAAAAATAATTTTTAACGTATATATGAACGGCATAAAATTCTCCTAAAATGAAAATAAATATTCATTTACAAATCGGATGATTTGTTTATGTACACTCATTTGACTGATATTGATTGGGACAATATATTTTACACATCGCCCAACTACACAAATAAAATCTGTATGTGTTGATTGAAACCCCACATGGGTATTGGGATGATATTTGACATACACTAATCTCAATTGTTTAGTTGTATGTCAACAGATTGGTTGACAAACTGTTGTAAGCGCAAATTATTTATATTTAATGCTTATGCAGTTGTGTAATGCACTCTGGATGATGGTTGATCATGTCTGATAATTGTTGTGTACATATGAGTATGAAATCCATATAAATAACATTATATGGTAATTGATTGTATCTGATTCCAATTCAGAAATAACTAATATTTTAAAATAACGATTATTTTAAAATAAAGAATATTTTAAAATAATATTATGTAAAGGATTAAAATATGATTTTGATGTTCGATTTCGGATGGACATGAAAATATTGAAATATTTGAGCCGTGTTGATTAGATTTGCGCCATTTTAACGCGAACGATATTTATATCAATTTTACTCATTTTTTTATGAATATTGAAAAGGAAATGATTTCAAATCAGATATTTTGAAAATATTATCATTTAAATATTATAATGATAAGAAATTGTAATGACCCGCATTCGTAGAGGGTATTATAATTAATTTATTTAATTATATAAATAGTGATATGGTGAATTAAATGGTCGTGGAATTAAATAATGGTGAATATTTAATTAGAATAATAAATTAAATTATATATTTAATTCTGAAATAATCAGAATTGGCTGAAATGACGATATGGTGTGAACCGGATCATCTGTGATATTTAATTCAGCTTGGAACTAGAATTTGAATAACGAATATATTATATAAACGACAGTTTGAACTTATTATTATATTATAATTAAAATCAAGCTTGGAATGGCGCTGCAGTTCGTAAATTGGCGATTCGAACTTCAACTGAATATAGAGGATTAGTTTTAAGCCGGATTTCTATGAAACAAGAAACGTACGGAGCTGGTGGAGTATATCTTTCTAGTGGAAGAGAAAAATCGGGATTTCGTCGTGTAGATTTTTGAGATATGTCCAAATCAAATTTTAGAAAAGTCGCTGTGGAATTCCTTTATAATTTATAAAGGAATTATTTATATTTTTAAAAGGAATTTCATTATAAATCGAATATCGATTAAATTGGGATTTGAAATATCAAGCTAAATTTTGAATTTAAATTTCAATTGTTTGGAAATTTAAAATGATCAATAGATGTTCGTAATTGAATCAGCTTATATAGAAATAATCTAGAGCTGAATGATGTCGTATGTGAATATATACGATAATATTTATTTATAAATATTTAATTTAATTATTTTTAAATATATTAATATTTAAAAGGATTTATTTAGGGCTTTAAAAATAGCCAGTTTTGCAAATGACCTCAAAATTCGATGAAACTAATTTTGTTGGATCCGCAATATTATATTATTGCTAGATTACAATTTCCGTGATTTTTGAAGTCAGTATGTGGCCGTACCGATTTTTAAAGTGAGAAACAGTCAGTATTTTGACGGTTAAAAATACGTTGTGTGAGCATACGGAGTCGTAATTCGACGAAACCAGTTTTGTTGGGTTCATAATGTTGAGCTCTAGCTACCTATCCAGTTTCATTATTTTTGGGTATCATGTGTGATCACACGAATTTTTAGAAAGCAAAAATAAATAAAAGAAAATATCTAAAATAAAAAATGTGAACAAAAAGGAGCCACCTACTTCAATTTTCAACCACACAAGAGAATCCATCCCCGTATAAAGCATTCTCTTGAGCCGCCAGTGTTCTTCCCATTTTCAGAAAAGCCTTCCTCGTTTTAAAATCAAAAACAATTTGTATATATTTCTATAAATCATGGGATGATATTAAATAAGTTGCTCGTGTGAATCTCTTCAACCCGATGTATGATTTAGGGAGTTCGGTGTTGGTTTGGGTCATCGCAAAACTTACAGCGATGGTCTTGGTGAAGCTAGGGCAAGGAGATTCTCAGATTTCGTGCATCGTTCGATGATTTGGTGGTTGGTTTTGGACTCAGGATGAAAATCCGCGTCTAGTATGATGATTTCGAAGGGTTCCGGTCACATTTCTGTCGCATCCCTGTAGCGAGCTCAGAGGAATTTGGCTGCCGTCGCGTTCTTCTAGAGGACTGCGAATTGAAAATGAATGGGATAGGGAGACTGAGTTCAGAACAAGGAGGAGAGTGGTGTGATCGTTGTTGGAGTTCGTGATGAAAACGATGGGGTTTGGAGCGGCTGAAGTTTCTGAAATGGTGAGGAGCGCCTGTGTTTTAGCATCGGGGAAGAAGGATTTTTGTTGGGGCGGGCTGTTATTTTATTGGGCCGGGATTAGAAAGTTAAGCCCATGTTTAAATAGATTTAAGTTTTATTTAAATTTTAGTATTAAAACTTGTAAATTTAATATTTGCTTCATACGAAATCGAAATCCAGCGAAACAAGATCCGATAGGATCATATGGAGGAGGGCTACACACTGGAACTGGCTAGGAGTGGATTGGGGTTAGTTACAATTCATTGCGAAGTAAATTGTCCGTCTGAATCAAGCGACAATTATCGTTATTTAACGATGATAGTCTAATGTGAGTAAATCTCACTAAATCTGAACAGTTTATAATTTCATGTTTTATTTTTAGAACTGTTAAATATTGGCTGATTGACTGTGTGTTGACTGTTTGATTGAACTGCTAGTCAGTTAGTTGAATTTCTATATTGATTCTGTTTAACAGACTATATCATATGGAACTGAAAGTGATGTTGATTTTATATTGTATAACATCTGTGAATGCAGGGAGACAGGTTGGAGGGACCCAACTGGGTTCCTCAACATTTATTTACTGTTTTTCATATATTGTGATATATGATGTGATATATAATCTGTTGTCGATTATAAGTGTTTGGACGATACTGATCATCGTGATTTGATATGTTGAATACCATAACATACCGAAATGTTGATAAGGTAATATTTTCAAAGTGATATTTGAAAATAAAATATTTATAAATGGAATATTTATAAATAAGAAATATTTATAAATTGGAATATTTATAAATAGGAGATATTTAGAGAAAGGAAATTATAAAATCAAAGAATAGATATGAAAAGGAAATATTTGCAAACCATTTGCAAATAGAATAATAGAAAAGGAAAAATTTGAAAATCATTTACAAATAGAATTGATAGGAAAAATTTAGAAAATAAATAGGGTTAAAAAGGGAAATTTATTTATAACGGAATAGGACGTTATAAAAGGGAAAACATTATAAAAAGGAAACTGTTATAAGAAGGAAATCATTTTAAAGTGGAGAACCGTTACTAAAATTAAATCTTTAAAAATGAATAAACGTTGATAAAAAGGAAATCTTTATAAAGCGAATAAAGTCAGTAAATCGAATATGGTATTCGAAAGGAGTTATATCGAATATGGTATTCGAAAGGAGTTAAATCGAATATGGTATTCGAAAGGAGTTAAATCGAATATGGTATTCGATAGGAGTTAAATCGAATATAATTATTCGAAGGGAGTTAAATCGAATATGGTATTCGAAAGTTAGTAAATCGAATTAGTTATTCGAAAGGGGTTAGTCGAGTCGAGTTAGTTGAATAGAGTTAATCGAATATTAGTTATTCGAATAAGAGTTAACTAGTTAGAGTTAACCGGTTAGAGTAAATCAGTTAGAGTTAAACCAGTTAGAGTAAAACCACTAGGGTAAACTAGTTAGAGTTAAACAGTTAGTGTTAATCAGTTAAAGTAAAGCGAAAGAGTTATATCGAACTAGAATTTATTGAATAGAGTTAAATCGAACTAGAGTTATTCAAATAGAGTTATTCGAATTAGTTATTCGACTAGAGTTAAACACAATGGAGTTATCGTATTAGTTAAACACAAAGGAGTTATCGATTATAGTTTAATCGAAAGGAGTTATCGAATTAGTTATTCGAAAGGAGTTAAGTAAGGAGTTAAATAAATAGAGTTAATCGAATTTATTTTATTCGAAGAAAGGTTTTCGAATCTAGTTATTCGTAAGAGAGGTTATCAAATATGGTTATTCGAAGGGAGGAGTTATCGAATAGAGATTTATTCGGAAGAGAGTACGTAAGGAAGTGTTAAAGAGCTAAAAGATGAACTTGCCCTATTTCGAGATTTGAAATGTTGTTCAGTTAAGGTCTGAGAGGAATTATACCCTAACTTGATTGACTTCGTTTTTAATTTAGAAATGGGTAAGGTTCGAGAGTGAAAGTGGTTAAGTGATTTTAGTAAATAAGTATAGTGGTTCGAGTTGTCGTCGCGATGTTGATTTAAACATCTGTTTAAATCCAAGGAAAGATGTTTTGGAAATGTTTTCCAAATAGAATCAGAAACGTAATCAAATATTGAAATTTGAAATATGGATTAGAAATGGAAATGTTTCCAGCATTAACGTATATTTTCTAAACATAGAAAATAAGGAAATATGAATATATATACTGATATATATATATATATATGATTGATGATTGATTGATAGTATTTCCATCTCGAGATAATATCGTTGTTTGCACACCTGTTTTTCTTTGATGGTTAAATCACAGACTATCGAAGTTTTGACCATTTTAACGTTGTTAATATGGAGAGACCGGTTGGATTATTATCCAAAGAACCACTCTGTATTGGCATAAGCGTTGCGAATCATATATACCAAAGATAATTGAAGATGGAGTAAAGTGCAAGGGCTGTTGTATAAGTCTTAGATAACAGTGTCTAAGATGGATGTATTGAATAGTGCCTTCGGTTCATCCTATTCCTGGATGACTTGTTTGGAGGGATGTCTGATAGAGTATTTCCAGACGATCACGTATATTGATTTCTCTAACCGTACCAAGAGTGGAAGCGGAGAAGGAAACTTATTTTAGCTGACACGTAATGTATGGTTGTAGATGTCAATCAGTGATTTGATGGATTTGACGATGTGACATTCGAAGTGAATCTGATGTGATGATGAAGCGTAACCTCAAGCCTCATCAACCAGTAAAAGACAGAAATCGGGCAGGCAGCTTGGCTAAGTCGGTCGCACCGAAGTAGGGTGTATAATCACCTGATCTAGAGTTTCATTTACTTCTAAAAATCTATTGTTGATGCTGTCCCATTCGGGAAACGGTTGCTGATCCCAACCGTTGGTGATATACATTCGTTACACTCAAGCGAAATGAGTGGTCGGTCATGTGTGGTCGGGTTACAAGATGTTCTTGTTGAACCCAGTGTATTCCTTTCTAGAGGTACACTAGCGAAAGGTGGTTCCATACCTTGTCATAGTTGGAAATCCATTACCCAATACGTGCTTGCGGTTTTGATTGTATACTATATATGTAGAACGTGAGATGAAAGCGTTTCTGCTAGATGATTAATATATTGTGGTTGATAGACATTATTATAATATCAATGAGTTTTGATATAAAGATATTTTGGATTCTCATAAGGGAAAAACACGTTCCGTTATACGGCGTGGTCTTATGAGATATCGTTGCATTGCTCAGACTATTTTAAACTGTTTTACTCATACCATTCCCATGACTGACCCGGAGTTTATTTGTTTCCCTAAACTCTTGGGTGCCTAAATTTGTACGGGCAGTCAAGTAGTCGGGATTTACAGATATACTGGAATAGCTGGAGCAGGAGGCTTCAGAATCATATAGCTATAGTTTATTTTCGCTGTGTTGTAAGTGCTGTACTTTGATAATAATATGTGTATTCAAGTACATATTTGTATTTCAAAGTTATGTTATGAAATATATTTATTCGTTCCGCTGCTGTGAGATTCGTGTTACTCTGATGTTGTGTTCTTCTTCTTCTTCTATTCTGAGTTTCTATCTTATCTATTCTCACCCTCTAATTTCTTTCACTAATGACCGGTATTTTTCGACGTTTGGTTAGTCATCATTGAGTTTATGGCGATAACCAAAGTCGACAAAAACCCGGGTCATTACAGTTGGTATCAGAGCTTAAGTTAAGTGATTTACCTTGGCTCTGTGGCGTGACTCAGTAGAGATGGGGTCAGTAATACCCTAGATTGAGTTTGAGTGTATATATACGAGTGAACGTATTTGTTATTGATATAAAAATTTGTTTTATATTGTGGAGATTTATTGGTTGAGTCGTTTATGAGTTCTGGTCGATCAGTTTGATCCACTGTATCGGTAGGAGTTTATAAACACTCTAATACGATGGGTCGACACGATATGTTTTGACAAGAGGGTAAATTAAAATAAGTTTACCCAAGGTATATCTTGATATAGAGAAGATATATATATATCAAAATTATAATATAGTGGATATATTGGTTGTGATTATAATCGAGTAAGATTATAAATTAAATGGTTATGTAAATAACCAATCGGAATTCATATAAGTGAAATACGTGAAATCAGATCATTTAAATCTGAAATTTAACTAGAAATTGAATTAAAACTCTGGAGAATTGGATAAATGTTTGTAAATGGATTTGGATTAAAAATAAGGAAAATTTAAGATCCTAGGAGATTTTAATTTGTTTTACAAGCAGGGTGAATTATATTTTGAAATGAATTTCAAAGTGGAAATGTTTAAAAATGGTTTTATACTATTGAACTCACTTCGATCGCTGGAAAATAGATTCCGATGATGACAGCTGCATCATCAGTATTCATTTTCGAGTTGTAAGTGACGAATTACTACTAGAGATACTGTTTTGAATTTGTTTTGGAAAAGACAAGTTGTGTTGAATTTCAAATGGGATTTATAATAAAGAATGAATAAAGAAAGTTGAAATAGAATAAAAAAATTCAAAGGGAGTTTGAATATATGAAATTCAATGGAATTCAAATACAGAATTTGAATATAGAAAATATAAAGGAATTCAAATATAGAATTTGAATATAGAATTCAAATGGAATTTAAACTATAGAATTTGAATATAGAATTCAAATGAAATTTAAACTATAGAATTTGATGTATAGATTTGAATAATAGAAGTGATATAAAATTTGAATAGAATTAACTAAGTCGAAGAGGAATTAGTTAATCAAGTTTTGAATTTGAAGCTGAACTTTGAAAGGTGAAATGGATTTGTAAATGGATATTTGAAATCGAATATAGAATTTAAATTTGAAATTTGGATTCAAATTAGTTAATAAGCAAGTTAAAATATATTTGAACATGTCATGTTCAAATATAAAAGTGAAATAGACTAAAGAGTTCATTAACAAATTAATTAACGAATTGAGTTAAAACGATTAGGTATAGTTAAAATAGATTGGGCAGGTATAAACATACATGAGATAGGTATGGATAAGGTATGAAGGTATATAAATAGAATGCTCGACGAAAAGGTATGTATTTAATTCAAATATGAGATTTTATGCGCCGTATCGGCTAGCCGCTTGGCTTTTTCTTTTTCTTTTGGATTGGTGAGGGCCATGGGAGGTTATTTGAAATATCTCGATGCTCCTGGTACAAAGGAGGTTATGGCGAATTTTTCCGGGAATTTAAGGAGTTAGAATATTTTTAAGATAATTTGATAGTTAGAAATCAACGTATCGATATATATATAGAAGTCGATAAGGAAACGAACTTAGAAATAGAATAGTAAAATCAAAAAGGAAGACTAAGAATAAAATCTAGTAAGAATAGAAAGAGGAAGCGTATACGTGTTTAAAAGTGAATAAGTAGTTGTATGGTATTGATTATTCGAGTAAGTAGTCATATATGTCTTGAAGTTATAAATGTTATTCAGTCAAGGTCTGAGAGGTAGTTATACCCCAACTTGATTGATTTCATTATTAACAAATAAATAGTAAGATTTCAGGCTCGAAGATCAATGTTGGATAAGAGTTAGTTGAATATAGTATTTCGGTTGTCGTGACGATGTTTTACACAACATCCGTTTTAACCCAAATAAGTGCAAGCTTGGAAATATAATAAAGAATATTTCCTAAGTATAGAAATAAACTAGATCGGAAAAGAGATAAGTAATTGTAATATTTTCCAATTATAAATGGTATATATTTTCTAAAGTTTAGAAAATAAAGGAAGGCGATATTTGGAAATGTTTTCCAAATAACATAAAAGGCCAATATGGCTATTGAAAATATTTGGTTAACAAATATTGATAAAGAAATAGAGAAGTGATTTAACTAATGGAATATTAATTAAGGGCTCAGTGACATGTTCAAAAGGAAAATTTGATATTTGAAAAGAGTAAACTGTTTAAAAACTCCCAGGGAAAGACTGTTTGAATTAAAAACAAATTTAACAGAAATTTGTGAAAGCATTTTGAATTAAAATAAAGCCAGTTAAAGTGGTAACTGAGACTGAATTAGAATGATATCAAGACAAATTGGATTGTGAGATTCAAATTTGAAGTGTAATGTGATAATCAAGTTAAGTTAGGAATCGAGAAGAAACTCGAGTTGAAATGATATTTGGCTTGGCTATAAGCGAATGGTTGTGTTGGAGATAAAAGTGATTTCAGAATTTGATTGGGATAACTTTGTATCTGCTGAATTGACAGCAGGTGAAAGTGATAGAGTTGATATGCCCGACAAAAAAGTACAAGTTTATATTTCGATTGGATATAAGATTTATGAGCCGAATTGGCAAGCCGCTTGGCTGTTTGATTTTCTTTTGGGTTGGAGATGGCCCAGAGAGGCGAGTTGGAGTTTGACCTCTTGACCAGTACAAAGGAGGTGCTAGCAAAAAAATTCGAAGAGTTAAGGCGTTAGAAAATTTTCAGGATTTTTGAAAATTTTCGTTGATAAGAACTAATTAATAATTTAATTGAAATTAAATTGGTTCAGTTGAAACTGAATTTAAGAAGTGAACAAATATGTTCTAACCGGTCGATAGGGTCGTTCTCTACCTTTTAGCAATTTCGAGGACGAACTTATTTTATGTTGGGAAGATTGTAATGACCCGCATTCGCAGAGGGTATTATAATTAATTTATTTAATTATATAAATAGTGATATGGGGAATTAAATGGTCGTGGAATTAAATAATGGTGAATATTTAATTAAAATAATAAATTAAATAATATAATTAATTCTGAAATAATCAGAATTGGTTGAAATGACGATATGGTGTGAACCGGATCATCTGTGATATTTAATTCAGCTTGGAATTTGAATTTGAATAACGAATATATCATATAAACGACAGTTTGAACTTATAATTATATTATAATTAAAATCGAGCTTGAAATGGCGCTGCAGTTCGTAAATTGTCGATTCGAACTTCAACTGAATATACAAGATTCGTTTTAAGCCGAATTTCTATGAAACAAGAAACGTACGGAGCTGGTGGAGTATATCTTTCTAATGGAAGAGAAAAATCGGGATTTCATCGTGTAGATTTTGAGATATGTCCAAATCTAATTTTAGAAAAGTCGATGTGGAATTCCTTTATAATTTATAAAGGAATTATTTATATTTTTAAAAAGGAATTTCATTATAAATCGAATATCGATTAAATCGGGATTTGAAATATCAAGCTAGAAATTCATATAGAAATATTCTAGAGCTAAATGATATCGTATGTGAATATATACGATAATATTTATTTATAAATATTTAATTTAATTGTTTTTAAATATATTAATATTTAAAAGGGTTTATTTAGGGCTTTAAAAATAGCCAGTTTTGCAAACGACCTCAAAATTCGACGAAACTAATTTTGTTGGATCCGCAATATTATATTATTGCTAGATTACAATTTTCGTGATTTTTGAAGTCAGTATGTGGCTGTACCTATTTTTAAAGTGAGAAACAGTCAGTATTTTAACGGTTAAAAATACGCTGTGTGAGCATACAGAGTCGGAATTCGACGAAACTAGTTTTGTTGGATTCATAATGTTGATTTCTAGCTACCTGCCCAGTTTCATGATTTTTGGGTATCGTGTATGATCACATGAATTTTTAGAAAGCAAAAATAAATAATAGAAAATATCTAAAATAAAAAATGTGAACAAAAAGGAGCCACCTACTTCAATTTTCAACCACACAAGAGAATCCATCCCCGTATAAAGCATTCTCTTGAGCCGCCAGTGTTCTTCCCATTTTCAGAAAAGCCTTCCGCGTTTTAAAATCAAAAAAAATTTGTATATATTTCTATAAATCATGGGATGATATTAAATAAGTTGCTCATGTGAATCTCTTCAACCCGATGTATGATTTAGGGTGTTCGGTGTTGGTTTGGGTTATCGCGAAACTTACAGCGATGGTCTTGGCGAAGCTAGGGCTAGGAGATTCTCAGATTTCGTGCATCGTTCGATGATTTGGTGGTTGGTCTTGGACTCAGGATGAAAATCTGTGTCTAGTATGATGATTTCGAAGGGTTCCGCTCACATTTCTGTCGCATCCCTGTAGCGAGCTCAGAGGAATTTGGCTGCCGTCGCGTTCTTCTAGAGGACTGTGAGTTGAAAATGAATGGGATAGGGAGACTGAGTTCAGAACAAGGAGGAGAGTGGTGTGATCGTTGTTGGAGTTCGTGATGAAAACGATGGGGTTTGGAGCGGTTGAAGTTTTTGTAATGGTGAGGAGCGCCTGTGTTTTAGCATCGGGGAAGAAGGATTTTCGTTGGGGCGGGCTGGGATTAGAAAGCTAAGCCCATGTTTAAATTGATTTAAGTTTTATTTAAATTTTGTATTAAAACTTGTAAATTTAATATCTGCTTCATACGAAATCGAAATCCAGCGAAACAAGATCCGATAGGATCGTATGGAGGAGGGCTACACACTGGAACTGACTAGGAGTGGATTGGGGTTAGTTACAATTAATTGCAAAATAAATTGTCCGTCTGAATCAAGTGACAATTATCGTTATTTAACGATGATAGCCCAATGTGAGTAAATCTCACTAACTCTGAACAGTTTATAATTTCATGTTGTATTTTTAGAACTGTTAAATATTGGCTGATTGACTGTGTATTGACTGTTTGATTAAACTGCTAGTCAGTTAGTTAAATTTCTATATTGATTCTGTTTAACAGAATATATCATATGGAACTGAAAGTGATGATGATTTTATATTGTATAACACCTATGGATGCAGGGAGACAGGTTGGAGGGACCAAACTGGGTTCCTCAGCATTTATTTTACTGTTTTTCATATATTGTGATATATGATGTGATATATAATCTATTGTCGATTATATGTGTTTGGACGATACAGATCATCGTGATTTGATATGTTGAATACCATAACATACCGAAATGTTGATAAGGGAATATTTTCAAAGTGATATTTGAAAATAAAATATTTATAAATGGAATATTTATAAATAAGAAATATTTATAAATTGGAATATTTATAAATAGGGGATATTTAGAAAAAGGAAATTATAAAATCAAAGAATAGATTTGAAAAGGAAATATTTGCAAACCATTTGCAAATAGAATAATAGAAAAGGAAAGATTTGAAAATCATTTACAAATAGAATTGATAGGAAAAATTTAGAAAATAAATAGGGTTAAAAAGGGAAATTTATTTATAACGGAATAGGATGTTATAAAAGGGAAAACGTTATAAAAAGGAAACTGTTATAAGAAGGAAATCATTTTAAAGTGGAGAACCGTTACTAAAAGTAAATCTTTAAAAATGAATAAACGTTGATAAAAAGGAAATTTTTATAAAGCGAATAAAGTCTGTAAATCGAATATGGTATTCGAAAGGAGTTAAATCTAATATGGTATTCGAAAGGAGTTAAATCGAATATGGTATTCGAAAGGAGTTAAATCGAATATGGTATTCGAAAGGAGTTAAATCGAATATGGTATTCGAAAGGAGTTAAATCGAATATGGTATTCGAAAGGAGTTAAATCGAATATAAGTTATTCGAAGGGAGTTAAATCGAATATGGTATTCGAAAGTTAGTAAATCGAATTAGTTATTCGAAAGGGGTTAGTCGAGTCGAGTTAGTTGAATAGAGTTAATCGAATATTAGTTATTCGAATAAGAGTTAACCAGTTAGAGTTAACCGGTTAGAGTAAATCAGTTAGAGTTAAACCAGTTAGAGTAAAACCACTAGGGTAAACTAGTTAGAGTTA
The DNA here is from genome assembly GCA_030737875.1 of Allium sativum. Lineage (NCBI taxonomy): Eukaryota > Viridiplantae > Streptophyta > Magnoliopsida > Asparagales > Amaryllidaceae > Allium > Allium sativum. The sequence goes on from JASFAX010000024.1 coordinate 26,054,938, forward strand.
AACAGTTAGTGTTAATCAGTTAAAGTAAAGCGATAGAGTTATATCGAACTAGAATTTATTGAATAGAGTTAAATCGAACTAGAGTTATTTGAATTAGTTATTCGACTAGAGTTAAACACAAAGTAGTTATCGTATTAGTTAAACACAAAGGAGTTATCGATTATAGTTTAATCGAAAGGAGTTATCGAATTAGTTATTCGAAAGGAGTTAAGTAAGGAGTTAAACAAATAGAGTTAATCGAATTTAGTTTATTCGAAGAAAGGTTTTCGAATCTAGTTATTCGTAAGAGAGGTTATCAAATATGGTTATTCGAAGGGAGGAGTTACCGAATAGAGATTTATTCAAAAGAGATTACGTAAGGAAGTGTTAAAGAGCTAAAAGATGAACTTGCCCTATTTCGAGATTTAAAATGTTGTTCAATTAAGGCCTGAGAGGTAATTATACCCCAACTTGATTGACTTTGTTTTTAATTTAGAAATGGGTAAGGTTCGAGACTGAAAGTGGTTAAGTGATTTTAGTAAATAAGTATAAAGGTTCGAGTTGTCGTCGCGATGTTGATTTAAACATCTGTTTAAATCCAAGTAAAGAAGTTTTGGAAATGTTTTCCAAATAGAATCAGAAACGTAATCAAATATTGAAATTTGAAATATGGATTAGAAATGGAAATGTTTCCAGCATTAACGTATATTTTCTAAACATAGAAAATAAGGAAATATGAATATATATGTATATATATATATATATGATTGATGATTGATTGATAGTATTTCCATCTCGAGATAATATCGTTGTTTGCACACCTGTTTTTCTTTGATGGTTAAATCACAGACTATCGAAGTTTTGACCATTTTAACGTTGTTAATATGGAGAGACAGGTTGCATTATTATCCAAAGAACCACTTTGTATTGGCATAAGCGTTGCGAATCATATATGCCAAAGATAACTGAAGATGGAGTAAAGTGCAAGGGCTGTTGTATAAGTCTTAGATAACAGTGTCTAAGATGGATGTATTGAATAGTGCCTTCGGTTCATCCTGTTCCTAGATGACTTGTATGGAGGGATGTCTGACAAAGTATTTCCAGATGATCACGTATATTGATTTCTCCAAAAGAGTGGAAGCGGAGAAGGAAACTTCTTTTAGCTGACACATAATGTATGGTTGTAGACGTCAATCAGTGATTTGATGAATTTGACGATGTGACATTCGAAGTGAATCTGATGTGATGATGAAGCGTAACCTCAAGCATCATCAACCGGTAAAAGACAGAAATCGGGCAGGCAACAAAGTTGGTCGCACGAATCATCTGATCTAGAGTTTCATTTACTTCTAAAAATCTATTGTTGATGCTGTCCCATTCGGGAAACGTTTGCTGATCCCAACCGTTGGTGATATACATTCGATACACTCAAGCGAAATGAGTGGTCGGTCATGTGTCGCCGGGTTTCAAGATGTTCTTGTTGAACCTAGTGTATTCCTTTCTAGAGGTACACTAGCGAAAGGTGGTTCCATACCTTGTCATAGTTGGAAATCCATTACCCAATACGTGCTTGCGGTTTTGATTGTATACTATATATGTAGAACGTGAGATGAAAGCATTTCTGCTAGATGATTAATATATTGTGGTTGATAGACATTATTATAATATCAATGAGTTTTGATATAAAGATATTTTGGATTCTCATAAGGGAAAAACCCGTTCCGTTATACGTCGTGGTCTTATGAGATATCGTTGCATTGCTCAAACCGTTTTAAATTGTTTTACTCATACCAGTCCCATGACTGACCCAAAGTTTATTTGTTTGTTTCCCTAAACTCTTGGTGTAACACCCCACTTCCGCTATGATCACTCACTAAGGGAATGCCATAGCATCGGTGGAGTATTTTAGTGAATATAGAACAGAAAAATTACAACAAGACAGATATAAATAGTACTTGAAATTTTAAAACATCATCTCATAACAGCGGAAGTAAAACATGTCTGGTTACATCATAAAACCACAATAAAGGTCAAGTACAATATCCATCAAAATAAAGAAGTACATAATCCCACTCTCATACAATAGCCAAACAAAAGAAAAGATAACTGGATAACTGGAGCTTTACATCTATCCAAGCTCCTAAAGACTGGAACAGCAATCCGATCAAGCTCCACTACTGCTAGGATCCACCGTAGGACCTGAGGGTTGGGAAAAAGATAAAAACAACGGGGTCAGACATAAGTCTGAGCGAGTCCTATAACTTTAACAATACAATCGTTAAAGTAACCAGAGAAGACATAAACTGATATACGGTAACATATAGGGATGAATGGCTACCCTAAGCAGTCAACTAAACGAAGATAAAGGATAAAGACGCATCTACCCTCCCTAAGGTAAATTACTAAACTGCACCACACCAGTCGTTCCTAACTTAAAGGTTGATCCCACCCAAGGACTTATAAAATTTACTAATTAGTACTTGCGTACCCCTAGGTGACCAAGTAGGCGCCACGGGGCCCTACAATCCACTAGGTGTACACACTACTTCCCATTCGATCGGCTCCCTAACGTAGATACCCGTGCTGGCCCCACCGTGGGATGTATCATTCCCCAATGTGGCAACCTGATGAAACTAAAGGTGCACGGCTTATATCTACTCGATGCAACAACGGCTTACCTACCAGCCCGGGCCCACTCACGCATATGAAGCCCGTTGGACTTGCGTTGCCACCGCTAACCCGTTTGCCTCTTACAGTCAAGCCCAGTATGCGTGTCCCGTCCTCGACATGGGTCGAGCCCACAAAGATACGTATGGGTTACTGGTTGAAATGGGCCTCCACAAGCTACCCACCTAAGCTTGTCCCTTTTTCTAGTATATCCCACTTAACCCTTTAATCATGTTTTAATTACATGTTCCATTTTGGTTAAGTATTCTAATCGTATTTTCTATTGCCACCCAAGGCAACCACTAGATTTTCTCATGCCACCCGAGGCACCCACTTAACCCCTCATGTCCCTCTACATGCTAATGTGGTTAAGTGTTTCTTAATTAATTAATTAAGAACGTAACCTTTGTAAAGACCTCTCACATTAGACTGTCTTTTATGACCGCTGGTTAAGCCGGTTGGGTCCGGGCAGCCTTATGTCATAACAGAGTCTAACCTCGTGTCTTTACATTAATTACGTATTTAGTTTGTGCCTAAGACCTCTCACATTGGGCTAACATTTGTAGCAACTGGTTAAGCCGGTTGGGTCCGGGCAGTTTTACGCTACAACTGAGTCCAACCTCGTGTCTTAGTCAATTAATTACACCTAATTAATCACCCTCATAATTTTATATTAATTATCCCTAATTAATCAAGTTTTCTTAACACGGGTAGACCTAACTTAATAGGTAAATTCCCATGGGGTAGACCTAACTCAATAGGTAAATTCCCAACACATAGTATGGGTACACCTAACCAAATAGGCAAATTCCCATACTATGTTTATTTATTTTGTGTTATGCATAATTATATTAATTTCACACAATCTTATTAACTTATGCATTTAATTACCCCATCGTTCCCACGTAATTTCGTTCATGATATAACACATATAAAAGGTGTCAACTTGCATATGAATGAACATGTTTCAAAGGTGCCATCTTGCATATTAACAAACACATAACTTGCATATGAACTTGCATAACATGTCACATAACTTGCATATAATATGTCACATAACTTACATATTCATTTTGCATAACAAACTTGCATATTAGCTTATAGACTTGCATAATGTGTCATCATGAACTTGCATATTAATAAACATGTAACTTGCATATTTACATACATGTAACTCGCATATTAACAAACATGTAACTTGCATATAAAGAAACATGTAACTTGCATATTTACATACATGTAACTTGCATATTAACAAACATGTAACTTGCATATTAACAAACATGTAACTTGCATATTTACATACATGTAACTTGCATATTAACAAACATGTAACTTGCATATTAACAAACATGTAACTTGCATATTTACATACATGTAACTTGCATATTAACAAACATGTAACTTGCATATTTACATACATGTAACTTGCATAGCATATTACCATGAACTTGCATAACATGCATATGATTACATAGCCCACAACTTGCATATTTAGCATCATGCAAACATAACATACATCATATTAAACTTGCATAAGCTTACATACTCAACATGCATAAACATAAGATTAATGCTAACATCATATCATATGATTCAAAGCTCATTAACCCACATACAAAACCATAAATCTCATCACATCTCATCTAATTAGTTTACCAAAAGATCATCAAAGTGATAGAAACTCACAACTAGCAACTTTGAACACCAAATGAAGAAGATTAAGATGCTAAGAAGGGATTAGAAGTTGATTAGAGAGTGATTAGTATGCAACCCTCTTCATAAAATTAGTGGAGGCCATGAGAGCTAGCATTTTGCCATAGTTTAGTCACTAGGTTTAATTATGAATGAATTAGGGTAGGTTAGGGTCTTATTTATAGATTAGGCAAGTGTTTTAGGCCATAGGATTAACCCTAGATTCAATCCAAGCCATCAAAGCATGTCTTGGGGAAGAAGTCAAGTGTAGGAACCATCTAGGGCCTTTAGATTAAAGATGGACCATGAGAACCATTCAAATGCAAAATCTGCACTTGAGCGAATCGGCTCACGGGTTGACAGCCAAACACCCTGGATTAACCCCTAGTCGACCCAGCGGGCTCGGGTCGACTTCAAAAATCGGCCGGTTCGGTTATTCCCCTCTCCCAATTCGCTGTTTTGAGCATTTTTGCATATTTATTTATTAAATTTTCAATTATATATATATATATATATATCAATATATATATATATATATATCTACACAACCCATTTCACTTAATTAAGTATACTTTAATTTGGGAATTTTCGTGAAACTTCGCGAGGCCATATCTTGGTCATACGGACTCCGATTTTCGAAAACTCGGACTCTATTTCGCGTATTTTTCCGAGACGAACGCAATGGCATAGCCCGTTTCCCTTGATTCCCATTTTAGAATTAAATTCTGCCTCGATTTATGTTATTACAGGTTATTGAAAATACGGGTTGTTACATTCTCCCCTCCTTAAAGGATTTCGTCCCCGAAATCTTCAAGTTAGGAAGAACGTATCCTACCATCCAATCATCCATCTACTCAAAGCATCATCCACGAGCAATCATTGTCCTTACAAGATTCTAAATGCTGGATGGATATATGCAAAAGTGTGTGTATATGTACTTACCTAATGCGAAAATCAGGCGGTTACTGATACAGTAAACCTCCTTAATGCAAACCATGATAGTGCCATGCATCCAATATGTATGCGAAACCCTATTGACACATACAAATTTCTACATGCGTGCACAACCATACACAAAAATGCATCATCCATATGATAACACAGCCATGATACATCCATCAATCTAACTACCACATCCATTTATGCAATATGCAACATGAAGTGACTGAGCCGATCTAGTGCCTAATGTGTGTGTATATGCATCCACGAGCAACCACTAGCAAACAATTGCATCCATATGCATCCATCAACCATAACATGTTTCAAACACATGTTTCAACCATAGGTTTTACCCTATCTAAAGGTCATAGGTATTAGCGAGAGGATATACTAAAGATAAGATAAGTACTAGACAAGCAATAAAGGAGAAGTTAAAAGACATACTCTCAAAAAGAAATGGATACAAAGAACGCATCTTCGCTTCCGTCTCCCAAGTAGCATTGCTTTCGTCATCTCCCCATTGCACTTTAACTAGCTGGACTTCTCTGTTCCTCAACTTCCTAGTTTCTGACCCAAGGATGCGAGTAGGAGCTCGTCGAATCGTCGCGTCACGCTCTACCTCTACATCTCTAAGCAAACTCGGCTCTACCACCTCTGCGGTCTCATGTAAGCACTTCCTCAAATGTGATACATGGAATACATCATGAACACCACTAAGTCTGTCGGGCAACTCCACCCTATATGCCATCCGTCCAATCCTTTCCTTAATAGGAAATGGCCCAACAAATCTCGGTGCTAACTTCCCAACGGACCCAAAGCGAACCACATTTCTCAATGGAGATACTTTGACAAAAACCATATCCCCAACCTCAAACTCAAGTTCCGTCCTTCTCCGATCCGCATAAGATTTCTGTCTATCTTGCGCTGCTTTCATCCTTCTTCGAATTAAATCAATCTTCTCTGAAGTCTCTCTAACCATATCCGGCCCAAGCAAGATCTTATTCGTAGATTCCCACCAACATGTAGGAGATCGACAAGGCCTTCCATAAAGAGCTTCGAAAGGAGCCATACCAATACTGGACTGAAAGCTGTTATTATATGCGAACTCCACCAAAGGAAGATGTTCTTCCCATGTACCTCCAAAATCCAAGATACAAAGCCTCAAGAGATCTTCTAAGATACGGTTCACCCTCTCGGTCTGACCGTCCGTCTGAGGATGATATGCGGTGCTCAAACACAACTGAGTCCCTACCGCCTCTTGCAAACTTCTCCAAAACTCACTAGTAAAGATAGGATCTCGATCACTCACAATGCTGGATGGCACGCCATGCAATCTAACAATCTCCCTAACATAGACCGAAGCAAGCCATGGAGCGGTCCTCTTACTCTTCACGGGTATAAAATGGGCACTCTTGGTAAGTCTGTCCACCACAACCCAAATTCCCGTATTGCCCTTCCTCGATCTCGGTAACCCATCGATGAAATCCATCGAGACACTATCCCACTTCCACTGCGGAACTTCCAATGGGTGTAGCAACCCACCGGGTTTCCTTTGCTCCGCTTTAACTTGTTGGCACACTAAACATCTAGCCACATACTCGGCTACATCTTTCTTCATACCGGCCCAGAAGAAAACTCTCTTCATGTCTTGGTACATTTTGTCTCCACCGGGATGAATAGTCATTCTTGAACGATGTGCATCATCCAAAATAGCCTTCTTCAAACCCTCATCTTGCGGTACACAAAGTCTACCGTCTCTATGCAACCATCCCTTATCATCTATGGTGTATCTACCCAAATGGATGGACGACTCCCCTCTTATAAGCTTCTCTACCAACACAACCAACTGTGGGTCGTCTCGCTGAGCCTCGCCAATCCGTCTCAAAAGAGTAGGTCTAACCTCCAAGGATGCCAACAAACCAGGTACAAAATCAACAGAAGGTCTGAAGTCAAACAAAAAAAGAAACTCCAAGCTTCGTCGTTCCACGAACAATGGACTCAAAGATAGCCTTTTTCTACTTAAGGCGTCTGCCACCACGTTACCCTTACCAGGGGTATACGCTATCTCGAAATCATAGGATGCTAAGAACTCCATCCACCTTTGCTGTCTTAAGTTTAAATCCTTCTGAGAGAATAAGTACTTCAATGATTTATGGTCGGTGAACAACTCGAATCTCTCACCAAGAAGATAATGGCGCCAAGACTTAAGTGCGAAAACAATCGCGGCCAACTCTAGATCATGGGTAGGGTAATTCTTCTCATGCACTCTCAATTGTCTCCCTCCATAGGCTATTACCCTTCCCTCCTGCATCAAGACTGCGCCTAATCCTGTTCCACAAGCATCGGTATAAACAACAAACGGCTTACTCCCATCCGGGAGCACTAAAACTGGAGCGGTGGTCAAAGCTCTCTTTAACCGTCGGAAAGCATCATCACAATCTACATCCCACGAGAAAACCAGATTCTTTTTCGTCAAGCGGGTTAATGGGGCTGATATCTTCGCGAAGTCTTTGATGAACTTCCTATAATATCCTGCCAACCCCAAGAAACTTCTTACCTCGGTAGCATTTCTAGGAACTTTCCAATCCTGGATAGATACTATCTTTGCGGGATCCACAGCTATCCCTTCCTTAGAGACCACATGCCCTAAGAATCGCACTTCTCTTCTCCAAAAATGGCATTTAGAGAATTTAGCTTTAAGACTATGCGCTCGAAGAGTCTCCAACACTTCCTTGAGATGTAAGGCATGCTCTTCTTCATTCTTGGAAAAGACCAAGATGTCATCCACAAAAACTACTACAAACTTATTCAGATACTCTCTGAACACTCTACTCATGAGATCAACAAAGTATGCGGGGGCGTTTGTCAACCCAAATGGCATCACTAGCCACTCATAAAAACCATCCGGAGTCCGGAAAGCAGTCTTCTCTATACTGTCCTCCGCCACTCTTAACTGATGAAACCCTGTAGCTAAGTCCATCTGCGAAAATACTGACGCGCCAACCAACTGATCAAAGAGATCATCTATCCTCGGTAATGGGTGTCTATTCTTCTTCGTGAGCTTATTAAGTTCTCTATAATCCACACAAAGTCTGAGGGACCCATCCGCCTTCGTGGCAAACACTACTGGAGCTCCCCACTCCGATATACTTCGCCTTATGAACCCCTTCTCAAGCAACTCCCCTACTTGCTTATGAAGTTCTCTTCTCTCACGAGGAGCCATGTGGCGTACTGGCAAAGACACTGGTTTGGCATTATCCACCAAATAAATTCGGAAATCTATCTCCCGCTTCGGAGGCAAACCCTTTACTTCTTCAAACACATCCGGATATTCCCGGACTACTCTGACAGAACACAAACTCTCGACCGAAGCATCGAGCGATTCAAGATAACTTAGCAAAACAGATTCCATGGGATTGCAAGAGATCTCGAGAGTGTTACCCAAGCGGGTCATGAGCCTGACAACTCTCCTTTCGCAATCAAGAACGGCACCATTACTGGATAACCAGTCCATGCCCAAGATCAACCCATAGCCCGTGAAGCCCAATACAAAAGCATCACATCTAAACTCAACGCTAAGTATAGAAATCTTCAAACCCAAACATATCATAGACAGATATATGGAGCCCCCAATTGGGTTTGAGACAACCAAGGGATCATCAACTAGACTGGTGTCTAAGTGCAGTGACTCAACTAACGATGATGAGATAAAAGAATGCGATGCGCCAGAGTCAAACAAAGTACGAACTGGATGATCAAACAGAAAAACCAGACTTTCAACGGAAATAGTTCTACCTCTCTGCTGAATCGGTGGAACTGAGAGAACCTGAACTTGCCCCCCTGACTGAGGTGGTGCTATAAGAGCTTGCACCTGGCCTCCTGAGGTAGACCCCGTCTTCTGCCCCTTCTTTGGGCAGTTTTTCACAAGATGCCCTGCTTCACCACAATGAAAGCAACCGGTCTTCTTCTTTTTGCGACAATCCTTACTAAGGTGTCCTGGTGTTCCACAATTGAAGCACTTCTTCTTCGTCTTCTTTTTGTCACCATTGCCTTTTCCGCCCTTGCCTTGTTGTTGTTGTTGCGGTTTCTTCTGATCCCCCTTTTTCTCTGGTGCCTTAGAATTCTTATCATCCTCATGCATAAGTGCCATGTAGACAAGCTTCTCAAAAGTGGCCCCCATAGGAATGTGAGTCATAGCTATTCCTTGCAATGGTTCGTTCAAGCCTCTAACGAACCTCAAAGCCTTCTTCTCCGGTGTATTCACCAACTCTATGCCAAACCTTGCTAATTGATTGAATTTGTTGACATATTCTTTCACCGTGAGATTCCCTTGCTTCAAATTCAAGAACTTCTCCATAAACAGATTCTCTTCCGCCCTTGAGAGAAACTTAGCCCCAAACCTTTGCTTAAAATCTGCCCAAGAGTCAACAGGGCGTTCTCCATTAGTGACCTCCCACCAGAATGAGGCCTCTCCCTTCATTAACCAAGCCGCCAACTTGACTTTCTTTCCCTCTTCCACTTCAAAGATATCTAGCAACTCTTCCACTTCCTTAAGCCAATCTCTAGCCTCTACGAAAGTCTCTGAACCAAGAAAAGGTTTTCCTCCTATAGCCTTGAACTCCTTGCAAACCTTAGCAAAATTATCCACTCTAGGCTGAGGAGGAGGAGCGGTTGTCTCTGGTGTAGTAGCATTGGCCGGACCCGCAGCCGCGGCCCTAGCCTCTTGCAACCTCCTATACCATAGTGGTATAACTAAACCCTCCGGGATGTTAAGATCTTCAGCCATGCTGAAACGAAAGAGGAAAGATTCAAAAAGGAGATTCCGAAAGATAAAGATATGGCTATTGGGGATTATGCTTTTCTTTTTCAAAAACTTTTTCTCTTAGAAGACATGCTTTTGAAAATACTTTCTTCGAAAATACTCTTAGAAAATAGTTTTTCTCAAAAATTTTATCTGTTCTGGTAACCTTAAGCTCTGATACCACGTGTAACACCCCACTTCCGCTATGATCACTCACTAAGGGAATGCCATAGCATCGGTGGAGTATTTTAGTGAATATAGAACAGAAAAATTACAACAAGACAGATATAAATAGTACTTGAAATTTTAAAACATCATCTCATAACAGCGGAAGTAAAACATGTCTGGTTACATCATAAAACCACAATAAAGGTCAAGTACAATATCCATCAAAATAAAGAAGTACATAATCCCACTCTCATACAATAGCCAAACAAAAGAAAAGATAACTGGATAACTGGAGCTTTACATCTATCCAAGCTCCTAAAGACTGGAACAGCAATCCGATCAAGCTCCACTACTGCTAGGATCCACCGTAGGACCTGAGGGTTGGGAAAAAGATAAAAACAACGGGGTCAGACATAAGTCTGAGCGAGTCCTATAACTTTAACAATACAATCGTTAAAGTAACCAGAGAAGACATAAACTGATATACGGTAACATATAGGGATGAATGGCTACCCTAAGCAGTCAACTAAACGAAGATAAAGGATAAAGACGCATCTACCCTCCCTAAGGTAAATTACTAAACTGCACCACACCAGTCGTTCCTAACTTAAAGGTTGATCCCACCCAAGGACTTATAAAATTTACTAATTAGTACTTGCGTACCCCTAGGTGACCAAGTAGGCGCCACGGGGCCCTACAATCCACTAGGTGTACACACTACTTCCCATTCGATCGGCTCCCTAACGTAGATACCCGTGCTGGCCCCACCGTGGGATGTATCATTCCCCAATGTGGCAACCTGATGAAACTAAAGGTGCACGGCTTATATCTACTCGATGCAACAACGGCTTACCTACCAGCCCGGGCCCACTCACGCATATGAAGCCCGTTGGACTTGCGTTGCCACCGCTAACCCGTTTGCCTCTTACAGTCAAGCCCAGTATGCGTGTCCCGTCCTCGACATGGGTCGAGCCCACAAAGATACGTATGGGTTACTGGTTGAAATGGGCCTCCACAAGCTACCCACCTAAGCTTGTCCCTTTTTCTAGTATATCCCACTTAACCCTTTAATCATGTTTTAATTACATGTTCCATTTTGGTTAAGTATTCTAATCGTATTTTCTATTGCCACCCAAGGCAACCACTAGATTTTCTCATGCCACCCGAGGCACCCACTTAACCCCTCATGTCCCTCTACATGCTAATGTGGTTAAGTGTTTCTTAATTAATTAATTAAGAACGTAACCTTTGTAAAGACCTCTCACATTAGACTGTCTTTTATGACCGCTGGTTAAGCCGGTTGGGTCCGGGCAGCCTTATGTCATAACAGAGTCTAACCTCGTGTCTTTACATTAATTACGTATTTAGTTTGTGCCTAAGACCTCTCACATTGGGCTAACATTTGTAGCAACTGGTTAAGCCGGTTGGGTCCGGGCAGTTTTACGCTACAACTGAGTCCAACCTCGTGTCTTAGTCAATTAATTACACCTAATTAATCACCCTCATAATTTTATATTAATTATCCCTAATTAATCAAGTTTTCTTAACACGGGTAGACCTAACTTAATAGGTAAATTCCCATGGGGTAGACCTAACTCAATAGGTAAATTCCCAACACATAGTATGGGTACACCTAACCAAATAGGCAAATTCCCATACTATGTTTATTTATTTTGTGTTATGCATAATTATATTAATTTCACACAATCTTATTAACTTATGCATTTAATTACCCCATCGTTCCCACGTAATTTCGTTCATGATATAACACATATAAAAGGTGTCAACTTGCATATGAATGAACATGTTTCAAAGGTGCCATCTTGCATATTAACAAACACATAACTTGCATATGAACTTGCATAACATGTCACATAACTTGCATATAATATGTCACATAACTTACATATTCATTTTGCATAACAAACTTGCATATTAGCTTATAGACTTGCATAATGTGTCATCATGAACTTGCATATTAATAAACATGTAACTTGCATATTTACATACATGTAACTCGCATATTAACAAACATGTAACTTGCATATAAAGAAACATGTAACTTGCATATTTACATACATGTAACTTGCATATTAACAAACATGTAACTTGCATATTAACAAACATGTAACTTGCATATTTACATACATGTAACTTGCATATTAACAAACATGTAACTTGCATATTAACAAACATGTAACTTGCATATTTACATACATGTAACTTGCATATTAACAAACATGTAACTTGCATATTTACATACATGTAACTTGCATAGCATATTACCATGAACTTGCATAACATGCATATGATTACATAGCCCACAACTTGCATATTTAGCATCATGCAAACATAACATACATCATATTAAACTTGCATAAGCTTACATACTCAACATGCATAAACATAAGATTAATGCTAACATCATATCATATGATTCAAAGCTCATTAACCCACATACAAAACCATAAATCTCATCACATCTCATCTAATTAGTTTACCAAAAGATCATCAAAGTGATAGAAACTCACAACTAGCAACTTTGAACACCAAATGAAGAAGATTAAGATGCTAAGAAGGGATTAGAAGTTGATTAGAGAGTGATTAGTATGCAACCCTCTTCATAAAATTAGTGGAGGCCATGAGAGCTAGCATTTTGCCATAGTTTAGTCACTAGGTTTAATTATGAATGAATTAGGGTAGGTTAGGGTCTTATTTATAGATTAGGCAAGTGTTTTAGGCCATAGGATTAACCCTAGATTCAATCCAAGCCATCAAAGCATGTCTTGGGGAAGAAGTCAAGTGTAGGAACCATCTAGGGCCTTTAGATTAAAGATGGACCATGAGAACCATTCAAATGCAAAATCTGCACTTGAGCGAATCGGCCCACGGGTTGACAGCCAAACACCCTGGATTAACCCCTAGTCGACCCAGCGGGCTCGGGTCGACTTCAAAAATCGGCCGGTTCGGTTATTCCCCTCTCCCAATTCGCTGTTTTGAGCATTTTTGCATATTTATTTATTAAATTTTCAATTATATATATATATATATATATATCAATATATATATATATATATCTACACAACCCATTTCACTTAATTAAGTATACTTTAATTTGGGAATTTTCGTGAAACTTCGCGAGGCCATATCTTGGTCATACGGACTCCGATTTTCGAAAACTCGGACTCTATTTCGCGTATTTTTCCGAGACGAACGCAATGGCATAGCCCGTTTCCCTTGATTCCCATTTTAGAATTAAATTCTGCCTCGATTTATGTTATTACAGGTTATTGAAAATACGGGTTGTTACACTTGGGTGCCTAAATTTGTACGGGCAGTCAAGTAGTCGGGATTTACAGATATACTGGAAGAGCTGGAGCAGGAGGCTTCAGAATCATATAGCTATAGTTTATTTTCGCTGTGTTGTAAGTGTTGTACTTTGATAATAATATGTGTATTCAAGTACGGATTTGTATTTCAAAGTTATGTTATGAAATATATTTATTCGTTCTGCTGCTGTGAGATTCGTGTTACTCTGATGTTGTGTTCTTCTTCTTCTTCTATTCTAAGTTTCTATCTTATCTATTCTCACCCTCTAATTTCTTTCACTAATGACCGGTATTTTTCGACGTTTGGTTAGTCATCATTGAGTTTATGGCGATAACCAAAGTCGACAAAAACCCGGGTCATTACAGGAATATTCAATTTTGATTTAAAATTGAAATGAAAGTGGGAATCGTTTTAAAACGAATTTATAAACGATTTAGAAAATATGTTTTAAATGGAAATCGATGAAATATGTATAATATATATTATATATATATATAATTAATGGCCTGAATAGAACGCATCGCGACCGTTCGCGAATTTCGACCATTGACTTCGAATCGACATTACGAAAAATCCGACCGTCGGATTCCCCTAAACCGGAACCGTTGGATTTGTATCGAAAAAATCTTTCCAACGAATATAAGAGATTTGAAATCTAATGGTTGGATTTGGAATTATGTCCAAATCAAATTTGAAAAAGGTCGTTGTAAGTGCAGTTCGATGACCGTTTATGGAAATCGACTGAAAGGGCCTTAATAAAATTATTAAAAATATTAATAATTTGTGTAAAATCATAATAAATGATTTGGAAAGAATTGGGATGAAAAATTACAAGTTTGAAAAGATAAAAATATATTTTTATCGAAATGAACTAGTTATTAACTAGAATAATAATCCAATATTTTTAAAGAAATAAATTGGATTTGAAATGGTTTTAAAATAACTAGAATTTTTCAATAAAATAAATTGGAATGGATTTGGAATGGAAATAATCTTCGGAATATTTCGATATTGGATTCCGTGGTTATACGGATATTGCTATGGGAATTTGGAAGATACAGATATCGTTCTTCCCAATACGATATCTGTTAGTTTCAGAATTTGATATTGCATATAAGCTGATATAATTTCTATTCCGAGTTTTGTATTTAATATTCAATTGGATTTTGGGTTTGTCATGAATGACGTCTTTATTAACACTATTCTTAAACCTAGTTGAGAAAAGAATAATCTTTTAATTAAGATTTAGTGAAGTTTACCAATTAATTAATATTTAATTGGAATTATATTGAATTGGATTTTTGGGTTTATAGTGAACTGTGTTTTAAATAACACTTGTTCTTTAACCCGATTAACAGTGAAATGTGATTTGGAATTTATTAATCTTTTTATTAATATTTAATGGAAATTTTCTTCCAATTTAATAAAATAAATTGGAATGGAATGGAATTCGATTTGGTAATAATCGAAGTGAGCTTCAGTGGAGGAAGACTGTTAATATATATGGAATTTAAAAGGCTTTGTCGTTATTCCATTTATATTATTAGTCGGATATGGAAATTGATATCGATTATATATTGATCTGTTTTCTGTGGAGATTCCGTAATTAATGGAATGTGATTTTGGGTTTATCGTGAACAGTGTTTTAAATGACATTAGTTCTTTAACCTAGTTAAAGACAGGATTACATGTCTAACATTGTATTTCAAACTGTATTTGTTGATCTCTACTAAATATATATATGTTTGGTAGCGGAGAATTTATTCTCTTTCTTAACACCCTTCTCTGAGACATACGAGCTCAGAGGCTATATTGGATAAGATCAATGGTGCGGCGTAAATTGTCGATGCGGCATGTTTGATTTCCCAAAGTTAAATAATCATTAATATTGATTTTTGGAAGATTAAAAATAAGTGGAGTTTTAATGAATCTTTAATTAGATTGGAATATGAATGTGATAATTTAAATTATCAAATTTGGGGAATGATCGAGAATGGAGCACACCAGTTTTACTCCAGGCAATAGGTAAATCTTTAATTAGATTTGAACGGGAAATGATAATTAATTTTACCAATAACACCGTGGTGTTAGATATGGAGTATTACCAGTTTTGCTCCATGGGATGAATAGGTTGGGATAGGGAAATAAAATAAATGATTACTTTGGTAAGGTGCGCTAATCCCGACTAGTTTGGATAAACCTTAATTTGGTCTGAATTGATATCCAAAGGAAGATTAAAGAATAAATTCAAAGAATTTATCTTTGATAAAATTAATGGGAACCTTTCCCTAATGATGTGAATATTTGAATAAAAGAATATTCTGAATTGGAACGAGGTGTATGTTGTGTTTGTGTAGCAATTGTTTATAATATACGCGAGTTATTCAGAAAGGCAGCCTTTATACCCATTCTGAATAATTGATTCGACGATAAGTCAACGATGAAGATGGTGGTTGAAGACCGGAGGTCTTCACATCGTTTGGATTATTACTGATGTCATGATTGGGATGTACACCCAAGACAAGGTAATAAGTGGTAATCATCCAGATGTACTTGGATATCGACCGGAAATGCGAGGACGTCTCTCTTGTATTGGACATATGGGACGAGGAATAAGGTGCCTCCGATTTCATCCAGATCCAGAACAAACTAGTAAATGGATGTCTGTCTGACATTGGATTTTATTCTGTGTTGATAAATTTCTATTAAATATATATCTGTTTGGTGGCGGAGAATTTATTCTCTTGCTTAATGCCCTTCTTTGAGATGTACGACCTCAGAGGTTATATATCGATAGACATCAGTCGCATGGCGTGAATTGCCTGTGTGGCATGCTGAGATGCAAATGACCAAGGCTTCTGTTGAAATGCAAAGTCTTGTGGTTGATGATCAAAGCATGGCCTTAAATGGCATAGCTTTGTGTATAGCGTTAATTCGCGAGCCTCACACCTCGGTATGAGTCAAAAAGGGGATCGGACTGCAGGGAGTGCACGACGTTTCTTTCTAGCTATGGGTGGTGTCATGGTATGGAGCCCAGACATTTATTATATTTTTACCTATGTGTTTGTTGGATTGCGAGGCATCTCGGATATATCGGTTACCACGGAGCTGATAGATATAGGCTCGATAGGACCGGGAAACGTATGTTCTGGAATACTAATCCACTAACGTAAGTGTGGACCGACCCTGAAGCATCCAAGGGTTCACTGCGGGGGATCCAGAGGCATTTGCTAGAATGTCTCGATTTGGTGAGGAGCCATCCCTGGCCTCGACTCATAGATGGAATCCAATTTCCAATATGTGACTTTCGATTTCAGTTGTAAACCTATATGGCGACATAGTAGCATGGGATACTATGCCGTCTATGATTGATACATTTGTATTTGAAGCTGTTTTGACACTATACACTTATTATAGTATCAAATGATTTGTTTTAAAAGTACCAAGCATGTTTGGCTATTATAAGGGAAAACCCTATCCTCCGACTTGCGTTGCATTTTGTGATGGGACCTAGGTCTTATAATAACTTCATTTTTTCAAAAAGCATTGCGTTATTTGTTTATTGCACTGGTATTCTTGGGAGAAAACCCATTCCGTGGTATACAGCATGGTCCCTTGATTTACTCTATTTTAAAATAAGGTTTTAAATAACTGTTTCAGTTCTCACACCAGTCACATGATTGACCTGGAGTTTATTGTTTTAACCTAAACTCTAGGTGCCCTATTTTCCACACGGGCAGCTAGTGGTTGAGTTTTGCAGATATTATATTAATAGGATCCTGGATTTACTACTGGAACTATACTCGAAAAGCTCTGTATCCGTGTATTTCTTTCAATTGTGTTATGTATTATTTTTCCGCTGCTTTGTAATTTAAATCTCTGATATTTTCCAATGTGTAATATTTATTCATACTCTATTATATTCTTGTACTCTGATGTAAATTGTTGTAATAATCAATGAAATGTTCTTCTGTTTGCGTTCTGATTTGTCGTGTTCTCAACTCAATCTGGGCTTTCCCATAAAGGCGAGTTTGGGTCGTTTCAGTTGGCCTGATTTGGTTGTGCTAGGTGGGACGCGCAGTTCGATTGCAAGGAAGCACCGTATTCGTGATGTCAGCTAGCAGTGGGACAAGTTTGGGTTGCTTGATGCTAGTGGGAGTCGGAAGTTGGTCAGGCACAAACGTCGATGGAGGGGAGGAAGACTAAAGTGGGATTCAAAGCAGTGGGCCAGGCGTGAAGGGCGGCGAAGGGAAGAGACAATTTCGCGCATCGGTGGAGGCTGTTCTGATTTCCTTACTGTGCTTGATTTGAAAAGAAAAGAGAAAAACGAGATTTTTGGTTTGAGAAAAAGGCAAATAAACACGGCAGGAAGAAAATAAAGGAACGCGATTTTGTTTTGTGCTGCAATGGTCGATTTTAAGGAGTGTTTTCCATTTTTCCTTTCCTTCATTTTATTGTCGTTAAAATGGAATGAAAAGGAAAGGCGAGTAGAAGAGGAAATAAAAGGAACAAAAGACATCAGGCAGCAGTAACCACATGTAACCACCTCTCTGCTATTCCAATACATGTTGTTTAATTCTCTGATTGTTCAGATACGTGGTGATTTAATGAGCAGAGAAAATATTAATGCAAAAATTTGTTCTCAGAGAAGAAAGGACAGGTGGAGATAAATTTCAGCACAATTTTTTAAGGTGTTGTTGCAAATTCTTGAGCCAAGATTTGATCAGATTCGGCTAGACTTAAACGTTGGGTTGAACGAAAGAAACAGGTTGAACGAACGTTACTGGTGAACAATATACAACATTAGGCTAGACAAAGAACTACGGCTGAAACAAACAACGTAGTTACTTGTTTTAAACTCATTATTATTTCAACAATTACAAGATGATAAATTATATTAACGTGGACGCCATACACGTGTATTTTATTCCACAACTCATTTCTTTGTTTTATTACGTCAGCGTATTTCAAATATAGAGATTAAATAACAACCTATTTTCAAAACTAACTTTAAATTAAATTATCCCTTTTTCGTAAATAAGTCTCAACTCACATCAATTTCGATTAAATCAAATCATACCGCATCAATTAGACCAAAATACAAGATATCTATTTCAAAAATCGAATTTATTCACAACAGTTAAATTTCAAATATTGCAGTTTTTAAATAAATTTATACTTAACCGTTTTTATTCAAAACTTAAAATAAATTAGATTTTCAGTCAAAGTTTCAAACACTAAATGAGATTTTATTTCCAAATTATGTTTTCACATAAATAAACTAACTCTTTAAAAATAAACTTCCGAACTCATTTTCAAATAAAACCAAATCAGACAAAACGTTCATTTTGAAAATAAACTTGCGAACGGATTCCATTTGGAGGTAAATTCAAATTATGCTCACAACAAGTAAAAGTCCAAATTCTATACCGAAATCCAATATAAATATCTATTTTAATGTTAATCTTAATTCAATGTATATTATAATACGTTGAAATTACTAGTTCGTTATAGACATTGTGGAATTTTATGTAGGCTGGGACCACTTAATGCGTACTTCATATTATAATTGACAGTTTGTAACTTTACAAAAAAAAATAGTACTTTTTTAGGATAGAATTTAAGGTGGTTAAAAATGAAGCGTTAAATGTATTTACTTGACCTGCCTCTTAAATTCTACGCATTCGTTTGTATATTGTTTGATGATATCTTATATCCGTTTACATAATTCCCTGTATTAGTAACCTTAGACTCACACTAAATTTGGACTACCACACAGATGTGATTTTCTTCCTAAAAAGTTAATTGTTACAATACATGGTCAAATATTAACTTGGGTCCATTTTTAGGGAACAAAATTAGTTTCCTCTGCTTCCAGTTCTGCTTGGATCAAAACCTAGTTCCCTATTTTTGTTCATTGTTAATGTATTTGTAATGCAATCCTCTCTCATATGTCATTCTTATTTTGCTATCTTCAAAGTATACCTTTCTTTATGCCAAAAATATATATTAACCTGTCTATAAATTGAAAATTTGCAGCAATGGTTACTCAAGTGCAACATAACAACGATGCAGTGGTATCCATTAATTAGTGGCAGCAAATGATGGGTCAGTAGGTGTTTTTTCACTAAATTCCTAGATAGAGTTCTGAAAAGTAGACTTTCGACTTTGCACTTTTTGTAAATCGAATAATTTCAATTTGTTTTGACTTGGCTAACTGTGCTATGATTGTATTCGTTTGTATTCATTTGATGATGCAGCTGCCATCTTTCAAAGTTTAAGCATATTTTGGTTTTATTTTGTTAATTTTTAATGTACCACTTGGAGCATTATAAGTTTTATGCAATTTAGATTATAAATAATTTTTTAATGCCTGACTGTGCTATGTGTGAACTATATTGATACAGGGATCTTTACTTTATTTGGCATGCAACTTAGAACGTGTTGATGAAATTATATGCCCTCTGATAATTTACAAACATAGAACTATAGCATTAGACAGAGGGATGGATTTTTTTTTTTTAAATTTGGTTTCACACTTTGCTCAATGCAATGCAATAATGCATGCATCCATCAAAAAGACAAGTATAACAATATTCATGTGCGTAGCGCGGGTTCACACTTGTATACTATAAAAGACAAGTATATAATCCTTTGCTCTTAGGCGTTCTCAAGGTCGAAACCCAAAGGTCATTTATACTTTTTTTCCCATTTCCCTTTAATTTCCGCACACTCAGGTATTTATACTATGTAGCTGCTTGATTCTTGCTATCAGCCATCTCTTCGCGTTCCATGGGCTCCATTCAGTCTTTGCAGTACCACATTTTAAATGCTTCTCTTTTCCCGGTCCATCTATTTGCACATCTGCAAATGCTTTTCACCCCCGGTCGGTTATAACCAAAAAAAGAAACTTAATGTACTTCTACCCTCAAACAAATAATTAGATTTTTCTCTATTGTGTCTATTCTTGTGTATATTTTACTATTTCATGCATGAATTGTTGGAACTAATTTTTTTTTTTTTTTTATGTGAAGAGATGTAGTCTCGACCATAAACTCTACCGAGAACATTGAAAGCCAAATACGGAAAAAAATGACAACGCACAATACAAATGTGAGAACTATTTAAAAAAACTAGCTGATGACTAGTGCCGAAAACATATAAATAACGCTAGAAACTAACATGAAAACTGTATATACAACGTTGTATTTGAACATAGAAAAACTTAGAAAATATTCAAAGCATTGAAATAAAAAAAGTAAGAAGAAAAGAAAGAAGCAACTAAAAATAAAATAAAAAGGCAATTTTGGGATAAATGGAGTGTGTAAAGAAAAAACTGGAGTGAGAATTTTATTTTCAAATGATCGGGGTGGGAATAGCAATTAGAGGGGTGCAAATAGTTGGAGCCCTCCTTTCCCCTTTTTATGAATTTATTATTCAGTTGAAACGAAGCTTTTCCTCTTCCTACCATATAAACTTAGTTTCATTGTTTCTTCATTCCTCATATTCTAAACCATAGTTGTGAAGACCGAACCGTACGTCAAACCGTGATAGTGCAAGATCCAAGGATTTCGCAGCTTAACCGGTTAGGCCGTGAGAACCGTGCTAATAGTTTATTTCTATTTTTTTGATTTAAATGTAAAGTTATGTTAAATATACATAAAATTTGACCAATTATGATAAGCAGTGTCCAAACCGGTTGGGACACTTTGATGTGATCCACGAAGTCATGAGTGCAATTTTCGTCTTAACCCGTTTGTCGTGTCATATGTTATATACTACCTAATTGGAATAATTATATAACAATTTATAATAACAAAATCATGAATTTACTAATATTTTATAGTGAAAGAGGATTAGTTTAACAATAGTTCGTAAAATGTGCATAATAATGAACTATATCATTCAGAATTTAATGATAATTGCTATAAAATTATTTGTTAAATTTATTATATCAAAAAACAAAGAGTAAAAAAATTATTATTTTCTTAAATTTGAAGAATCGTGAGATTCAAAGAGGTCGGTCTAGAGCTTTTCAAAGGGTTTTAAGGTTAAATCGCGAGTATGTGCATGCAATGTTATTTCATTTTCAAAGCCATGACGCTCCAAGGTCGAAGGTTAACTGCGGTCGAACCAAGATTGAGTTGAGTTTTTAAAACACTATTCTAAACCATGATTGAAACATTAAGGCACTGAACTTAAATTATCCTCTATTCTCCTCCAATTTTAATGCGGTTGGGTTTTGCGCCCTTTTTTGATTCAAACCTTCCAATGGAATTCTACCATGATCATAATTCTTGCAAACTAACGAAATCAGTATCTTATTGAATTCCCTTGCGGCGACGCTAGTCGTCATCCTATCAACCGTGAAAGCAATGCCAATGTCGGATTGATTAAACATCCCTATCATCAGGTGAAGCTTAGCAACTGGCAATTTTAAAGATTCAGTTCGTGTACCATAACAAAAACAATGAATATGGTATCTCATGTAAATAAAATCATTCATTTTCATGCCCTACCATGTTTATGGAATCCCTCTTTGAATCATTTTTCACTGATATTCTTCTAAATTGATCATGTTAACGATTCTTTCGTAAAGTGATTCTTAGCATCTGTTAACCTAATTGCTTGGTTTTAATCTTTATTACAACAAATGTTATTTAGTTTGTTAATTTATGCAAAGTTATGGAACCAGTCTTAATGAGGTTGAATTACACTATACAAAATACCAGTCAAAATGTGATGTATTGGAAACATTCAAAGATTCACTATCAGGCTTTCTAGTGTATGCGAACTAACACCTGCATAGGTTTCAATGAAAAATTAAGTGTAACTATTACTCTTTTTTCCAGTTTGTGAATAAATAATATCCATGCAACGCCGTGTTATCTTTTTATCACCAATTATGTTTTATTCTGGAGGATGCCCTTAATTATTATTTTAATTTTACATAGCAAAATAATGTATGAAATAAAATAAAAAATCTGAAATTTGTAAGTATATGTCAAGCAATGTCTTCGTTTTTTCTTTTACTCATATGGAGATATGCTTCTTCCAACTAAATTACGTAGATTAGCTATTGAATTTAGCTATGCTACTAATAGGTATAACTAATGTTCTATGGCATTTCTTCTCTATTTATTGTTCTTTTACTTTTACAATGCTCAAATACTATATTATTGTCATTGTCTTAGCACAGTTTATAGTAAATTTTGCTTCCATGTTTCTCATAAATGCATCAAATAAATACTAATTCTTCCCTATTGTGCATCAAATATAAAGTAATTCATTGGAAAACCGAAGGGATAATAGTCGAATCCATAGTAGATGCTCATTTATTAACTATAACTGCATTATTACCTTTCTACTATAAATAAGCGGCGATTTTCTATAGAGCAGTAAGAGTATTATTTCTTTTAATTTCAATTATGGCTGATTTAATCACAATAAATTCTTGATATACTTCATAGCAATCTGTACTGGTCCATCGAACTAAGGTTCTAAATTTAGAATTTGGTTCACTTTACTATATGTGATCTTCCCAAGTGTTTTATGTTATTTGTTTATTATTTCATTTTCTTCTGGTTTATACTTGTATGACAATGAATTTTAAATGGATCAAAAATTATTGAAATGGCACATATTATAATAATTTATGTATATTGAAATTTGAATATCTAAAATTATGGCAAACAAACATTACAACTTTATCTGCTAGAAGTGAGAAGATTTATTTAAAGTGAAAACCATGGTTTATTTACATTCACAGTTTTACCTGTTTTTTTCCCTTTGGTTTAGTTTAGCGTACAAAATTTAAAAACACTTATTGTAGAAGTACCTAGCCAACAGTAAATGCCACCTTAACCTTTCTGCCTAGGAAAAATATTTGTATTAAGTGTTTACATCGGTTTACACTGGTACCCCGTCCCTCTACATACAAAACAAATGGGCCTCAGCCCAATATCTATGTACATTGTTTACATTAGCTTTTCAGCCCATATTACTTTTCACTGCTATAAATGCTCCTGTACAGTATTGTTCAATTGTATTGGAAAAAGCAATAAACAGAATACTCTGATTCTTTTGCAATTTGATCATGGTATCAGAGCTTGATTTGCTAACAACATCAAGAACTTGATCCAATCTCTTAAAAAAAAAAAAAAAGGAAAAAATAAATCTATCTAAAAAGATAGACTGTCCATCAGCAAGTTATCATCATCTGGACCCTCTCATCCAAGATTTTTTCAAATCTTTTCCTGCGAGAGTTAAGACTGTGAATCTAAACAGTGCCTTGCCAATCATCAGTGGCTGCATTTGTTCTTCATCACAGTTTGGTGGTAAATCAGATCTGAAGCCTCAAATTCGATCAAAAAGTCTGAAGAAATAATTCACTGAATCTAAAAGCCGCCCTAGAAAGCCTGTTGACATCATATTACCAATCTGGTTACTTTAAATTGATTAAATCACATTGAAAGTCATCCAAGATTGTAATCAGTCAAGACAGAAGTTTCAATACAAGCTTCTGGTTGCATTTTTCTAAATTCAGTGAGGAAATCATTCAGATTCTTCAATTCAAGAATCTGAAGTTCAGATAAGTTTACCTGTTTTTTTTCATGTACTGAAGATTCCCTCTGTATTCTGCAATCATGGTGGAAACAGATTCCCCAACCACGCCAAGATCATCAGCCAGATCAAATCAGACGAGTGCAGAAAGCACAGAAGACCTCATCAAATCCATTGTAAAGCCCCAGAGTCAGATAATTTCAATCCAACTCGATGAAGCCAATTACCTCCTATGGAAACTGCAAGTCGAAACCGCTGCAAAAGGTTATGGTCTTGAAGAATTTATCTACGGAACTAAAACAGTTCCAGCAAAATACATAAGAGACAGCAGTAATAGTCTTGTTCCCAATCAAGAATTTACAGTTTATCAAAGGCAAGATAACCTAATCAATGCATGGTTAATGTCATCAGTAAGTGCATCTCTAATGCCACAATTAATTGGTACAAAGACTACTCATGAGATTTGGACAGCATTAGAAAGATCTTTTACAAGTCAATCTGCTGCCAGGGTGTTACATTTCAAGAAACAGATTCAAAGTATAAAGAAGGAAAACTCAACCATGAATGAGTATCTAATGAAGATTAAAAATCTGTGTGATCAACTTGCTTGCACTGGTAACAAGATTGAAGAAAAAGAACAAATTCTCTATATTGTAGGGGGGTTGGAAGATGAATATGAGTCAGTTATAGCATTTATCACATCAATTGAACCTACCCCTTCACTACAGAGTGTCTACAACATGCTTCTTGCTCATGAAGGAAGGTTTTTGCAAAGGAAAGATCAAGGAACAGACTTTAATGTCAACTATACAACCACTGGCAAAGGCAAGAACCAACAAAGCAATCAAAGAAATCAAAGTACTTACCAAAGAGGAGGACAATCAAACCGTGGAAGAGGTAGAGCTGGGAGATGGAATCCCAACAACAGACCAAGGTGTCAAATTTGTGACAAACTTGGACACACAGCTTACAGATGCTACTTCAGATTTGATAACAACTTCAACATTAATCAGCAAGGCAACAATAATAACAGGAATAATAATCCTAATGCAAATCTGGTTAACAGTCAGTCAGAAAATAAAGGCAGTCAAGAATCAACATCAAATACTGCAAGCATTGAAGATATTCAGGATGAAGCATGGTACCCAGATTCTGGTGCTACTCATCATGTTACCAACAATCTAAACAATCTCAACCTCGGCAATCGTGAATACAAAGGTAAAAAGTCTCTAATTATGGGTAATGGTAATTCTATTCTTATCTCTCACACTGGACATGCTAGTATTAAGGGTGCAAAACTACTTCACTTAAATAATATGCTATGTGCACCACACATAAGAAAAAACTTAATTAGTGTGTCACAGTGTGCAAAAGACAATCAAGTGTCTTTTGAATTTTACCCAAACCACTGTGTAGTTAGGGACTTGCTAACTAAACATATCCTATTGCAGGGTAACCAACAAAATGGATTGTACAAGTTTGACTCTGAAAGTACCAGAAATGATGAATTAAAGGAAAATTTCTGTAATGTGACAGAATTAGATAAACACAATGACTGTACTGAATTTGATATGTTGCATCTCAAGTTTGTACATCCAAGTCTCAAAGTTATGAAAGAAATTTTAAACACTTGTGATATCTCTATCAATGTTCCAGATAATTATATATGTACATATTGTCAAATGGGAAAAGGTCACAAACTACCTTTTTCAAACTCTGAAACTAGTTATCAAAACCCTTTAGAATTAATTGCTGTAGACCTATGGGGTCCAGCACCAGTCAACACTGACTATGGTTACAATTACTACATCTCATTTATTGATGCTTGTTCAAGAAATGTCTGGATTTATTTTTTAAAATCAAAGTTTGATACTTACAATACAGTAATTCAATTTATAACTAACATTGAAAATCAGTTAGGTCATAAAGTCAAGATTTTTCAAAGTGATGGTGGAAGGGAATTTTTACCCTTAAAACAGTTTTTTAACAAAAAGGGTATAACACACAGGTTAACCTGTCCTCATACTTCAGAACAAAATGGTCTAATTGAACGAAAACACAGACACATTGTTGAAACAGGACTAACATTATTGGCACATGCATCATTACCACTGAAATTCTGGCCTGATGCATTTGCTACAGCTGTGTACTTAATAAATAGATTGCCTACAAAGGTTTTGAATCTAAAATGTCCTTTTGAAATGCTAAACAAGGTTAAACCCAATTACAATGATCTCAAAACCTTTGGTTGTTTGTGTTTTCCCCATATAAGACCCTTTAACAAGCACAAACTTGACTTTAGATCTATACCATGTACATTTTTGGGTTACTCTCCTAATCACAAAGGCTACAAGTGTTTAAGTAATGATGGTAAACTGTATATTTCCAGGCATGTCATATTCAATGAGAAAATATTTCCATTTAAAAGCAATATGTTTGAATCAACTAGAAAAATATACAACCCAAAAATTTCTATTACACCCATTCCTGAAACTATAAATGAGGCTGACTTTCCTCCACACACAAAGCACAGCACGACACATGCACAACATCAACAAAATATCATGTCATCCAACAATTCTACACCCAGTACTGAAAATAATCAAGGCAGAGGTAGTACTGATAACAATCAAAGCAACAATGATGGAAATGAGGACAATTCCCAGCATCATGATACAAGCAATAGTGAGAGCAGCAATGAAGAAAACATTCAAGCTGACGAAAACAGGGAAGTCACTCAAACTTGCAATAGACATCATATGATTACAAGAGCCAAAAGTGGTATCTTTAAACCAAAAACTTACTGCACTGAGTTTGATAACATTGAGCCATCCACTTATCATCAGGCAGTGCAAAATGATAAGTGGAAAGCAGCAATGAAAGAAGAACTAGATGCTTTGAACAAAAAGCAAACCTGGCATCTAGTTCAACCACCCAAACACAAAAATATAATTGGGTGTAAATGGACTTATAGGATAAAGAAGAATGCAGATGGTACAATTTCTAAATACAAGGCTAGGTTAGTGGCAAAAGGCTACTCACGACAGAGTGGAATAGACTTCAATGAGACATTCTCACCTGTTGTGAAACCAACCACAATAAGAATAATATTAACCATAGCCTTGCATAGAAATTGGATCATCAAACAAATTGATGTCAAAAATGCTTTTTTGAATGGTGAATTGCAGGAAGAAGTATACATGGAACTACCACAAGGACTTGATGAAAAAACTAGCAAAGGAAGGGTATGCAAGTTAAACAAGGCAATATATGGTTTAAAGCAGGCTCCTAGAGTATGGTTCAACAAATTGAAGACAACTCTATCAAGACTGGGATACACCTCAACAAAATCTGACAATTCACTATTCACAAAGTTCACAACTGATACTGTTACCTATGTGCTAATCTACGTGGATGATTTCATAATCACAGGTAACAGCATATCAGAAATCAGAACCATCACAAATCAGCTAAATAAAGAATTCTCTATAAAAGATCTAGGTGATCTATCTTACTTCTTGGGAATTGAAGTTCATAGAACAAGAAAAAATGAACTTTAGCTATGTCAAAGGAAATTCATATCTGAAATTTTAGTAAGAGCTAAAATGGATGGTGCTAAGGCCTTACCCACTCCTATGATAACAAATTTACACCTAAGCAAAGACAAGGGTGAGCCAACTTGCAATGAAAGGATGTACAGAAGTATTATTGGGGCTTTGCAATATGTGACCATAACTAGACCAGATATCTCATATAGTGTTAATAAAGCTAGTCAATTTATGCAAAGACCCTTAAGCGATCACTGGCAAGCTGTCAAAAGAATTCTACGATATTTAAAAGGCACTATCAATCAAGGTCTCATCCTAAAGTCCAACACAGATTTAAATATCAAGGCATATGCTGATGCAGATTGGGCAAACGACTATGATGACAGAAAATCAACTAGTGGCTACTGTATATTTTTAGGTAAGAATCCCATATCATGGTGTGCCAAAAAGCAGAACACAATTTCTAGGTCGAGTACAGAGGCTGAATACAGAAGTATTGCTAGCACTACAGCTGAGATAATGTGGATTCAGTCCCTACTTAGTGAAATCAGAATCAAAACTAATGCTAAGGCAACTATATGGTGTGACAATATGAGTGCTATTGCACTAACAGCTAACCCAGTATTACACTCTAGAACCAAGCATCTGGAACTCGACATATACTTTGTTCGAGAGTTAGTCGAAAAAGAAAAATTAGTGATAAACCACGTACCTTCTACTTACCAGACTGCAGACATCCTGACTAAACCTCTATCAAGAGCAAGATTCGAACAACTCCAAAGCAAGCTCTGCATAGATGAAGTCAACAGTCCTCAACTTCAGCTCAACCAGAAGGAATCCATAAACGAAAATCAAAGAATCAGAAAGTTGAGAACAGAAAAAGGCTTATTTACAAGTAAAGACAACGCTTACCAGAGATCTGAAGAAATTCCAGCCACAATTAGCAATCGCCATCAACATAGCTTCAAAATCAACGAAGTAACCACTCATGTGCCTCGCAACGACAGCTAGAAGGGATAAATCTCGAAATGAAAAGTGGAGAATAATGAAGCAAAAGCAAATTGAAGAAAACACATCAGGGAAATCCGATGACGAAGACAATTGCGGCTGCCATTTTTAATCGTCAAACCCTAGCTCTAATTCTAGGGTTTGCGGGAGGGTATTAAGTGTTTACATCGGTTTACACTGGTACCCCGTCCCTCTACATACAAAACAAATGGGCCTCAGCCCAATATCTATGTACATTGTTTACATTAGCTTTTCAGCCCATATTACTTTTCACTGCTATAAATGCTCCTGTACAGTATTGTTCAATTGTATTGGAAAAAGCAATAAACAGAATACTCTGATTCTTTTGCAATTCGATCAATTTGCCATGGCAATATAGTAAGTAATATTTTCACCTATAAAAATACACATAATTTTTAGCGGAATTTTCTCCCTCTTGATGTCTGCGAAATCTAGAAGAAATACGGATTATCTAACATACAAAATGTATGCATCACAAGGCACTATTATGAATTTCTAACCACACATTATAATCCATGGAAGAACGCATGAATGAATTGACTTCGTTTCTATGCTATAAAGTTGTGCATGCATGGACTGGTGAGTGCATCATCACGCCGGCATACATTATCTTGTTTTGTGTATGTTGAGGGTATCAAGAGGGCAAGCATGTAAAGTGCAATATAGGTCAGCAAAAATCTCATGGAAGTAGCAATGATAGTATACAATGCAATAAGGTTTATATCTACCCAAGTAAGCATTGTCTAACCTTAAAATATACTTATCCAGCTAGCAACACACCTAATATTAATATTATCTTACTATTGTTATTTAATTATTTCTATTTCCAGATGTGGTGAAATACAATTAAAAAAACTAGAACATACATTTTTTTTATTTTCTCATGAACTGCACTCTAAATGATTTTGTCTATCAAAAGCCAAACAAAATTGCCATGTTAAAAAGTAACAACCTAGTTTTCAAAGAATAAAGTAAAATTTGATTACTATCTAAGGGTTATCGTTAGTTTAACGGTAAACATTTGGCCTTAAAACTTGATTGCTTTCCCATCTAATATCTTCAAAGAGTTATTGGTGAACGGTAAACATTTGAAGATAATTTTAGAGTGAAAGAAATCAAGTTTTTGGCGTTATCGCTTCCAAAGAGTTACTGGGAAAGCAATCAAAGAGTTATTGCACCATTGTACCATTGGCTGATGACATAGATTTTGTCCATTCGAAATTAAAGGAAGTTTAAATGGAAGTTTTCCAGTAATAGAAGATGAGAAATGGTCTGCTACAAAATGGATTCATGTTTAAAAAAATTAGGTAAATTTTATTTTAATACATAATTTTAATAAGTTAATACACAATTTTATTTTATTGAGTTAATCCACAATTATTTTGTAAGTTAATCCACAAGTGAATTAATTTAAAGATTTCACTCTATCATAAGGCTTAAATGAGATATTTTTGTATTCTTGAGGTGAGGCGTAAGCCAGACAAAAAAATTTCAGCAAAAACTGAACACATCGAAATTAAGACATGTCAAGCAATCGATTAGGCATACATTTTTCTTGATTAAATGACAAATATGCATTGTTTACAGCTTGTTCTAAACAGCAAACATGTTGTTAGTTAAATAGTAAAAATGTATTATTAACATGTTATTAGTTAAACAGTAAAGATGCATTGTTAACATGTTGCTAGTTAAACAGTAAATATGCATCGTTTGTCAATACATGTAAGTCAGCAGCATTTGACTTAGCAAGATAGCAGCATATTACTCACCAGAAATTACATTACTTCTCCTTTACTCTTAGAGCACGAAATTGTCTTTTGATACCCAATTATGTACTCTTCTATCATGACAGTATACTATGGGTACCCAATTTGAAGTTAGAAGAATGTGATGATTGTATCTCATATAATTATACAGCCTCATTAAACGATTGAACTACCCTCATGATACAAAATCATATGTGGATGTTAACAAATGGAACCTGAGGTTTATAAGTTGTCAGAAAATAAGAATTGTATAAAACTAACCCAAAAAATGTATATTTCATTAATTAGTTAGCAGAAACAAACTTATATTTGTGCGCAAAATCATCTCATGAAAATCAAATGTCAGTGCTAACAGAGATGTTATTGCTCACTAATTGATCATTCAAGGATGGCATGAACAAGTGAAGAGGAATATATGATGTACTCCACTTATATTACGTTAAATGATGTACATACTTAAATTTGAATTTAGATGTAGATTTTAGAAATAAGAAATATATGATGCAATATTGAGAATAAGATAGACGCAGAACTGAGAAGAAAAAACGTAGAGAAGAAGAAAGACGCGGAACTCAAAAAAAAGATTTTGACATTTTTTTAGGTGGATGAACTAACTAAAATTTAAATAATAGTATAAGTCAACGATCCTATTTATAAGGTAGATTAACTTATTAAAATTGTGAATTAGAATAAAAATTACCCAAAAATTATTATGAATGCGGATGTTGGATTCATGTTAAATCTTCTGGCATTGAATGCAGAGGTTGGAACAAAATATGCTCTGAATGGACAATGCAATGTGAATGCAATAAATAATGTTGCACATATGGTTGGCATATCATGATCTCAAGGCTTTTGTCACAAGAGTTGTGGATTTTGCTTTCAGATGTTTTTTGTGTTGGGCATTTATGTTGCAATATAATTTTACTAAACTGGTAACGTCTTAATGAACTATTTTTGAGTAAATATGGTGACTTATTGGATAGTTGATTACCATCTAATTTTAAAGTTCAATAAAAAAAATTATGAATCTTTTTTAACATACACCCTCTACGTAACTATATGACCCTAAAGGACAATTCATCAAGAACACATTTTACCTTACTAGTGGAAAATCAAACTAAAAGAGACTGCTAAATACACTTAATTCAAAATAGCTCTTAAATTATTTTTACTCATTATGTCTTTCTATTGTTCCACTTTGATAAGTATATTATTTATCATTCGATTATCTTACTTTTAAAGTTAGAATCTCTTCTTTGATTGATATGTGATTGCTTTAGGAACGGTAGAAAGAACACTTTACTTCAATTTCAGCTTCAGCTTCAGCTTCAGCCTAACAGGAAACTTTCTTGCATTTCTTAAGTGTCCACATTTTAGTTTTTTTTAATATATATATATATAAACAAAGGAGAGGGTGATCTAGTCATCCTCTAACGGCTCAGAAAAACGTTATCTACAAAGTGCAGAAACCGGGCATACACAGAAATACAAGAAACAATTGCACCAGAACAACAAACATGTAAATCAAATGACAGAAAAAACCAAAAGCAAGCTCAACAGCTGACAAGGCAGAAGAAGCCTCAACAAGTGGTCACCGAAGAGAAAAGCGGTGACGTAACCTCAAGCTCCACATAAGACGAACATATAGCTAGTGTAACTGACGAGCCAACCAAGGAGGTCTCAGGCAAAGGCCGGGAAGTCCAAATTGATGGCCTTGGAACCGTTGATACCTCTAGCTCTACATGCTCCATCAAATCCAAGGTCGCAAGAGTGACTAGAGAAAAGCATCAAATCCCCCGCTCCATGTAAGACGCCAGCAGCTTCACCTGCTCAAACAAACCCACCTGGGTTAAAGTAATGAAAGCACCAACGAGCTCCAAACATCCCAACTCCAAAGACCTGTAACCTAAAACATGCATAACTATAAAATGACATAAGACCGATTGAAAGGGGGAGGAGTGTGAGATAGCGTAAAAATCAGCAGAACCCATAAATATAGACACAACATCAAAAATCAACCAATACCTGCCCTGAGAGTAGCCAAAACCGATGAAACACCGAAGGTAACAGCCAACCTCCTAGAGCAGGAACCAAAGATCCTCCTAAAAGGCCTACCACAAAACGCAAGGAACACATGTTCCTTACTTTTCGGATAATGGTAGGGGGTCCATATCATCAAAAGCTGCCTTATTCTGTGAGCACCAGATGTGCCAGCAGACAAGACAAGGAATCATACGAAGTACGATCGATTGAAAAGATTTACCTGAGATGCTGAACCATAAGAATCTTAGTAAACCTTCAAACGAGTTGGCATTTCCTATGCAACCCAAAAAATTCCCGAAGTAATTCCAAACAGATCTAGCACAAGACCTAGAGAAAGACAAATGAACAAATGACTCAGAGCATCCAGAACTACAGCATCTGCACTAGGACATGAGAGGGATGCTGATCCTCTGAAGATTCACATCTATTGGTAAACTTTCATGCAAGGTTTTCCACATAAACAAAGAGACCTTGGGGGAACATAGACATTCCAAACGAAAGAGAAAAGATGGAGCCTTGGACCTGGAGTCTGTACCGAATTCCACGCCGACTGCTGTCCCAAGCAGTTCCACCCCCATGGGCATCCGATAATGCGTTCATGGATGGCATCTGTTTCGACGTCTCACTAACGTAGGACGGGACATCGGTGTAACTTTTTACCTGCCAACCTGTGGTACTTGGCATGGAGGTACGTCTCTCAAAGGGAGTTGTTCGCTCTAAACCTCGCCCACAGCTTGCAAGCAGAGGCCGAACAGATGTCCTTAGGGTTACGGAGTCCCAGACCTCCCTCACATTTGGGACAAAAAATGGAGTTTCAAGAAATCCAGTGGTGGCGAGAAGCGATGTCATTGGTTCCCCAGAAAAAAGAAGAAGCCAAAGAATGGTACAAGCGGAAGAAGGAAGTTGTGGGAGTCATAGCAGCGAAGATATGGGATTCTATAGAGTCAAGGACAGACTTAATGAGAACTAGTTTTCTGGCTTGAGAGAGGAGGGTCGCATTCCACCTAATGGTTTTTCTCCTGACTTTGTCAGTTAGGGGATTGAAGATGGTGTTGAGCTTCCGGCCTCGATGTAATACAAAGGAAGAGGAAACAAGGCCGCCATGAAACCTATATATGGCTCGATCCAAGAAGATCTAACCATAGACATGTCTTTCCTAGGCACGAAACATCTTTTTGAAGACATGTCGCCATTTCAAATAATGTTAGTTGATAATATTTAATGGTATTTTCACTGGTGTTTGTTCTGAAACCATTCAATCTAATGGGAATGCAATAGGCAATTTTACATATATTTATTGAATGGTAGATCAACATCATGTACGTGGTTATACCAAAAGATGAATTCTAATGGAAACTTTTTGTTCTATTAACATGCCATTCGATTAATTATAGGTTTTACAAGTAGTATTCACACTTTTGATAAATTTTTATTGAATTTGCAAAAAGAAATAGAAAAATTAGATTGGTATTCATGTAATTTGCTTATAGTAAACTTATTACTTACTGATTCATTTGTTGGCTTCATTATCTTTTTATGAAAGAAAGATATCAAGTTATTACAAACTTGATAATGATAAGTCTAAATTTAGTTTTTTAGTGATGCGCACAGGTGCACACATACACAAGTACAGATAAACACATCATCTACAGAAAAGCGAAACTTGATTTTCAATCCAATATTGTCGATTTTGCAATTGAAGTATAAATGGTTTTTTCCTTTTGCAAGTTTGATTAAACTCTATGCTGCAAGCGATATCCTCCTAAACATTATAATTTAAACATAGTAGGGAACAATTCTTTATGATGAATTGATAAACTCTTTTGGGCTAAATAGTAAATCACTAGAAAGTATCTACTATTATGGTTTAATGGTGTTAGTTATGTTTTTTATGGCCTCATGAACTTCTCTACTACATAATCAATTCAAACAATTTTTGTATGGGATATTGACAATGTGAAATGTAAAACAAAATTACTATTGCTTAGACATGTTGATTGTTCATCTTTTACGATTGTTATGAGTGCATATTAGTGAATATCAACACGCATAACGCAAAAATAGCACGGTAAGAAAAAATTGAAGATCTTTCTCTAATAATATAATGTGATTCAGATCACATCTGTTAATGCATAGATATATTTCTCTTATTGTAGGTTCATGAGATTCAATGTAATAAACAACTCATTTCCGGTAATTTCAAATAATGAACCATGCAAAGATGATCAGTTATGTCAATAATACACAATATGTGGTATAAAACGTACGGTTCTTACATATTTCCTACCTATAGAGGTTATATGAAAGTAATAGTATAAAAAGTCATAATTTATTGTTAGCAAACCCAAAGAAAATACACCGTATCTTATAAAATTAAGATGAAACTATTACATTACCAAGTTCATGCTTCGAAAACATTTCAAGATACTACACATCTTATGTTTTTTGCACTTACCTATTATTATATTTTGTCTTTGTAAGATTGTAACATCTCGTATTTCGACCATTTAAGTTACTAAAATGAATTTAATTATTGAATCTAAAATGTTCTTAAAATAAACTAATATGATGTTACTAATGAACGATTTCAAATTTATTTCTAATAAACAATAATTTATAATGAGATGAATGGTGATTTATAACAACGAAATTATTATCAAATTTTAAATATATCTGGAATAATTAGTTGAACTATTGATAATAAAAGAAAATATTAGTAGTTGAAATATTGTTTGTTTTAAAAACTTGAATATAGGAGTTTTACGATAATTGATAATAAATTAATAAATATTTATAGTTTAATTTGTATATGAGAGATTGTAACAAAAGTGAGTGTCAACGATATGTATTGTACGTTTTAACTAACATAGTTAATGAAATTAATGTTGACATTGATAATCAAATAAATCATACACATTATTTCTCTGCTCATTCACATTTCATGCAATTTTATTTTCTTTCCCCTTCTTTTTCTACTTTTCCCAAATTCACTACTCCTTTCTCTCCACTTTATTTCTTCATTAACAACGCATTCATTTCTTTCCTCCACTCTATTAATTTACTTCTCTTCATACTATTTTCATGCATCTTATTTCATTTACATATTCTCATTCTTTAAATTTCCATCCTCTTATTTTTTCCATTCCCCCTCTGTTTTCCATTTTTTTAAAACAAACAATCTCCACGTGCATATATTTTTTCCTTCCTTTCTATATATTATTATTTATATTCAAAAGAGAAAAAATAAGAACAAAATAATCATAAAACCATCGACATTACCTATGTGTATTTCTAGTGATTTTCTCTGTCTTAGCCTTGCCTGTCCAATTGAGTATATTCGTTAAATACTAAAATTTTAATATCATGTGTTTTGAAATTTGAAAAGTCACACAACTTTTAATCTACGGTTAAAATATTAAAGTCATTTATAAATAGATAGTTGATTATTAAAATAGTCTATTCAAGATAGTGTATATATATAAGTTAAAAATAATTAGTATAAATTGTAAAAATAGTTATTAAAGTATTTTATTAAAATAGTTACTTTGTATGAGTTAAAAATTGCATAGTTTATAAAGAAAAATAATTGCTAAGTAAAAATAGTATATATAAGGGATTAGATAAATTAATTAGAATTAGAATTGTTTCATCTAATTTTAATAAAAAAACGGGAATCATATTCCAATTTCAAATTAGTTCGAACAAATCTCGATATTTCAATTCAAATGGACTCCCGTTTCAAATGTAATTCAATTCACCCATTGGATTTATATATTTAAAGTTTCTTATAATAATCTCGAGTTAAAATTCTAATATAACTTTAAATCAAGTTAATTTAAAGTAAATTTCAAAGATGGATAAATAATTTAATTTTGATAAATTCAGTTCATATTGAATTCATTCTAACTTTAGTTAACAATGTTAACAAATTTCCTTTAAATTTTAAATTTTAAATTTCAAAGTTCAGACTCAAAGGAAATCGATTTTCAAACAATATTTCAAAGTTCAAGGTTAAAACAATTTTTTTATTTAACCAACCAGGGTCCGTATAAATTTTTCTACCATATGACCAAGTAATACTAAAGTTAAATTTTAGTATTTTGGGAAAGGATATATATCAATTCAATCCAAATCAGGGGTCATAGGCATTTATCGTTTCAACCTATGTTCTTAATTCATTATAATGATTAATCCTTGGTTTATTTGATGCCCCTTTGGGATTAATCAACACAAACAAATAGTCATATATAATAAATGTGAATGACAAGTAATTTCACACCATTAAGCATCGATATATCAAATATATTAGTCCAAGACATCCATCAACATAAATGCATCCAAATAGTCCAATAACACATCAATTTACTAGTAATCAGGTGTCAGATTTTGAACTAGTAATTTAAAGGTCAAATTTAACTTATCTATAAATTTTAAACTAGCAGTCAATTTAAATTACACTGTCGATGTCAGTCAACATAAATACGTAATTCTAGCTATCAAACAACAATTAATACAATCATATCATAACATGATTTCAAATAACTAATACTCAAATATTTTAGTTAAGCGTGAGTGAGTTTAATCACTCAATTTTGTTTTCAAACGCGTTTAAAATCCAATTGGAACCCAAAATTGAACGGTCTCCAAATCCAACCAAACCAGCTCTACGTTGTCCGGACTTTCGATACAATCGCAATAGAGAAAACCGCGTGCGAATCTGAGTTTGTATGAAGAAGTTATCTGCATTTGAACATTCAAATTTTAAAATAAAGTAAATAAAATAAAATCCAACCACATGATTTCTGCCATGTCAGCCTTCCACTATTCATCTTCTTCAAATAAAACTGCTTCCAGCAAAAATATCCTGCTACCCATAACTATGGACTTCAACTCCTCCTCTCTCCCTCAATACTCGACAAAATGTCACACCCACTAAACCTACGTGCCTCTTTTCTCCTTGCCTTCGCCACTGCCATCACCATGGACCACCCAAGCCTCTCCTCCAGACTGCATCACTAGACCTTCCACGCAACCCAACAGCAAAGGACGCGACCGAAGTTGGGTCTAATCCCCTTTAAATTTTTCCAATGATTGCAAAAATCTATCACAAACTCAAATTCATAACTGAAATGTCCTAACTCCTCGTTGAATTCGCAAGCTCTCAAACCCAAAGTCACGCAGGTCCGTTCATGATCAGGGATTTTAGTCGCGCCAAATACTAAGCACACCAACGTGAAGATCCTTCCCACACGAGATCAATGAATCCGGAAATACTTGATTTCATTAAGTAACTGATTTAATTTAAATTGATGAAGATCTTTGACATGGCGTGTAGGATGTTTTATTACAAACGAAGATAAGGAAACAGGTTAAGGGGAAATAAGCATTATTATAAACAATATAATATTAGTTTTTTTTATTAAATTTATTCACCACTTTATAATTCAACGTTTAAAATCCGTACCTTAACACAAAAGATCCAATCGCCATAAAATTTGACACTATGCTATATTTCAACAATCTGGACTCGATGAAACTGGTTTCATCGAAATCCAAAGTCAGTTGAAAAATGGTTATTTTAAATCCCAAATTGTTAATAGATATTCGTTTATATAGCGCACAATCCCATAACAACTCTGATTGAAACAAAACTTGAAATCTCACAATAATTTATAATTCTGAATCCGAAGAAACTAATTTCATTCAATTCTGAGATCATTTGTAAAATGTCCATTTTGACTAGTTAATTATTATAATAATTCATTTTTCATTTATTCACTTTTTAAATTAATTTTCAAAGTTCATTAACTTCATTCAAATCAAAAATGGAATTCAAATCAACTTTATAAATCAAATTTATATTAATATCAAATCCAATTCAAAGTTTATTAATTTTATTCAAATCAAAAATAGAATTCAAATTAACTTTATAAATCAAATTTCATTTATTTGAATTCAAATTTTAATTATTTACCAAATTCATTTGAAATTTCAATTTTAAATAAATTAAATCAATTTCATTCAAATAATTTAATATTAATTCAAATTTAAATATTTATAAATGCAAACCAATTATAATTTCTATTACAATAAATACAGGATATCATTGTGATAATAAGTTGGAATTTGGTACATAATCAATTTAACAAAGTTTACAAATAAATTTACATAATTAAATCATCAATTTTATTCATAACCATAAAATATTCATAACTCATATTAAATTCAATAATTTAAATAGTACAAAAGTAAGGGTTTCTACAAATGAGGACTAGGGTTAGAGCATAGTCATACCCCATTTAATGATGACATCTTGGAAGCTGAATTCCCAAGAAGATTCAGCCTACCTCAAATTAATCGCTACTCGGTTAGGACCAATTCAATCCAATACTTGGTAAGATATACCTGGTTAATGATTGCAGCGGCATCCCTGGATGCCATTAAGTGTAAGACCATCCATATATACCACTATGGGGCTGCGCTTATGTGATTCAACTGCCTCCAAGGTCGGTACCCAACTTTGAAGACCTAGGTAGGAAATTTTTGACCCAATCCAGTTTGCACGCCACTAAGTCCAAAAATGTGATGTTCCTCTCCTCGAATAACTCAGACCCGAGGAGAAACACTCAGAAGTTACCTCGACCGTTTTAATATGGTCATTACTAAAGCCACCAACCCCAATCCAAAGTCAGTGTTGATGGCGTTGGTAGACGGAGTTGATGCCGGGATTGAATTCGGGAAATATCTGACTGTAAAGCCTTCCGTAAGCGTTGATGTGTTTTATGAGAAGGCAAACGTACAATTGTGCATTAAAGAGGGTAGGCATAATTGAAAGATGAGAGCGGATGACACAGTCAACGATGAGGAAATACAACGTAATA
This sequence comes from Allium sativum, assembly GCA_030737875.1. Classification (NCBI taxonomy): domain Eukaryota; kingdom Viridiplantae; phylum Streptophyta; class Magnoliopsida; order Asparagales; family Amaryllidaceae; genus Allium; species Allium sativum. The sequence goes on from JASFAX010000024.1 coordinate 26,094,350, forward strand.
TGGCAGTAAACAAGTCCGGAGACAATTCCGGTGAGGTAGAGGTGAACGTGAAAACTGTAGCAGGCAAAGCGGTAACCAATGAAGAAATGGAAATGGAGGAAACATTAATAAGAAGGGGGATGCTAAGAAGCGACCTCGATTCAAAATATTTGACTCCTATACTCTGTTTAATGATACATTAGAAAACATTTATCTTGATGTTTGCAATACTATGCATTTTAAGAAGTCACCTCCACGTGAGTCGACTGAGAACGAGGTACATACCAGAAAATTTTGTTTGTTTCATGAGATCTACGGAACACGGAAAATGAGTGTCATCATGTCAGGGATATTACTGAAAAGATGCTGAGAGAAGGAAAGTTAGATGAATACAAGGTTATCCCAAAAGACAAGGGGAAAGGGGATTCGGCTCCCAAACAATATCATGTAGCTCCTAGAGCCACCGCCCATCCCGAAAATCATGATAAAGATAAAGGTATAATTATTAACACCATCGTTGGAGGACTGCATCCGGCGGTTTTCAATGAAAAGACTATGGAGCAGTATGTGAATGCTGCAAAACATTTAGAAGCTAGGGAGCACAGTGCTTTCGGAGAAGGTGTTCCTATGAAGTAGCAGAAAACAATGAGTGATGACATTGTTTTCTTCATTAGAGAGTCTGAAGCGGTGGAAACCCCAAGTATTGACCCATTGGTGATAACGTCCGACATTGGCCTAGCCACTGTACGAAAAGTCCTTATGGATTATGGGAGTTCCATAAATATCTTATTCAAAAGAGCCTATGATCATATGAGGCTTGAGGAAAGAGATTTAAAGCTATGTAAAGGCAGGATACTTGGCTTTAATGGCTCAACAAATAAACCGGTTGGAATTGTTGAATTACCAGTAGAGTAGGGCAATGAGGACCACTGAATAGTACGGATCATCCCATTTCTTGTGGTGGACATAAACTCTATGTACAATGACTTTTTGGGTCGATCAGCCCTTGTTGAATTTAGAGCCCACATAGCTCCTTAGTGATTGCTCTTGAAGTTTCCGGCGAAAGGTGGAATCGGAGTTGTTCGGGGATATTAAGTAGCATGACGAGCGTGATACTTAGCAGAGTGGAAAATAGTCCACGTCAAAGAAGGTACAGAGCCAGAAGACCACCCTCCTCCTGCTAAGGAGGCAGGGGCATAACAAATAAAACAACATACCGACCAAGACTATCCAGCCGCCAAATAGAGTACATTGATCTAAGAGAAGATGAAAAACCAAGATGCAAAAGGGAGACACCTAACGAAACCACGGTGGAGATCCCAATCGATAACGACAACCTGAATAAGGTCTTGAAGATCGGATCCCACCTAGACCCCCTCAGGACGAGGTAGTTGATTGACTTTCTCTGTGCAAACCTTAACGTATTTGCTTGGACCCATCCTGACATATGTGGGATATCTTGATCGATTATGAGTCATTCGCTCAACATTGATCAGAAATAGGTTCCCATAAAGTAGAATATGCGTATGTTTAGCCCAGAGATACCAACAACGCTGAAGGAAGAAGTTGAAAGGCTAAAGAACAATGGGTTTATTTGAGACTAGACCTATCCCAAGTGGATATCGAACCCAGTTCTTGTGAAGAAGGCCAATAGAAAGTGGCGGACATGCATTGATTACTCAAACTAGAAAAAGGTGTGTCCTAAAGACAGCTTTTAGCTTCACTGCATTGACTAGCTCGTTGACTCGGTGGTTGGGCATGATCTTCTTTCTTTCATGCTACTTACTTTGGATAAAACCAGATAGCAATGCATGTTCTGGACCTGGAAGCTAGTTTCATAATAGATCTTGGTTTGTATTATTATGTGGTTATGCCATTTGGACTAAAAACACCGGAGCAATGTAATAAAAATTGGTCAATCTATTATTCTAAAACCAGATTCGATGGAGGTGTATGTGGACGACATGCTTGTGAAATCGAAGCAGTCAGCAAACCATGTCAGAGACATAGCTGAAATGTTTTGCATCCTCTGATAGTATGAGATGAAGCTCAACCCTGTGAAATGCTCTTTAGGCATTGCATCTGGGAAATTTTTGGGTTTCATCGTCATCTCTTGCGGGATCTAGATTATTCCTAATAAAACTGAAGCCATAAGGGGTATCTGAGAACCTCGAAAGATCAAGGACGTGTAAAGTCTGTCTAGGAAGGTAGTAGCATTAGGCAGGTTCGTATCTAGGGCTACTGATAAGTGTCTCCACTTCTTTGAGTTGATTAAGCAGAGGAAGAACAATTTCACTTGGACCCTTGATTGTGTTGAAGCATTCTATAATTTGATGGATCATTTGGAGAAATCTCTCATTTTGTCAAAGATAGTGGATCACAATGACTTGTTCGTCCACTTAGCATTATCTTTGCATTCCATCAGCAAAGCACTAATCCGTGAAGACTATCGGGTTCAGTGACCGGTGTATTATGTAAGTAAGAAGTTGATTGGGGCAGAGCGCAACTACCCAAAGATCGAGAAGGTTGCTTACAGTTTATCGATAACCACAAGGAAGCTCCGTCATTATTTCAATCCCATCCTATCAAAGTGTATACCGACCAACCGCTATGAGGGTCCTTCAGTGACATGAGGCGCATCTGGAAGGTTACTCAAGTGGGATATTAAACTCAGTCAGTTCGATATTGCATATATTCCAAGATGGACTATTCAAGGACAAGCATTGGCGTACTTCATAGCTGAATTCACTGTTCTGGAAGACGGGGAGGAGGATATAAGAATTGACCCACCGACTGCTACATGGAAGCTATATACCAAAGGGTCCCGAAAGGATCGATGTTCTGCTACAAGGTTGTCTTTTTAACTCCTGAGGGACGTTTGATCTGTTATGCATTGAGGCTGGGGTTTCCAACCACAAAAAATGAAGCCGAGTATGAGGCCTTGATTTATCGGGCTGAAACTCGCAAAGAAATTGGGACTAAAGGCTAAGTGACTCACAGGTTGTTTTATTCTAGGTCAGGATGGAGTTCCAGATAAAAGTAGCAAGATTAGCCAGTTACTTTAACTTGGTGGAAGAACTATTGGACAGGTTAGACTACTACATCATCTCTTATATCCAAGGGAGCAGAATGAGAGAGCTGACCAATTGGCAAAATTAGCCAGTTCCGATGATCCAGAGCAAATAGAGTGTCCCGATAGAAGAGTTGGATGCTCTAAACAAAGATCAGATGGAAATTGTACCACACCAAAATCATCAATTAGCAACGGCTATGAGCCGTTGCATATTACTTTAGAAACGGCTTTTAGCCGTTGCTACGACCCGAGTTGCAAAGATTGGTATAAGAAACAAGACTATCATCTTGAAAAACACCGCCATAGCTTTCAATGGCCATAGCTAACAATTCATAATAAAAAAGATTTCTTTGGAAAGTTTCAAGTTTTCTGATGCATTTCCTAACTTCATTAAATAAGCATTTTTTACCATTATCTGTAATCGGTTTGTAGCAAAAAATTATTATGACTAAGAAATATTTAGTAACATATACCATATATAGACATACATTTCCCCATATTATGAGATGTTAAATTTTTTGGATCTGACACTGACCCTATTGATACTCATCAGATTTATTCCTAATAGTTTCACATATTTAAATGTCTAAATCGAAACCAAAGCCATTCCAGATTACGCAAATAAGCTTTTACTAATAAATTTTACTTAGGTTTCCTTTTCTTTATATTTGCATGATCTGAATTAATAAAAAAATCAACTGGGTTACAGAATTTACTTAGGTTTCCTGTTTTGTGCTTAAACTCATTTTATCAAGTCAAATTGGGAACAAAGATTTTAAATCTATAGGTTTCAAAATTTGATGCCAAATTTATAAGAATGAAAAACTTGAAGTTAAAACTGCTCTAATAGAAATTTACATGTCAAAACATTTAACACATTAAAATGCCAATTATTATACATCTTATAAACCCAAATAAAAACAAAGCTTCTAAATTCAACAAACAATGCTTTCAAAGGCGTTAAACTAATTTTCAAACCATAAAAGTCATGAATTGCATAATTATAGAATTTATGCTTATAGAATTTACAAGCTAAAGTGATATATTGAGAACAACGATTCCACATTTTAAAACATCATATTTTTAAACAAAAAAATCATGTTCTAATCGGTATGTACATGCAAAATCATGTTGATTCCACTAAATAGTCATTCATATGACAAGAACAAACAAAAAGCAATATTGAATATTAGCAGTATGGATCGCAGATACAGTGTAAATTGTGTGTTCTTGTGGTGGGCACTGCAAATTTTCATTTTTCCATTAGAAATACGTGTAGTATAAACTTATAGGAAATATGCGACTCTAACTGAAAATTTGCAGCTCTCTCTACGAATAAATTATAAACTGTTTTTTCATAGAAAATATTAAAAGCAGTTTATTGTGAAATTTGAGTAGATCTTGAGACTTTTGTAGGATGTGAAAAAAGTCCCATAATTATTTGTGTACATAGTACTGCATAACTAAGGGAAAGATGTTAATAAGAGTTTTACTATGCATCAGACGGAAATGATGTTACGCATGAGGATCAAGAGTGGATCCAAAATGGTATTACGGAGCATTTTGAAGATCCAAATAGTTGCCGCATAATTTAATTAGCAGCAAAAACCATGGGAAATTGGAAACTACATGGAGAAGTCATAAGCAAGTTTTGCAAAGGTAGAAAATAACCACTTATTAACGCTTACCTTCCAGATGTACCATGAAATTCTTGTTTTATAAAACTAATATTATAAAATGGATCGACGACAAATGATTGAAACGAAGAACAATTCCATACCTTGATTCAATCAAGATTAGGGTCTTCGATTGAAATTGGAATCTTCAGTTTGGAATCGGACTGGAAACTGAGCTTCGATTTGGGATCGAGAGTTGATGTTAGGATTTTTGCTTTCCTTTCTTTTTTTTATTTTGGACACGGTGTGTTTTGGGAAAAGGGAGCGTATGGGTTTGACCTGGGGGTAGGGATTTACAATTATGAATTAGAACGGCCTAAAGCCATTGCAAAAGATGAAATGATGGAAAGTAATTGTCTAAATAGCTTTGCAACGGCCCTAAGCCACTGCAAAGCTTCTGCATTAAGGTGTGGCGAAATTGCCAATATGATGTAGTGTTGATCAAGTCCTGGATGTCGAGTCCGAGAGGGAGCCATGGATGACTTCTATCAAAGACTTCCTCTTGTAGGTAACCCTTCTGAAATGAAAGAACGAAAGGCGTGCTCTCGTACGTAAAGCCTCAGGATACATCATCCAAGGAGACACTCTATAACGGAAGGGCTTCTCAGTTCCTTTACTCCGTCGTATTGCCAACGACGACGTCAATTGAGTATTGCAGGAAGTACATGAAGTGAATGTGGTGATCACACCGTGGGGCGAACCTTGGCAAAGAAGATACTTAGGTACAACTACTTATGGCCTACCATGAACCAGTGTGCGGCTAATTATTCACGATGTTGTGACAAATGCCATAGGTTTGTAAAGGCTCCTGGAGCTCCATCAACACAACTCACCCGATGGTCAGTCCTTGGTCATTTGCGATTTGGGGGATAAACATCACTGGTAGCCATCCAATCTCGAAAGGTAGAGTGAAGTTTGCGATTGTGGTAGTTGACTATTTCAATAAGTAGGCCAAGGCTGAACCAATGTGGTAGTTGACTACTTCATTATCAGAAGCATCATATGTCAATTTGGACTTCTCAGGGCTATCATTGTTGATAACGGGATCCAATTCGATAGCTCAGAGTTTAGATATCTATCACGGTCTAGACTTCCCCAATCCCTGAGGAGACGGAGAAGCCCGGATTGTGTTGAGAACACGACGCATCATAACACAAACATGAGAACATTCCATTACCGTTACAACAATTTACATCAGAGTACAAGAATATACAAGAGTATAAATAAATAATATACAGCGGAAAAATATCAGAGATTAATATACATAAATTTAAAATGTATGAATACATTGGACAATGGAAACACATCTACAAACACAACTGAAGGAAATACATGGATACAAATCTTTCTGAATATAGCTCCAGCTGTAATCTAGGTACCGGTGAAAATAAATATCTGCAAAACCAAAACTACTAGCTGCCCATGTAGAAAATATGGGCACCCAGAGTTTAGGTAGAAATAGTAAACTCCAAGTCCGTCACGGGACTGGTGTGAGAACTCAAAACAGTTATTAAACTTTTATTTAAAATAGGGTAAATCAAGGGACCATGCCGTATGTCATGGAACGGGTTAACTCACATGAATACTCCAAAATAAAACAATTTGTAAACAACGTAATGCTTTTTGAAAAATGAAGCCATTATAAGACTCAGGTCCCATCACATAATACAAACACAAACCAGAGGATGGAGTTTTACCATATAATGGCCAAACATGCATGATATGCTTTAAAACAAATCATCTTGATATTACTATAAGTGCATAGTGTCAAAAACAACTTCAAATATAAATGTATCAATCATAGGTTGACATAGTACCCCATCCTACGTCGTATTGGTTTACAACTAAAACTGAAAGGTCGCGTATTGGAAATTGGATTTCCATCATGAGTCAAGGCAAGGGATAGTCTCCTTACCGATTCGGATCACCTCCAGCAAGATGACCCAGGATCACACCTCTGGGCAACCCTTGGATCCTGCAAGGTCGGCCCCCTCTTAAGTTTGAGGATTAGTTATTCCTGAACAATACATTTCCTGGTCCTATCAGACCTATCTCTGAGCCTTTTTGTGTGCTCAATATCTGATGCGCCTCACAATCAATCGTCCACATAAGTAAAATGTTTGGGCTCCATACCATGACCCCACTTCTAGCTAGAAAGAAACATATGCACTCCTTGCATCCCTTATCCTGTTTTGACTCATACCGAGGTGTGAGGCTCGCGAACCAACGCTATACAACAAAGCTATGCTAATTAAAGTTGTACTTTGATCATCACCCACAAGGCCCTGCTTTTCAACAAAAGCCTCGATCATTTGCATCTTAACAGCCACATTGTCAATTCATGCCATACAACTGATTTCAATATATAACCTCTAAGCTCATACGTCTCAGAGAAGGGTGTTAAGCAAGAGAATAAATTCTATGCCACCAAACAGATACATATTTATTAGAAATCAATCAATACAGAACGAAATACAATGTCAGACATAATCCATTTACAAGTTCGTTCTGGGTATGAACGAAATCCGAGGCACCTTATTCCTCGTCGCATATGTCCAATGCAGGAGAGAGGTCCTTGCATATCCGATCGATCTCCAAGTACGTCTTGATGATCACCACTTATTACCTCATCTTGGGTGTATGGCCCAATCAAGACATCAGTAATCATCCAAACGATGTGAAGATCTCTGGTCTTCAACTACCGTCTTCATCATCGACTTTTAGTCATCGTAACAATTATGCAGAATGGGCTAAACCCAGTCTTTCCGAATAACTAACGTGTCTTTACAATCATGTGATAAGTACACAAAGATAACACACATCTCATTCCAATCCAGAACATTCTTTTATTCAAAATATTCATATCTCTGGGGAAAGGTTCCCATTAATTTTATCAAAGATAAATTCTTTTAAATTTATTCTTTAATCTTCCATTAGAAATCATTTCAAAAGATTTTATAATATCTCTTCACATCTTAAACCAAATTAAGGTTTATCAACTAGTCGGGATTAACGAACCTTATCGAAGTAAATCATTTATTTTATTATCCCAATCCCAACCTATTCATCTGATGGAGCAAAACGTGTAGCACTCCATATCTAACACTCATTGTGTTATCGGTAAATTCAATTACCACTTAATGTTTAAATCTAATCAAAGATTTGACTATCGCACGGAATAAAACTGGTGCTATTCCATTCTCGCACATTTCTTGAATTCGGTAAATTTAATTACCTTATTCACATTTCAGTCTAATCAAGTATTCATTAAAACTTCACTTAGTTTTAATCTCAAAAATCTTAGTTAAAAGATTTATAAATTCTAATTTCATAACTTAAGATGCACAAGATAAATTGTGCATTTCAGCACAGGTCAGACGTCTGATATAAAATGCACAGACGTCTGGTCTTACAGGGTAAGATTTCCCGAGTTTTGACAGACATCTGATCCCCTTTGGACAGACGTATGTTTACAAGGAAAAATATTCCCGAGAGTTTGTACAGACGTCTGACCATATATGGTCAGACGTCTGAGCTGAACCCATTATTTATCTTCATTCTTTAGCTTGAATAGACGTCTGATATCCCTTGGACACACGTCTGTTTACAGGGAAAGGATATCCCCGAGAGTTTACTTTGGAAAATTCTATTAATCTAAACTAAAAGATTATAAATTCCAAAATCATTACATCATCGTTAATTGGGCTTAAGAACTAATGTCATTTAAAACACCATCCATAATGAAACCAAAATCCACTTTCATTTAATTTCCAATTATATTCGTTGATTGGAAAATCTTAATAAATCTTAATGAAAATATTTATTCTATTCTCAACTGGATTTAAGAACAGTATTATTAAAGATACCATTCACGACAAACCGAAAATCCACTTTGATATTAAATACAAGGCTCTGATTAGAAATCATATCGATTTATATTCAATATCAAAATTTGAAACTAACCGATATCGTATTGGGAAAAACGATATCTATATCTTCCAAATTCCTCAACGATATCTGTATAATCACGGAATCCAATATCGAAATATTCCGAAGATTATTTCCATTCCAATTCATTCGTTGGAAACTTCTGGTTGTATCAAAACCATTATTCTTAGTTATATATATATAATTTATTCATCTTTGGAAACTCATTTCAGTCCTTTATCCCTAAAATTGCACATTTCACTGTTCAGATAATTTTAATATTTTCGTGTTCATCCAAAATCGGACATCAAGACCAAACTTCCACATTTAACTGAATACTACATTAAAAATATTCGTTCATATTCTGAATCAGAATGTGACTCAATCAATTACCATATAATTTTATTTATACGGATTCCATATGTCGCATGTATTGAAAAATAGTGATAAATAACTATTAAACATTCAATTCACATCCAGAGTGCAATTGGCAACTGTATAAGCATTAAATAGTTAAATAACACTTATAACGGTCTGTCAATCAATCGGTTGACATAAAACTAAATGCAAGGGAGATGTGCGAAGTTATTATCATCCCCAGACCCGTGTGGGGTTTTCAATCAACATCCAACGATCATTATTTGCGTAATTGAGCGACGTGTAAAATTATCGTTCCAATACCCGTGTGGGGTTTACATCACAATCCATGTGAACTTATCCAATATCCGGGAGGCGTGTGGGTAAATTGTCATCCCAATCATTTATAATATAAACGTTTTTATCAATATTTATAATCACAATTTAATAATAATAACATTAATACTGTAAACATCCATCAAACAACAAACAAATATTGCATCACAGGCAATCCACAATATTCAGTTATAAAAATAAATAACTGTACATAGATTTTGAGTGAGAGCGTTCTCACCTTTGATTTCCACTCCGTCATTCTTTAATTGATGATTTATAAAACGATTTCTTAAAAATCAAGCTGTAGAAATCTGCGAATCAAAGAAACTAACTAGTCACAAACGAAGTCGAAATAGATCGACTCGGCCGGGAAAGAGCCTGAATGGACCTGAACTATTGACTGTGGTCTTCACGGGTCAACAATAGAAAATAACCAACAGACATCTGACACCCCCAAGATAGACGTCTGACCTGAGAGTGAGCAGTTTTTTTCCGAGAGCTTGGATACACGTCTTACCCATTTTGGCCAGACATCTGAGCTGAAGCAGTTAAACATTTTGATTGTCAATGAATGTGCATTCGGCCTCGGACGAACCCAGATCTATGGTGATGGTTTATGATGATTCCTAAGCTTAAATAAAGCCTCTCTAGCTCACCAAAACCACTCATGTACACATGCACAAATATATATACATAAGATTGTGATGATTTTGATTATAAGCTCAAAAATGAACTAAATTCCAAACCAAAGCAATCAAATATGATTTAAGCGAATTGTGAAGTTTTAGAACTTGCCGTTGCAACAACAGAGCTTCTTAATATCGCCAAATCAACTAGTAGCATATGAATTAGATTGTGTGGACAATTCTAATCATAATTTTCAACTCATTGAAACATAAACACATGAAATCGGCTAAGTGTATACTTGTCTAACCAATTCATATATATTTTTAAACCCAAATGAACATTAAACTACACTCTTACATGCCAATAGCTTATGGCACGGATGTGAGTTCATGAAGAACTCACCTTTGATTGTATAGAAGCAAGGTATCGATCCAATAGCAAGCTAGAACTACCTCTCTATGATAAAAACACTAGAATCAACGACCTATGAACATGTTTCCTAATAATTAGGCATAGGAATTATGATGAATTGAAGTGAAATTGAGATGGAGAAGATGAAGATGGAGCTTACCTAAGCTTCTGGTTTGATTTGCACTTGATTTCAACAAGAACTGGAGCTTCAAGATCAAGCTAGGGCTTAGGGAATTTTAATTTCCAATTCCCTATCCCCATTTCTATTTTTGACGAAGTGAGGAAATGAATAAAGAGAGTGGGCCAATTTGGGGATTATATGGTAGGCTAGGTTTAGCCAAAACAAGATCCAACCCAAGTACCAAAAACTATGAAGCTCGGAATATATCGAAGTTTATACTTTTCGAACTCGCAAACGACATTTTGAACTCAATGGAAGTGGTTTCGAGTCCAAATTCATCCATATGTAAAAGGTGATATTTTGGTCATATATCCAATAAAGACCAAATTTTTCTAACTCAAAAGGTATCGATGTTTATAGTTTTCGAACACACAAATGACATTTTGAACCCAATGGAAGTGGTTTCGTTAAAAACGAAGGTCGTTTGCAAAATGGCGATTTTTAAGAGCTACATATAATATAAATTCCATAGCGATTATTCTAAATTTTAATTTAGACATAACTTACCATTTATAAAGTGAAATCTCAATTTCTTGCATTCGTTGGAAAATTACAATTCAAAATATTCCAACATTTCTTGCTTAATCAAATTCTGATTTATATTGAATTCTATACATTCATTCAAAGTTTAAAATCGAATTTTCAAACTACCACGCCATTTCGAGTTCGTTTTAAATTAAAATTAAAATTTATACGTTCTAGCTTCGACTAAAATAAATTTTAAGTCGTTTATTATCAAAATAATTCATCTAAAATATTTTATTTCCATGAAAATCAATTAAAAATAAATTTTAAACTGGTTCCAAAAATAAGTGTCATTATAAGATTCTTGTCGATGACATCACATTGAGAAGAAATATATTACAATTGTGCACCCGCAATCAAGTGGACAAGTCGAAGCTGTGAACAAGATCATAAAGTCCATTCTAAAGAAGCGAGTAAAGTGGGCCAAAGTTAAATGGGTCGACGAACTTCCATTAGCCCTTTGGGCATATCGCATAACTCATAAGTCTACGACTACTGATCTCCATTAGCGTTGTTCTATGGCTCTGAGGCGGTGATACTTGTGGGGCTCGAAGTCTCCTCTCATCGAACAACATACTATGATCCTTTGACTAATAAGGCTCTTCTCCTGAAATCACTCGACATGATTAATGAGAAGAGAGAGGAGGATAACTTGCATGCTTCAACACATAGATGACGGGTCGCTCGATACTACAAATTAAATGTTCAGCCTAGAACCTTTGAACCCGGCGACATTTTTCAGAAGCGCGTCTTCCCGAACCTAGTGCACATAAGCCCAAGATAGGAAGAGCCTTACGTCATTCGATGGAAGCTTGATGATGGAACTTTCAAGTTAGCGATTATCGTTGGCGATGATCTCCAAAGAGCATGGAATGCCAAAGCTTGCAGCCATATTTGATTTAGGATTTTATTTTCAGTTTTTTATTTCTACTTTCATTTTTTGACTATGTAATAAGGCGTTACTCACCAATTATTTATAAATAAAGGATATTTTCCATGCTCTACGATTGTGTTTATCTTTTTGGCTGTATATTGTGATTCGGCTGACCCGTACCAAGGCTTAAATGAAGGGGGTGACTAATTACCCAACGACATTCATTGGCTCATGTTTTGACAAGATAATTCAATTCTGCGACTAATCGGATTTGAGTTGACTAAATTAGGGCTTCATATCGACGTTGGACACGGCAATCCCCACTTTGTAAACCAAAATGCTGGAACGACGCTAAGGCGAATGTGATATGACTGTTCGTGTAACTAACTGTAACTCCCATGACTCAAGAGATATTATAAATCAAAGAGGTCAGATTGAATGGTGCACCATGACTTACGGACGCTATACCCACAACCAAGGATGAGCAATATTCAGTTCAAACTGAATTAACAGATCAAACATGTTCATTTTGGTCGGTTTGCTTCGGTTGTCAAACTTAATCGGTTTGAAATAGGTCTGTAAAATATATTTTTTTGGTTATCATTTTAACCAAATTAACTGAACTTTTAATCTATTATCTAATTTTACGGTATTGTGGTACTTTAAATAATTGGTTTAGTTATATAATACAGAGACATTTGTTGCAAATGGATTAAATCTTATCATAAACATATTATTTACTATATAAATTTCTTCAAACATGAGTTTATGATTTATTTTGAGTGCATCCATCATTTGAATAATAACACATTCTTTAAGTTTGATTAAATCGATTGCCAATCGAGTTAACCGAAATTTAATTCGGTTCGGCCCCAAAAAAATTCAATTCCAATTCGGTTTGAGTTTTCTTACCTCCAAACCAACCAAACGCTCACCCCCAACATGCAATGCTAGCCCGGAATAACTTCGGGAGAGTATAAAGGATGATTCTACGACGTCTGCACTAACTCCAACTCCCCTCCGACTTGGGGCAGGAGTATAAAGGCATAAGGACCAGACGTCCGATTGACCTAATCCGATCACCACCAATGCTGGGGGCATGTGTGCAGGTTTACAAATTAACTTTGAACAAATCCCAAACATGACTCGTAATTCAAAGTTAATTAGGGGCATATACATTATACCTCTGAACTACGACACTCGGTACCATCGCACCTAGTACCCTGACACATGACAGTACGACACTTAGTAATTATAAGCGAGATGGCTTATAACCTAAGTTACTAAGAAAGAGTGCTTAACACTTGCACTTTCTTAAGCGAAAACAATTTAGCGCTTAACATGCCTTAACACTTTTTTATGACTTACTTTTTATGATATATTACTTACGACTTGAATTATTGATATTTAAATCGCGAGTACACTAAATGGAAAGCGACATAGAACATGCTGACAAATGACATCATTTTGTTTAACTAAAGCTTTGCTTTCTTACAAATGGAGGTAGGAAAAACGCGAGGGCTACACTCGCAACAACACCAAAAGGCCTAAAAATAGAGTTAATGATGAACTAGTTAAGCCTTTGACGGTTTATTCTCAGTCTTCTTCTTCTCATCCAGCTCAGCCTCAGTGTGGATGCGCTTTTTTTGGATTTATCGGATGAGATGTCCTCAACTCCAAAGGTAGGTCCGTCATGTTTCTTCTTTTGGCACTTGGTTGAGGTAGGTGGCGGAGTCTGTTTGATTATTATATCTGACCTAGGAGGAGGAGTGGCTTGAAGCGGCTTGATCACGAGAGGTCCAGTGGATGATTCGAATTTGACATGGAGAAGCTTTCCTTCATTCCGCTCCTTCTCTCTGTAAGGCTCAGGGAAATAGTCTTCCCAGATTCGCCAGTGTATATAACATCATCATCACCTTCAGTTGGCGTATGTTTGCCATCCAAGTTTTTAAGCGCATCTATCATCGATTCCTCTTTTCTGCTTCAGCTCTTGGGGGAGCTTGCTGGCCTTTAGTCGTCTTTGCTTTAGCCTTAGAATCAGTCTTATCCAAAAATGTACCTAAAGAAGGAAGAGCAATTGTGGCGACCCAAACCCCCAATCCCAGGCGGAAAGGATAGTTATTAGACTATAACACATTAATCATAACAGCAGAACACAGAACAAAGCATAAATAGATAATAATGTACATGAATTCACATCCAAGGATAATATTAGAGTTACAACAATGCAGGATCATAATTATACATAACAATATCTTAGATAGCAAATGAATACACAACAGAAACAAGGATAATTAACATAAAAGAGTCTGGGATAGTCAAAAAGAAATATCTGAACATTTTAGCTTCAAGTCCAAAACTAGCTACCAAAGATCCTGTACACATACAAAATAAAGCAGCTAATAAACTATTTACTTTGTTGTTTGTGTAAAAATATGGGTACCCAAGTTTGTAAGGGAAAAAACAAAATACGAATCAGTCGTGAGACTGGTCTGAGAAACCCAATAGTTAACTTAACTTATTTAAATAAGGCATATCACGGGACCACGCCGTATAACACGAAACGGGTTTCCTCCACACGAATGACAATGCATAAAATCACATAATGATTTTTGTAAAATGAAGTCATTATAAGACTCGGATCCCATCACACGATGTAAGCGCAAACCGGAGGATAGAGTTTTACCTTGTAATGGCCAAACATGCTTGATACGAGAGAATCATTTGATATTATTATTGGTATCTAATTTAAAAACAATTTCAAAAGTAAATGTATCTATACTAAGCGGCATAATACCCCATCCTATTATGTCTCCATATAGGTTTACAATTAAAAACCGTAAAGTCTCATATTGGAAATTTGATTCCACTATAAACCAAGTCAAATGATCTTCCTTATTTATTCGGGACATCCTAGCCAATGTCCTAGGACTCAATGCATGGTCCTTCGGAGCGATAGAGCCGGCCCACCTATTCCCGGTGAGTTCAGGTTTCTCCTGAACATAACGTTCCCCAGTCCTATTGGACCTCCTGGTCAGTACCACAACCACCATGGCCTTGTGCGACCACATCTGAAGTACCTCGATTCCAACATCCACATAAGTAAATTGCTTAGGCTTCATACCGTGGCATCACTTCTAGCTAGAAGGAAAAGTATATCCTTACTCTGTTGTCCATCATCCCATTTTCTGTTCATACTCGAGGTGTCAAGCTCGTGAATTAACAAACCACAAAGCTCTTCTTTTCAACAAAAACTTTGATCTATCTGCCACCAGCACTCAGCATGCTACATTGTCAATTCAAACCATACAACTGATGTCTACTAATATATAATCTCTAAGATCATATGTCTCAGAGAATAGTGTTAAGCTAAGGGAATAAATTCTCCACCACCAAACAGATATATATTTCGTAGAGATCAATTAAAACTACATGAAATACAATGTCAGACACACAATCTTTGCAAGTTCGTTATGGGTCTAAACGAAACCGAAGGTACCTTATTCCTCATCCTATATGTCCAATATAGGAGAGAGGCCCTTACACATTCGAACAATCAATAAGTATGTCCAGACCACTACCCTATAACCATTTCAAAGGAGCTACGCATATCTAGGGCATCAGCAGCAATCAATTCAATATGAAGATTCCCGATCTTGCACCGTCTTCAATATCTTCGACTTTTAATCGTCATTCAATTATTCTAAATGGGTTAAACCCAATCTTTTCGAATAATTCACGCCAAAAAAATCAAATGAAATGGATTATTGACTCACCAATTGAGTCTCCTTTAATCAGTTCCATTTCATAAAATTTAAGATCTTGTTCTCAACCCTGGTTAAGTTATTTGGCTTTCACAAACCATTTCATAACCTTATCAAAAAGGTTTACTTAATAATTCAATTAAATTTACGAATTAAAATCCTTATTCCCAAACATATCCAAAATCCATTATATAAGCTTTTACAGAAAACCTTCTGCTTAACCCTTTTTGTCGATAAAACCATGTGAAATTAGTTTAAACCCATTCCAAATCATTTATAATGATTTTTCACTATTTTTATTTATATAAAAATAGTTCAGTCCCGTAATTTCCAATTATAGGTCATTACGAGTCATGAAGCTATTTCAAATTTGATTTGAAAATTTCTCAAAACATAACTATTAGATTTCAAAATTCTTCTTATCATTTGAAATATCTTTTCAATACAAATCCAACAATTCCAATTTTGGGAAAAACCGACGATCGGATCTCCTGGTATATTCATTTAAATTTACACGTCAAAATCGCGAACTACCGCTGTGCGACACGTTCTACTCTGACCAACATTTGACATGTGTATGTATATATATTACGTCAAATCATTTCAAATCATTTTATTTATTATATAAAACATATATAATAATTTTTTAGAACCATATTCTTCATTCTGAACCTTAAAATCATTAATTACCTCTTTATGATATTGTAATAATATTATAATGATTAAAATAATATTATTTTTCCAACTTCAATGTTTTTAATCCAAACTTTACTGGTATTCGTTATAAAAATAAACAATAAAATTTCGAAAAGAAACTTCTTTTAAACCATCTTTTAGATAGCCTAACTAAACTTCACTTTTTTTATCCTTACTATTCATTTCGGACATATAACTTCGATAATCCATAACTATTTAAAAATTATTTCAAAATAACTTGTTACAGTTATGAAAATTCATCTATATTTTGTAACCTTTGTGTCCATTCGAAATCGGACGTCAAAGTCAAACTTTTATTTTCACATGTTATTATCTTATTAAAATATTCATTAGCAATCGATTTTCTTAATGGAGACTTAACCAATAATTGCTTTTATTGTTCATTATCAACCAGTGTATTTATTACACTCAAACAACCGTCAAAATGGTTTCCAATTCACACACAATGTGCACTTCACTATATAAGCTTAAATAAATGACGGTTATACACTCGTATCAATCAATCGGTTGGCATTCCATGCAACATTTGAGATTAGTGTTCATTATCATCCCAATACCCATGTGGGGATTACATCCAATCACACACGTA
Source organism: Allium sativum (assembly GCA_030737875.1). Taxonomy (NCBI): domain Eukaryota; kingdom Viridiplantae; phylum Streptophyta; class Magnoliopsida; order Asparagales; family Amaryllidaceae; genus Allium; species Allium sativum. The sequence continues at coordinate 26,111,386 of JASFAX010000024.1, forward strand.
GTGATTATTATCTGCACACTTGGAAGATGTGTAAAATTATCATCCCAATACCCGTGTGGGGTTTACATCATAATCCATGCGAACTTATCAACATGCTTAGGAGACGTGTAGGCCAATTGTCATTCCAAAACCGTGTGGGTTTGCTAACTCAACCAATAATAGTAATAATTACATTACTCAATTATAACCATTTAAGTTTCAGCTAATTTCCAATCAATACCGCTTATAATATAAGTGTTATATACCCAAGGGATTTCACATATATGATATAAAAAAAATCGTATTTTTATTGCACTACTCATCATATAACATCATATTAAACTTATATGATAATCATTAAACATTATCAAACATAATCAATTAACATTTAACAGTTAATTTATTTTATCCCTTTTTATGTGCGTTTTGGTTTCTCACCTTCAGGTTCCACTCCGCCAAAATTTATACGGAAGGAATTTGGGTACTCCACACCTCACTAACATAGGTACGGCTCCTACGTAACTTGTCGGAAGTTCGATGAGCTAGATCTGGTAGCTACAGGGTCCCTAAGTGTAACGAACACACTCACACTCACGAATACTTAGGGATATGGAGGTTTAAAGCAATCAAAGGGGGTTTAGTGGGTCCAGGGGGTACGGCTTCAAGGTGGGGTCTACGGTGGGGTGGGTTAGGGCTGGCGTAAGTCAAAAAGGGGAGGTATGGGTATAGGAGGGTGTAAGGAGGAGGGAAGTTGAAGCTTTGAGGGGTTTAAGTGCAAAATTGCTTAAAAATTGGATTTTTGGACAAATAAGGGAAGAGAAGGGGTTCGGCAAGGAGGAGAGAGGAGGGGAGCGTGCATATGCTGGTGGGGGTGATGGGAGGAGGAGCAGGTGATCAGGTGGTGGAGGAAGGTAGGCGACCATGGTTGTAAGAGAAGGAGGAAGAAGGAGTTTAAGCAAAAATGAAAAGAAAAGGCAAAAGAAGGAGAGAGAGAGAGAGAGAAGGGGTTTTCAACAAAAGTGGAGTGCCTAGGATTGCTGATGTGTCAGATGGATGGAGCATGTGAACAAAATTACTTTGGAGTCTTAAGATGTTAACACCTGAAATGGTGCTTTTAGGCTTAGATTTTAATTTCAACGTTGAATGTGTTTTTGTCCAGCTTCGGTTCTTCTGCTCGTGTGATCAAACGGCAATTCCGTTTTACAATAAAATTTGTATCCCAACATAAAACGTAATTCCTGATCCAACAGAACAAGTCTCGTCAAGTTTGGAGTTCGCTTGATTCTCCATTTTATTTTTTACTGTGTTTTCACTTAATTTTGATGGATTGACCCGGTATGCGTCTAATTTTCGCTTGCTCACATATTAACTCGAAAAATAATGTAATTTGGAATCTTACCATTTCTCGACATTTTGAATCCAATAAAATTGGTTTCGTCGAATTACGAGATCATTAGAAATTTTTTCCCATTGTAAGCTATCGAAATCAGCATTAATCATCAAATTTTCAAAATTGACCATAAATTCTTATAAAATTGAATTAAAAATAATTTTCCAATTAGTTTCAAAATTCTAGGTCGTTACAGCTCCCTCTCCACTTAAAAAAATTTTGTCCTCAAAATTAGACGAAAGCAAAGCTGAAATGGAAATGATAAAATAGATATAAATTTGCCTCTCAGAAGATCTACTTAAAGATATCCACTCTACACCTAGGATAAGCCTGTTTAATGCTTTCCTCTGTTTCCCAAGTACAGTCTCTAGGATCTCCGCTCTACTGCACTTTGACCAACTTCACCTTTTTATTCCTCAGTACTCTTGTTTCTCTGCCAATTATCTTTAGAGGCTCTCTTAGTACTGCCAAATTCGAAGTGATTTCCAAATCCTCTTGTGCCGCCTCCTCAACAATTAATTCAGGATCATGCACAGAATTTCGGAGATGAGAAACATGAAACGCATCATGCACTCTGGTAACTGTATCCTGTAAGCCAGAGTGCCAATCTTCTCCAACATCGGGAACGTTCTAATATACTTGGGTGATAACTTCTCCATCTTCCCAAATTGGATCACTCCTCTCAACGGAGAAAATTTCAAGTACACTTAGTCGCCAATAGAAAATTCTAAGTCTCTCTTCTAGAATTTGCATAACTTTTCTATCGGCTTTGTGTTGCCTTTAACCGCTTCTTAATGAAGTCCACTTTATTTGTGGCTTCTCGAATTATCTGGACCCAATACCAGTCAATTACCAGGCTCAATCCAACATGCATGAGATCTGCAAGGTCGACCATACAATGCCTCAAATAGTGACATCTTAAAACTTGCTTGGAAGCTGTTGTTATACGAGAACTCTACAAGATGCAAATGATCCTCCAACAATCCTCCAAAATCAAGAATACATGCTCTCAACAAATCTTTCAACCATTCACCCTTTTAGTCTAGCCATCTGTTTGGAGATGATATCCAGTGCTAAGATTCAAATTCGTTCCCAACCCAGATTGAATTGACTCCCAGAACATACTTGTGAAGATCATATCTCAATCATTGGCAATGTTGTTGGGTACTCCATGCACTATAACAACTTCCCTCACATATAACTGTTCAAGACTCTAAGTTGTTCTATTTGCTCTTTCCAAAAGAAAATTGACACTCTTCGTCAATTGATCTACAATAACACAAATTCTTCCATTACCCTTCTTGGTATTAGGCAGACCTTCAATGAAATCCATCGATATCTGGTCCCACTTCCATTTCGGTATCTCTAATGGTTGTAGCAATTCAGCGACTTGTTGATCACTCTTAACTTGTTGGCAAGTTGGACACCTGCTAACATATATTGAGATATCTCTTTTAACAGATTTCCACCAAAATGTGCGTTTCAAATCTCGATATATCTTTTGTACTCCTGGATGAATATTGAGCTTAGACTTGTGACACTCATCCAATACTTCTCTCCTCAGCTCCGGAATATCCAGAACGCAAATCCGCCCTTTCAATCTCGGAACTCCTTTCTATCAATTTGGAAGTTCGAGACTTCACCATCATGAATTCTTTTGCTAATCTTCTGAATAAACTCATCATCTTTCTGTAAGACGGAAATCTTCTCTATCAATAAAGGCGTAATAATTAGATTAGCAACAATCGCATTCTTTATGCTGAGTGTGTCTGCCAAAACATTGGTTTTTCTTGGAGTATATTGAATATCTAGATCATAAGCTGCCAAAAACTCTAAGCAACGTTGTTGCCTCATATTCAAATCTTTCTGGGTGAATATATACTTCAAAAATTTAGGATCTGTGTACAACTCAAACTTCTCACCGAAAAGGCGATGCCTCCAAATCTTTAAGGCAAATACCACAGCTAATAACTCTAAATCATGAGTGGCATACCTTTTCTCATGCGGCTTCAACAAACGACTTGCATAAGCAATAACCTTGCCTTTTTGCATCAACATTGCGCCAACTCCTTCACTAGAAGCATCAGTATAGACAGTTAAATCTTGATTGCCTTCTTTACTCGTTAACATAAGTGCAGTAGTTAGTCTTTCTTTCATCTCTTGAAAAGCTACTTCACATTCTAACGTCCAATTAAACTTAGCATACTTCTTAGTAAGCTTCGTCAAAAGACTAGATAACTTTGAAAAATCTGTCATGAACTTCCTATAATAACTTGCCAATCCAAGAAAAATTCTAACTTCTGTGGGAGTCCATGGTTGCTTCCAATCCTGTATGGCTACAATCTTACTCGGATCTACCGAGATTACTTCCTTTGATGCACATGTCCAAGGAATTTCACTGGCATTTGGGAAACTTGTCTTTCAGTATGTTCTTTCTCAAAATTTCCAATACTTGTTCCAAATGACTCATGCGCTCTTCTACTATCTTCGAGAAGATTAGAATATCATCAATAAAGACCAATACAAACTTGTTTAACACTTCTCGGAATGCTCAATTCATCAGATCTATGAAATAGGTAGGGGCATTGCACAATCCGAAAGGCATTACTAACCATTCATAAAAAAAGTTCAGAACCCTGAAAGATGTCAAAGGAACACACACTTATGCAATCCTTAATTGATGAAAACCTGTAGCTGGGTCCATCTTCGAAAATACTCGTGCTTCATTTAAACGGTCTAACAAATCATAAATGCGGGGAAGTGGATACTTATCCTTAAGCGTTTACTAGGACGGGTGGTTCCATCTGACTTCGGAACAAACACTACTGCTGCTTCTCAACTCGAGAAACTAGGACTGGTCGGACCTTTCCATAAAAGATGTCGAGTTTGATTGCTTAACTCCTCTTTCTCCTTCAATGTCATTCTCTGAATTGGATGGACAACTGGCCTTGGATTTGGAACCAAATCAATCCTAAAGGAAATCTCCCTTCGTGGAGGAAGACTATCTACTTCTTCAAACACATTCGCATAATTCTTAACAACTGAGATACTTTCTACAGAAGTGGGGGAAATATCAAGAGAAAACCAAAACTCTTTCCTATCTGAATCTAGACCTTCACATGGTATCGTTATACAATTTCCAAACTTGGTTTCGCCCGAATGATATTTTCTGCACACCCAATATTGGCTTAGTAATGGGTCAGCCAATCCATCCCAAGTATAATATCAAATTTAGTATAATCCAAAACAACCAACTTGAAGGGAGATCGGTAATGGGAATAAGAGATAGGAATCTTACATAATAAACAAAGGTTGATGGAGCCTCCTATTGAATTCCCAACGCAAATGGGTTTTATAAGATATTTGAGTTTCTGATTTAATTTTTTAGCCATATTACTAGAAACAAACTACGTGATGCTCCAGTATCAAACAACATTTTAACTGGAATACCCTTAACAGTAAGTGTGCCTTCCAGACCTTTCGTACCTATCCCACCATCTGAAGTTGTTGGAGCTTCTACCACATTTTATACATGAGTTTCTTCAGATTTCTTCATTAGTGGGAAATTCTTTGCAAGGTGGCCAACCTTTGGGCACTCTAGGCACTATCTGTTCTCTTGAAATTTCTGACTGGATTCAGATTCACCTTTCTTTTGCTTTTTCGGAGATTTACAGTTTATTGACAAATGTCCATTATTATTGCAGTTGAGGCATGTAACATCTTTCAATCGTTCTTTCTCAACGTTTCCCCCTTCCTCATTTGCTTTAGGTTTCTTACTTGCCTCAAATTTCTTACTCCCAAACTTTCTTTTCTTCTCAGAGTTGCCTTTCTCTTTGTCCTCCAAAGTATATTTTTATAGTGACAAGCCATTTCTACCATTTCTACAAGTGGAAGCCTCATATGAGTAGTTACTCGGCTTATATACCATCTTTGAAGACCATCTATGAATATCACAAGTGTCTTTATCGGAACTTGAACCAGCTCCAGGCCAAAACGAGAAAGTTCAGTGAATTTTCTCAGATACTTTCGAATAGTCATATCCCCCTACTTTAGATTAGAGAACTCATAATACAAACGCTCTACTACTTCTGAGGGGACAAATCTTTCCTTTGAAAACTTCTTTAAATCACTCCTAAGTAAAATTCCCTTCTGAATTTCCTATTGTAATTGTCTCCCACCAGACCAAAGCTTCATCCTTAAGTAGCCAAGATGCCAGGAATCTTTCTGATCTCCATTTAACCTCAAACCTTCAAAAATTCTTTCACAAAATCGCATCCATACGCGTGCTTCAATAACTTATTCCTTTACCAAGAATGGTACCACCCCTAGATTCTTATACTTCTTTGCTAGAACTTCTAGGTCTAGTTCTGGTTGTAGGGGCACAATTGGCTCATTTGTTATTGAACTATAGCATTACCTCTTCCTCTACCTCTTAAGTCTCTGCAACTCATTTCCTAATATTTCTTCAAATTGTAAGAAAAGAGCTAGGCCAACAGAATAGATATCTTAAGGAAATTGTAAGAGCATAAAGACATACATATATGAATAGAAATGCATCTACTAGGAGTGTTATTCTTCTATACACATTCTAGGATATTGTTAATCCTATCTCTAATGAGTCACTCGTGATCCTAGAATACTACTGATTCTATCTCTTATGACTCCTTTAATATATTATAGTAAAGAATTAAGGTTAACCCTCATCTCTGATACCACTTGTGACGACCCGAACCCCCAATTCCGGGTGGAAAGGATAGCCGTTGGAATATAACACATTAATCACAACATCAGAACATAGAACAAAGCATAATATTAGATAATAATGTACATGAATTCACATCCAAGGATAATATCAGATTTACAACAACGCATGATCATAATTATACATAACAACGTCTTAGATAACAAATAAATACCTAGAAGATTGAAGGATAATTAACATAAAAGAGTCTAGGCTAGTCAAAAGGAAATATTCGAACACTGCTCCAGCTTCAAATCAAAAACCAGCTACCAAAGCTCCCGTACACATCCGAGAAAATCATTTGATATTATTATTAGTGACTAATTTAAAAGAAATTTCGAAAGTAAATGTATCAATCTTAGATGGCATAATACACCATCCTATTATGTTGCCATACAGGTTTACAACTAAAAACTGTAAAGTCTCGTATTGGAAATTGGATTCTATCATGAATCAAGGCAAAGGATCTTCCTTATTCGCTCGGGACATCCCATCCAATGTCCCAAGACTCAACGAATTGTCTTTCGGAGCGGTAGACACTCCACCATATATGATGATTAGGCTGTGTTTTTAGCCGCATCTAAAGCCGTTGGGCACGGTAAAAAGCTGTATCTAAAAGTGGCGTGTCTAATTATTAGATACGGCTACCAACCGTATCTCAATATATTATCATACGGCTTTTAGCCATATCTAAAGTCTAACAAGACACGGTCTTTGATGGTGTCTAATTATATGTGTGTGTGCACATATATATATACCCATGTGTATATATATATATATCATATATGTGTATATATAAAAAACAGAAATGGTATCGCATATGTTTCATAACACAGAGCATACATACCACAAAGTATACACAGGAATAACACAAATTTTTTTATATACACTCAAAGCTTTATATGGTTTGTCATAACACGATGTGTACATACAAACATATATAATAAAAGGAAACTGTATTAGATTCTCATCACATTACGAAGTAACAAAAATGAGGTAAAAAGATAACAGCCTGATAAACAGTCCAGTCGAGGCCGGGAAGTCCAGTCCAGTCGAGGTCGTGATATAAAGCCCGCAGCCTGATTGTTCCAGCAAAGCACCATAATCTCCAACAGGACTGCCTATAAAATACAAGAAATAGTTATTTTAATATACAACATTGATTCAATATACAGCAATGTAGATCGACATTGCAACATTTGGTGACTGAGGTGCAAACATGAATACAACAACGGTTCTAACAGTGAAAGCTTCAGTTATTAAACCCATCCATGGTGACTGAGATGCAAACATGTGTTTGTGTAGTCGATCAGTATATGTCTCAAAAATGAGTGAATACACATTGTAAACCCAAAAGAAGAATCACCTGAAGTGTTAGTCCATCTGCAACACCGGTAGTTCGTACCCTAGCATACAGAACAACCTCCTGTACACACAAAAAGGAACAAATAAACGAAAAGAATATTCAAGATGTGCACACAAGTACATGTCCATTCAATTCTTATGTAAGATACCACGTAGAGATAAGTGTAAAATAATATATACCTGCTCCAACATCTAAAGATATCGAATCTTCATCGTCGGATGACACACATACTCGACTTTTTGATTAAGAATTTACTGGGCGATCCACCAGATGGCTGCATTTTAGCTCACGCGCAGGGTCGGTAATCCATGTTAATTAGTTGTATTCAAATGTCGAATGCACCTCCACTTAGCCTTTGGAAAAAGCTGCTTTCACTTGCAACTTTCAGTTTCTTTGAAGTAGACTTTGTAGTGCAAGGTTACTTACACTAAAGTCTCTGCTACAAAGTAAGGGAAAAGTTGCTATTGAAAGCAGCTTTTTACTAAGGTTAAGTGCAACAGCATCCGACATTTGAATAAAAGTAATAAGCATGGATACCCGATCCTACACGTGAGCTAAAATGCATCCACCTGGTGGATAGCCTATTAAAATATTAACCAGAAAGTCTAGTAATCATCCATCTACCAAAATTTTCAACAAACCTATTAAAATATTTTCAGTACGGTTGTTATCTATCAAAACAGAGTAAACTTGTTATAAGACAACCCAATTTAAATTTCAAACATACGGCAAACAAACAGTCAAATGACAAAGAAATCATGGTGAAATATTAAACTATAGAAATATCCATTTGCTCAGTTTAAGAAATAGACAACTTTTAGTTGCTAAATAGTTAAACTAAAAATCAGTGACAACTTGTACATGACTGTGGTTACTACATTTCGGATTCAACGTGGAAAGCGGTCTAAAGAACATATCAACAAACCTGTTAAACTCATTGTTATTTCTTTGTTTCATGGATAAATATACCACAATCTAAAATAATACCATATATATTTCAATTCAATTGAAATAGCTAGCACACTAATAACCAGCTAATTAACACACTAGTACCATACATTTCTGATTCCAGGGTATAACAACCAGCTAATACACAAGTACATACCAATTCAATTGAAATAGCTAACACACTAACACAAAGTAGCAATCAGCTTACACACAAAGACTTCAACTTGTTCCCTAATCCCTACTATCAGGCAAGCACAACACAATACAATTGACACAGCTAACAAACTAACACAAAGTAGCAATCAGCTAACATGCAAAGACTTCAACTTGTTCCCTAATCCCCACTATCACGCATGCAAAACACGATTCAATTGAAACACATACCTACGGTGAACGGAGGGCTACGGAATAAGGGTTGTTGCATCGAAGGAGAGGGTTGTTTACTTGTTCATCTTTGTCGGTAGGGGAGATTCCAAAGAAAGGTGGAGGCAAAATTTGGTGACCGAAAACCGTAATATGCGTTTTCGGTCACCATTGAAGTAAAACAAAGGGAAAAGGGAGCGGCCAAAATTTTAATTTGGAGTGCCTAATGGGGTGCACAATATGATACGCATTCGATTTGGCCAAAAGCCGTATCAAATTAACTGATCCGCAGCTTCAATGATGGACGGTTAGATTTAGGGTGTTTGGGGTGGTGCAGATCGCAAAAGGTAGTTTGATACAGATCTTAGCACTATAAATATGATACGGTTAAACCGTAGTTTACTTCCGCATCCTGGTGTGCCAAATTGGCTGATATGGTGTACAGAGAGTCGGCCCACCTATTCCCAATGAGTTCGGGTTTCTCCTGAACATAACGTTCCCATCTTATTGGACCTACTGGTCAGTACCTCGACCACCATGGCCTTGTATAGCCAATCCGAGGTACCTCGATTGTAACGACCCAGCTTTTTTGCTCGATTCTTGCTAGTAATTAAACCAACTTAAAATTGTTCACAAAGTCAGATTGTTAGGGGTACTTACACATTTGCAGAAAATAAAAAGAAATTTTCTATTATCATTACAATAATATTACATCAGAGTCACGGAAGAAACATCAGAGTACATCGATTACACAGCGGAAAAGATACTAAACTCATCGGAAGAAAATGCATGCCCTAAGATATAATAGCTCCAGCTAAACTAGCATTCTGCTCCAACAACTCCAAGTCTAAACTGCAAACCAAACTATTAGGCTGCCCATGTAAATATTATGGGCACCCAGAGTTTAGGTGTGGGGACAGCAAACTCCAGATCAGTCATGAGACTAGCGTGAGAACTTAAAACAGTTGTTTTTACGGTTTATTTCAAAGTTAGGTAATTCCCCGGACCACGCCGCTAATGTGGAACAAGTTTACTACATGTGAATACCAGTGCATAGAAACTCGCAACGACTTTTTGAAAAAAATGAAACTAACATAAGATCTCGCGGCACACACACAATGCAAATGCACACATGGGCGAGGTTTCTCCTTATGCAGTCAAAAATGCCTTTGATATGTAAAATCCTCTTTCGATACTATAATATAGTGTTAAAATCCTTTCGAAAGTAAATGTATCAATCTTAGCCCGCATAAGTACCATATACTATATTGACGTATAGTATAAAACTAAAATCGTACGGGATTGTAGCAGAGATTGGGTATCCAACAACGATCAAGCAAAGGAACTTCCTTCCGAACTGAATTTTGAACACCTCTAGAGGGATGTCCGAGGATCAACAGTGATGCTCCTCATGCCAAAACAAGGTCGGGTTACCTATGTAACTAGGTAATTTAGAGTATGTCTGAGTATGTCATCTCCTGGTCGTTACTGACCTTTCCGAGGGCGCACCAACAACAATCACAAAAGTAGATGCTTTTACCACATAGGTTAACACCTGGGCTCCATATCATTATATGCCTTTTATCTAGAAGGAGACAACACCCCATAACCCTGCTGCATTTCTACCTATTTTGGACATTTACCAGGGAGTGAGGCTTGCCGAGGTCCCATATACACAAAGCTGCGCTTAAATAAGCCATGCTTTGATCATCCATAGCTCATCGCATATCTTAAGTATGCCACATTGTCCATTCGCAATGCATCACTGATTTCTATCAATATATAACCTCTAAGCTCATACGTCTTAGAGAAGTGTGTTAAGCAAGAGAATAAATTCTCTGCCACCAAACAGATATATATTTACAATAGATCAGTGCTACGTAGTCAATTACAATATTAAACACACAATCCATACAATTACTTTCTGGGTCTGAATGAAACCACAATCCAGAATTCCTTCACATACGCTTGGGCTTCTTGCCACTTAGCCTATAAAAAATCCATCTGCAAATGGATGCTACCCATTTGAGACATTCATCAAGTCATCCTTACGATATGAAGGGTCCCGATCTTCAATACTGTCTTCAATTGCTCCACAACATCGTATTATTACTTGGAATGGTTTTCAGACATACATCTGATCCCGGTCTTTCCAAATAATAAGCGCAATTCATAAATACAATTATAGAACAAAAAGGCTTTCAACCAAATATCCTTCCATCTTGAATTTTGTTAAACTAAACTTCTTTAAATCCATTCTCAAATTATAATAAAATCTATATTTTACCTTTCTCCTTTAAAACACGCCTTTTAAATCAAAGATAATTTAGCCTCAAACCCTTAATTAACTTCCTATTTGATAACTCGTTATCAAAACCTCGGTTTCCTTTGAAAATCCTTACCCACATTTCAATCATAGTTTCCAATTAAATAGGTTTCCCAACATTCAATTCCTTAGTCTTAACTAAAAGATTATACTTCCTTCCCAATTCCTTATTTTTAATTTTCTCAAATCAAAGATTTGATTAAATCCCCAAACTACGATATGAATTTCAAAAACTCAATCTCATTGGGATTCAAGAATAGTATTATTAAAGATATGATTCACGACAAAACCCAAATCAATCGATATTGAACATAAGTTACACGAAATTGTATCTACTTATATTCAATATCAATTCTCATAAACAATGAATAATGTAAATGGAATAACGATATAATAACAATATCTTCCAAATTCCTCAAATAGTATACGTATACACCAAAGAATTTCATATAAAAAATCCGAAGATTATTTCTATATAACTTATCTCAATAAATTTAGGAAACTCGTATCTTAATTAAAAGATTTATCCAATTCTTTGACATTAGATCTAGATAGAAATATCATCAACTTATACTCAATATTAATCTCCGTATCCAACTCACACTATAAGCGGAATAATGGTGAACTCCCTTTTAAATTCCTCAAATAGTAAGAGTCATTATTTACCGAATTAATATCAAACATCCGAAGATTTATCTCCAACCATATCCACTTATTGAAAAACCCATTTTAATATCAAATAAATCAATTTGAATTCCATATAAAACATTTCAAAACTTTTAAATCTTTGAAAACATTCCACCAATCATTTACAAATAATTACTTATAGTTCAAAGAACAGTTTGCAGGTTAAAAACTTCAAAATAGATTGTTTTCGAAAAAAGCATTACAATAGTGTTTTCAAAAGGGTTACAGAACAGTTATTTTAACTATTTTGATCAAAGTATCGTTATCTTAGAAAAAACTTAAACTTTACAATTCAAACCACTTTTACATAATTTATAATGATTTTACAAAATTTTTCCATATTTTTAAAACATTTAAAATAGCTATTAATAGTTATGGTTGACTACTGCTCTTACAGCGACCTTTTTCAAAACAGTTTTAAATATAACTTGAAAATTATAACTCGAAATTAAAATCTGATTTCACTCATTGGAAAGCTCTTGTTGATGGAAATCAAATGTTTTTCGTTTCTTGGAAATCCGATTTAAGCTGCAAAAGTTGTAAGCATTAAAGTTTGTATCTAAATTTCACAAATTGCCGTTGTGCGACAAGCTCTATTTTGACCATAATAACCATTATTTTGCAATAGTTCAAAATACCTTAGAAAACCATTATATCTTTATATAACCCTTTTAAAATCGTTTAAATTTACTTTCTAAATTATTTTGGATCTAAAATTCAACTTTTATTTTACACATAATAAAATATTAAATTAAAATCCAATTTATTTTTAAATTCAAAAAACTTCAAATTAACCATCTCATTCGTCGGATTAGTTAGGGATAGCCAGGGAGAGCAGGAAACTATATTTCCAAACCCAAGCCTAGACACTATACTCTCTGTCATCCTAGAACGTTCTGATATTTATTTATTCATTTCAAAAAACTTTATCAATGTACATGAATTTATACATATGTGTCTTTTCTAATTATTAACCTTCAATTTCAATAATAATATTGCTTCTAATTACGAAGGAGATTTGTCGATCACCAATGTGATACCATAATTGTTGTGTCATAGTGTGTGCGCAACAACATCAACAACTATCATAAACATCCGTAGCAACAATCATCAACATAATTAAATAAATCATAATTGTACACAAACGTTATAACATTAATGCTTAATAGTGTGTGTGTGTGTGTTCTAAACTACGCATCCATCATCCATCACAGAAAACATCAATCATCATTAACTTTAATAATTCATCACTATTTAGATTAGTCTAACTACTAATTAAATATATAAACTGTGGTTAAAGAGTTCTCACTAAACAGCTTTCCAAATTTCCTGGTAGGCGATCCTAGCTGAGCGAACCGTCGGACAGTATTTCAACGCAACGTCTTCTGCACCAAAATATATATACTAATCTCTCTCTCTATCATAAGAGGAGGAGGAGGATGACAGCGAACTTTGGCAAGGTGGTGGTGGAAAAGAGGAAGACTTATGTCATGGAAACCATGGCCATAAGCTTAAGAAGAAGAAGGAAGATAGGAAAAATAAAAATGGATGATAAAAAATGAAGTAAAGAGCTCCTTATATATGAAAGGAGGAGTAAGGAGGTAAAGACACATAAAGGGACAAGTGGAAACCATGCATTAAAGCTTTCATGCAAAATTACAAGTGTCTATACACTTGTCTTAAGAAGAGAAGGGGAACTTTGATAACATTTCCCCTTAAATGCTATGAAAACTAAGGGCGACACTTAATTCTAATGCTACTAATTCATGTTATAGTTTGACAAATCCGATTGAACGACAAATAGTATTAATAAATCCAAAATTATTAATATTCATTCTCATCCATTAAATTTATAATTCAAATAAAATCTATTATATAACTAATCAAAATTATTAAATATACTTAACCATGTATATTTATGTCAAATTCAAATTGAGTAATAAACATTCCAATTTTAAATTGGTTAAAAATTCAGGATTGTTACATCGATTCCAACATCCACAAGTAAATTTTCTGGGTTCCATACCATGGCATCACTTCTAACTAGAAGAAAACGTATGCCATTACTATGTTGTCCATCATCCCATTTTCGATTCATACCAGTTTTTGAAGCTCGCAAATTAACGCACCATAAAGCTCTGCTTCTCAACAATAGCTTTGATCTATCTGTCAGCAGCATTGAGCATGCCACATTGTCAATTCGTACCATACAACTGATGTCTACTAATATATAACCTCTAAGCTCGTACGTCTCAAAGAAAAGTGTTAAGCTAAGAGAACAAAATTCTCCGCCACTAAATAGATAAATATATATTTAGTAGAGATCAATTAATATAGCATGAAATACAATGTCATACACACGATCCATTTGCAAGTTTGTTTTGGTTTTGAATGAAACCATAGGCACCTTATTCCTCATCCCATATGTCCAATATAGGAGAGAGGCCCTTGCACATCCGAACAATCAACAAGCACATCTGGGCAACTGCCACAATAACCCTTTCTAGGGAGCTACCCATATCTAGGGCATCAACAGCAATCCACTCGATATCAAGGTTTTAGGTCTTGCAACATCTTCAATATCTTTGACTTTTAATCGTTTATACCCATTCCAATCATTTATAATAATTTATAACGATTTTTCATTATTTTTATTTATATAAAAATATTTCATACCCGTAGTTTTCAATTACACGTCATTACGAGTCATGGCGCTGTTATTATTCAAATTTGATTTGAACATTTCTCTAAACCTAATTGTTAGATTTCAAAGCTCTTCTTATCATTTGAAAGATCTTTTTAATACTAACCCAATGGTTCTAATTTCGGGAAAACCCGACGGTCAGATCTCATGGCATATTCATTTAAAGTTACACGTCAAAATCGCGAACTACCACTGTGCGACACATTCTATTCTGACAAACATTCACATATATATATATATGTGTGTGTGTGTGTGTGTGTGTGTATTACGTCGAATCGTTTCGAAATCATTTTGTTTATTATATAAAATATACAATAATTTTCCATAACCATAATAATTTTCCAAAACCATATTTTCCATTTTCAACCTCAAAATCATTTATTAGCATATTATGATATTATAATAATATTATATTGATTAAAATTATATTAATTTTTCAACTTCAATATTTTTAATCTAGACTTTCCTGATATTCGTTATAAAAATTAACAAGAAACTTTCGAAAAGAAACTTCTTTTAAAACATCTTTTGGATAGCCTAAACGAAGTTCAAGTTTTTTTATCGTTACTATTCATTTCGAACATAAAACTTCGATAAGCCCTAAGTATATGAAAATTATTTCATAACAAATTGTTACAGTAACGAGGATTCATCAATATTTTGTAATCTTTGCACCCATCCAAAATCGAATGTCAAAATCAAACTTTGATTTTTCATCTAATATTATATTATTAAAATATTCATTAAAAATCCATTTTCTTAATGGAGACTTAACAAATGAACCAATAACCACTTTTATTATTCATTATCTACTAGTGCATTTTATTACACTCAAACAACCATCAAAATAGTTTCCAATTCACACACAATGTGCACTTCACTATATAAGCCTTAAATAAATAATGCTTACATAGTCATGTCAATCAATCAATTGACATACCATTCAACACTTAGGATTAGTGTTCATTATCATCCTAATACCCGTATGGAGTATACTAGGGGTGTAAAAGGGTCGGAACGGACAAAGGTGTGTCCAAGCTCTGTCCTATAAGAGATTCAGACGGACACAGACCAAATAAGCATTAAGTTCGAACACTATTCGTACAAGCCGAACAACAGACGGACAATGTTCGGACAATAGAAAAACATCGACCATTTTGGATCTGACTAGACCCCGGTGTGTTCAAGCTGTCCTATAAGAGAATCAGACGAACACGGACCGGACACCCTATAGCTTCATACCGAGCCAGACAACGGACTGTCGCATCCGATATACAGCCCTAGGGTTTACATCTAATCACACACAAAATGATTATTATCTACACACTTAGGAGATGTGTAAATTATCATCCCAATACCCGTATAGGGTTTACATCACAATCCATGTGAACTTATCTACACACTTGGCAGATGTATAGGCTAATTGTCGTCCCAAAACCCATGTGAGGGTTTTGCTACTCAGCCAATAACAATAATAAATAAATTACTCAATTATAACCTTTTAAGGTTCATCCAATTTCCACTTAACATTGTTTATGATATAAGTGTTATATACCCAAGGGATTGTACACATATGATATAAAAATCATATTTTTATTTTAGTACTCATCATATAACATCATATTAAACTTATATGATAATCATTAAATATTATCAAACATAATCAATTAACATTTAACAGTTAATTTATTCTATCCTTTTATATGTGAGTTTCGGTTTCTCACCTTCGGGTTCCACTCCGCCATACTTTATACGGAAGAAACTCAGGTACTCGCACACCTCACTAACATACTTACGGCTCCTACGTAACTTATTGGAAGTTCATTAAGCTAGATCTGGCAGCTACAAGGTTCCTACGTCTCATGAACACACTCAAACTCACGAATACTTAGGGATCTGAAGGTTTAAAGCAATCAGAGAGGCTTTAGTAGGTCCAGAGGGTATGGCTTCAAGATGGGATCCGAGATGGTGTGGGTTCAGGGTTGGCGCAGGTCAAGAAGGGGGCATGGGTATAGGAGGTGGTAAGGAGGAGGGAAGTTGAAGTTTAGACAAATAAAGGGAAGAGAAGGGGTTCGGCAAGGAGGAGAGGGGAGGAGGAGCTTACGTGAGCAGGTGGGTGTGTGGGGAGGAGGCGTAGGTGATGGAGGAAGGAAGGTAGGCGACCATGGTTGCAAGAGAAGGAGGAATAAGTAGTTTATGCAAAAATGAAAAGAAAAGGAGAAAGAAGGGGGGACAGAGAAAAGGTGTTTTCATCAAAAGTGGAGTGCCTAGGATCGTTGATGTGTCATGTAGATAGAGTATGTGAACAAAAACACTTTGGAGTCTTTAAGATGTTGACACCTCAAATGGTGCTTTGAGGCTTAGATTTTAATTTCAAAATTGAACGTGTTTTTGTTCAGCTTCGGTTCTTTTTCTCGTGTGATCAAATGACAATTTTGTTTCACAGAAAATTTGTACCCTAGCACAAAATGTAATTTTGGATTCAACGGAACAGGTCTCATCGAGTTTGAATTCGTTTGACCCTCTGTTTTATTTTTTATTGCGTTTTCGCTTAATTTTGATCGATTGACCCGGTACGTGTATAATTTTCGCTTGCTCACATATTAACTCGAAAAATCATGAAATTTGGAACCTTACCTTTTTTTGACATTCTGGATCTAATAAAATTGGTTTCGTTGAAATCCGAAATCTTTAAAAAAATGTTCCTTTTGTAAGTTATTGAAATCAGCATTAATCAACAATTTTCAAAATTGGCCATAAATTCTTGTAAACTTAATTTACAAATAATTTTTAAATTGGTTTCATAATTCTGGATCGTTATAGCAATGATTAGTCCTGGTGAAATAACAGGTCTCCGGACTGGAAGCCCGGCTGCTGGGCAACATGTCATAACCACTTTCTGGAAATGGGGAGAGAAGAGAGAAATACCCTCGGCTGAAGCATCTCCACGAGTAGTAGGAGTTTTGACTTCTTGAATGGGAATTAGAGGTTTTCATAGGACCAGCCTTAGCTCATCTGGACTATATTCCTTTACGGTTTCCGATGTATGAATTGAGGGAGGTAAAGCGATTGGTTAACTGACATGAAGATCTATGGCAGGGGTAGGCTGACAGGTAGACTGTGTGCAATATGTGTCGCCCTTACCCTTGTCGGAATTCCCATCCATAATTGTATTTCCCTTTATCTTCAATCGCTATGCATCCTCTTCATCCTTCAAGGGCCGTCTACCCTTGACAAGATGGCCTGGTTCATCACCCATCAAGAATTGACTCATTAGTGCCTCCTCATTCATAGTTCCCTCTGCAGAGACCTTCCTCTTCTCATATACAAACAACTCCCAGGCGTCAGCCAATGTTTGCAGATAGTCAACAACCCGTGATATATCCCAATATCGAAGGACTCGAGCCTAAAATGTAAGCACTTTGTTGTCGAGTTGTTCCTGCATTTTTTCTAGCTTTGCTAGCTCTCGAGTCTCTACGTCATGTTAGATTTGGAAGTTGGATGCAGATTCAAGCACAGTGTTAGTATTCTCTTCCTCCTATTTCGCATTCTCTTCCTCCTTTTTCCAACCTTCTTCGAAGGCGTCTAACTTTGCCTTAAAATTGACATTCTCTTTTTATAATAACCCTTTCTCATTTCTTAACCACTTGTTTTCAGCATTTAGAGACTTGTTCTACTCCCCCACAAGCTTTACATCATCCTAGGCGACCTTGGTTAGAAGCGACCAATGGTTGAGCTCACTTTTGAATCGATCATGTGCATTGTTAAGCTCTTCTTTAGTTTTGACATATAGCTCCTTAGTGGTGGCCAATTGAATCTAACACTCTACCAGCTCCTTCTTGGTTGCCTTAAGAATGGATTTGTCGCAATCCCATACTTGGTTCATGTTGTCAATCTCTAGCTCAAGCCTCTAATAACTTCAGACAACCGCCTAAAATAAGTGAGCATTTCCTGGTATTAAGTGAGAATAAAGGTTATATCCGTCCTAACCAAATCACAGAATGATTCGGGGACTGGTTGCAGGTTAGGAACAGACATTATTCAGGAGAAGTAGTGCTGAGGGAATATCTTCTCTAGTTCTTTCTTCCTTTTTTCTGGGGTCTTTTCCAGACCAACAGGAATAACTAACTAAGGTACTATATCTTTGTGTCCGCCAAAGACAGCAGAATCCTGACCCTTCGAAACAACGGACTGTGGAAATTGAGGGATCAATTGGAAGTCTGTGATGACAATTTATCATCTGGGAATACTCGTTTGTTGTTTTATCATCCCCCTGGGAAGCTCTATCGTTGGATCGAGCAGAGTCAAGACGACGCTTATCTTTCTCGTGCTCTTTTTTTCTTGCCCTTCGTGAGATCTCTCTTTTTCTTTCCTTTCCCAGTCCCCCCGATCTATTTTCTCTCACCTTTCCTATTCATGCCTCTCTTCGTTTTCTCGGTCTTGTCTTTCTTGAGAAGAGGTGTGACTACTAGGGGCTGCTTTTGGCTAGACTAACGCTGAATCGGGTTTGATATTTCTACCCTTTTGTCATTATACTTATAATATAAGAAGCGAATTCAAGTTAACGCTTGGTATACATAGAAGAAAAAGTGTTGTGACGTGCAGTGCTTGTGTGTGTCCTAAATGTCCCCTGAAGACCAGTAGTCTGTGCTTTGCAGCAATGGTGTAACTTCCTCATCCGTAATCGCAACGGTGTCTTTCCCCGTCCGTAATCGCAACGGTGTTTTGCGGGATATGCTCTGATAAAGATTTTTCCGCTCCTCCCTCTTTCACGATGAGAGACTTCTCTAGAATTGATTTCTATGGGGAGGGAGTCTTATGCCCTTCCTCGACTACCTTCTCAGTTATTTTCTCCTTCACATCCCCTTCCTTTTCTTCTGGGTCCCAACTAGACCGGGGAGCATCCCTTCCTCTAACAACATGCTTTTTCCGGACCTAAGTCCGAGTTGTTGTTGCCTTCCTCCTAGTGGCACGATTGCTTCTCTTTTCTTCTCGATTGGGGGATACAATTACTGGTGGCATAGCAGTTGGAGCCTGAGTTTTTGAAATTCACATGGTCCAGTTGAGATCAAGTATTTGGAAGGTGTGCAGGAATTCATTAGAAATACACCTCTTAACAGTTTGACTACTCTCTGGAGTATATAGAAAAGTGGCCATACAATCATGGTATACTTGGCCAGTGGTTTCGCCAGATGTAACCTGTAAAAGGCAACAAACGTTAGGAAATTCTCAATAGGATTGAAATAGATAAGCTAAGGTTTGGTACAGAGCACTGAGTCCATCTCCCAGAATATCCCGCTTGTAGAGGAACATAGAACCAATCACATTTGACATTCCATATCTTGTTGTAGCCCTGTATAATGATTTTTATATTGTGAGCAGACTTGAAACAAATAAAGGATGGGGTTTTATCCATCCGATGTTTGGAGCTGTAGAAGAAGATAACATCACCGAAGGTTGTCTCTCGATTCAGGTATCCTCTATACAGAATGTACAAAGAAAATAAATAAGAATAGGCCATGGGGTGTAGTTGCATCGGTGCTAGCTGCATCTGAAGGGAGGTATGCACCCGACCATGCACATCTACCTTCCTATAGTCATAAGACTTACCAGCGGATTGTGGGAAGTCTCGCCTACCTCTGGAATTCGAATATCCGTCCACAGAATCCTATGTTTTGCACTTAGTCTCTTGAGCTTGTCGTCATCCAGTACGATAGAATAGGAATCAATCGGAGTATTCAGAAACATAATTTCTTCCTTATCCAATCCTTCCTCTTCATTCCCCGAAGTTCCCTCAGACACATTTTCCTCTCCCTCATGAGGTTGGACCATATGTTTTTCGTCATCTTCACCCGAGTTTATTCCAAAACTGGAAGGCTTTTCAGGGTCTATTTGAGTAGATTTTCCCTTTTCATACTCGGAAAGTTGGGTAGAATATCGTCTAGACATGTTTGTTGTTCTATTCAAGAAATTTCATTGGTTAGATTAAAAAAACATGCACCTCCCGTGTATGTGCTAGTGCAAGTGAGTGCAGTGGAAGTGTATAGGAATAACTGGATAAACATAAATATCGAACGAAATGATATGCTTAATTCTGGATAGCTCAAGTTCGTATGTAACGCCAAGTTCATATGCTATGTAACAGCCCGCATTTTATGTATAAGAGAATCACAAAATATTTTTATTTTATTCCCTGAGCTTTGGATCATTCTCATATTTTAATATGTTGCTTATGGGGATGTGAGACATGTCCATAATTTTTACCAATTTTGTTTGTGACAATTTTTGCCCATGTTAGTCTTGTACAGGGCATAACTTTTGACTCGGGTCGAACAAAGTGGTAAGACCTATGTCATTGGAAAGGAAATGATGATTGCCTTTCCTTAGAGTGATTAGATTAAAGTTTTGGTTTAGAGGTTTGGGAGAGATCGATGTTTTAAGGTTTAACGGTTGGTTGTCCATATTTGGTTAGCCATAATGGGCTGATTTGGAGAGGCCCATTAGTGGACCGGTGGAAGGCTATAAATAGGGGATAAGGGGCATGGGAAATAGTTTAATTTCTCCATTCTCTCATTTGGAAGAGCCAAGGGATCCTCCCTTCCTTCATCCTTTCTACCATTAAAGCTTAGAGAATAGAAGATCTACACCATTTAAGGCTAGATCTACACCGTTTCAAGGGATATTTCATCAAATCGAGCGGATTGAAGCAAGCTCTCTGCTATCCGGATTCATATTTCTTCATTTCTAAGCTAGATCGAAGGATTGGAGAGTGATATGCATCTCTCACGTGGATTCAATCAAGTATATGGGTGTTTGATCTTACTTTTCATCATTTAGAGTTGTTTTCACCTAGATCTACATTATGGTAAGTATATTTTCATACGAATCACCATAGGATCCAATCTAGCAACCTAAAACTGGTAACTTCTATATTAATTCATATGTTTATGCAAGTTAGATCCATTAATTTGTTCATTCATAAATTTAAAATGATTTGTGAGGAATTTCATATGATTATGATGAATAGGTGTCATTTTGATGTTGTGAATGGTTTCATAAAGTGGTTATGATTGAATTGGATAATTTGGCTGAGGTTGAATCGTTGTTGTCGTTTGGTGAAGATTTGGTCAAGTTTGGAGCTGTTTTGGTCAGATCACGGGTCGTTTTTCCAGGCTTCGGGTCATTTTCCTGGCTTTGGGTCATTTTTCCTGGCTTTGGGTTGTTTTTCAGGCTCTGGGTTCATTTTTCCTGGCTTTGAGTCGTTTTTCCAGACTTTGGGTCATTTTTCCAGGCTTTGGGTCGTTTTTCTTGGGTCTTGGCTCGTTTTAAGACCTAAGGAGCAAGACCTAAGGAGTAAGATCTATGGGGTTCAAGAGCTAAAGAATGTCGACTGCATGAAGCTTGTTTTTGAGTTGACAATGGTTATAGCTACGACACGAGTTCAAGAGGGAATGTTCGAACTGGTGCGAGACGTTCGTTGATTGCTGAAAAGCAACGAATGTGAAGATAACTCATGGGTGTTTTGAGTTTATGGATAATGGCTACTCGAGAAGGTTGCTCGAGCTAAGAATAGTTGTCGGGAAGGACGACTAGAGATAATGAAGGCTGAGATATTATTGTTGTCGTAGGTTCTAACAGGCTCGAAGCAGGGGTACAATAAAGACGTCTAAAAGACCGGTTGTAGGTCGAGTACCCGAGGTATCGTTAAAAGGCCTAGGTATGTATCACTGAAAGGCGTATGGAGATTCTACTAGAACCAGGGTTACCATTAGCCCTTGACATGTGGAAAGGTTGGTTTTCATACAATTAACGATGGTTTCGAAGCAGATTGGCAGTGATAGCCAGAGTCTGTCATGGATGATTGGTTGCTTTGTCTAAACATCTCTTATAGATTGTCCGACGCTGAATGATATGTTCTGCGGGTGCTTGTCTGATATTGGTATAGGCCTCTGGGTCTTGTGCTTGAGAGATGTTGAGTTCGATTAGGATGGTTTACATAAGATATATAATTTGAATGTCATGAGTGCTTTGCCATGATTGAATGGGTGTTCTGGTTTCGATGGACATACGATTGAAATGTTGTTGTAAAGGCTATCATTCTCTGATGTGGGGAAGATAGGGTTGGGTTCTTCTCTGGTGTTGTGGGTAGATTGTTATGTTTATCTATCCATTCTTATATACTTTATTGTTGATGTTTGTTAGCTGTTTTATCTCTCACTAAGACTGTTGTCTAACTCGAGTTTTTATGTTTCCCTCTTATTACCTTGGGCTGTTCATCTGGTTGTGGATAGGCAGACTAGGTGACAGATGATTAGTGAGGACTATGTTGTTGTGCGAAGGCGATCAAGAGGATGACGTGTTATCTTTACTACTATCTAGTATCTTTGTTTCCGCTGTCATGTTTTCTGGAGCGTTGTAATGAGGCTATTTGTAAAGAAATTTACCGATGTGATCCTAAGATGTTGTGGATATTTCCTTGATGATGTGGAAGTTTAAATTTCTATGCAATTATCCTTTACTATTACTGTCTATTGTATATGTTTTATTATATTTTATCCTTGAGCGATGAGTAATACAACAGGTTTCATATTGTGTTTACCTACTCTGATGATCGTCCATAGTTGCCTGGCACACCTTCCAGCGCATTATTCCTCTTGTTAAGTGCAGGGGTTACGAGCGGTCATCACATTTGATATCAGAGCTCTGGTCAATGATATTAGTCAAAGTTCAAAGACGTAATCACATATGAGAGAAGTACTTGTATATTTCAGTTGGATGCTTACTATATATATTAGCATATATAGTAGTAGAGTTTGTTCTCTTTTAGCAGTTTTCTTGGAAGTGGCAAATTATTCTAAATTGCAAATTTAGAATGAGTAGATGAACATCAAGACACATTGCTAGGGGAGCTAACTCTAGAGGCGGAAATGGCGGTGAACCAGACTACCCTACCATGTTTGAAGCCATGATGGAGGCATTCATGCAAAGGGTCCCCGCTGCAGTGGCGGCTACAGTAGACGTAGGAGTTCAGTGGCCTAGGGTTGTGGACTTTGCGAAGCTATGCAAGATTATATATGTCTAGGAGGAAAACCATTCAAAGGAACTGAGACAGCTGAAGAAGTTCAGAGGAGGATGGATTCTTGTGTTCGTATCTTTGGAGACTTGAGTTTGGATGGTGCAACCAAGAGGAAACTTGCATCAAGGCAACTGCAAGGCAAGGCCATGGAATGGTGGAATTCAGTCACACTTGAAACTCTAAAGGAAGAGATTTCATGAGAGCAATTCCAAGCTAAGTTTGAAGAAAAATTCATTCCCACAGCTCAAAAACCCGTTCTCTTCAAGAAATTCGTAGAGCTGAAGCAGAATGGAAGATCAGTGCTAGATTACATTTCTGATTTCGAGGCCTTGTCCAAATACGCTCGTTCATACATTGATACACCTTATCAGAAGAATGAGAAGTTCGTTATGGGTCTAGATACCTATATCGGAAGGTCGTTGGTGGATCATCTCAACGATTCATTCAAGGAGATTGTGGAAAACGCTATTTGTGATGAGAGCTTGTTTCCTAAAGAGGCAAATGTTGTCGTTGCAACCAAATAGGTTCAGAAACCACAACAGGGTGGTAATAATTAGAAGAGGAAGCAGCAACAGCAGAAAGGAAAGGATGGCCAGAAGAAGCCTAAGAGTGAGGTGGTTTGCTTTAACTACCAACAGAAAGGCCATTTTACTAATGAGTGCAAAAATCCCAAAGCTGAGAAGAAGTGCTTCAAGTGTGGGAAGCCTGGGCATGAGAAGAAAGACTGTCCAGAATTAGCTAGGGGCAAGCAGGTTGTGAAGGCATATGCTTTGGAAGCCATGCCAACTTCTTCAAGAGCTCCTACTGCAGAGGAAAATGGAAAGGGTGTCGTGGTGCAAGATACTCTTTCTGTTAATGGTGTTTCAGTTCGTGTACTTTTTGATACTGGAGCATTGCATTCATTCGTTTGTAATGAGCTTGTTTATCGCCGAAATTTGTGATAGACCCTTCGCAGTAACTAATCCAGTTGGGAGTTCGTCCAATCTTTCAAAGATATGTCATGGTCTAGTGTTATCGAGTCATGGTTGCTCCTTTGTGTGTGATTGCTTTGTTCTTAACTTCGCTGGGTTTGGGATCATCTTGGGCATGTATTGGCTCAAGAGGTATGCGGCAAGGGTGAATTATGAGAAGCTAGAGGTGAGAGTCAGGGATGTGGAAGGGAGAAAAGTATTGATACGGGGTAAGCGCGAAGAGGGTGTCTCCGTTTGCAATTTATATTCTCTTGTTATTCCACAATAAGACTTGTCATCTGTGCTAATCGCAAATGAGTATGAGGATGTCTTTGACGAGGTCAAAGGATTGTGGCCGCATCGTAAGATCAAGCTTAGGATCGATTTGGTCGAGGGTGCTAGACCAATCGTTATGCCTCTTACGCGGATGGCGCCTAAGGAACAGCGGGAGTTAGAGGTGCAAGTTCGTGACCTTCTAAGAAAGGGAATCAATTGGAGAAGTGTTTTCGAATGGGGTGCACCAGTTGTGTTTGCAACCAAGGCTGATGGCTCGTTAAGATTGTGTGTGGATTATCGTGAGTTGAACAAGGTGACCAAGAAGAACAAGTATCTGTTACCCAAAATAGATGACTTGTTAGATCAGCTTCACGAAGCCAAGGTGTTTTCTCAGATGGATTTGGCAATGGGATTTCACCAGTTGAGGGTGGCAAAATATAGTGTGCCAAAGACCGCTTTTAGGACACCATCTGGTTTCTTCAAATGGTTAGTGATGCCATCCAGGTTGACTAACGCACCAACATATTTTGTGGACCTTATGAATAGGGTTTTCAGAGACCAGTTGAACAAGTTCGTACTTGTGTTTGTGGATGACATTCTGGTTTACTCTTGGAATAAGGAAGAGCACAAAACGTACTTGAAAGTTATGTTGGAAATCTTGTGAAAGCATCAGCTGATAGCTAAGTTTTCAATGTGTCACTTCTGGAAAAGTGAAGTGAGGTTCTTAGGCCATGTTGTTTCCAGAAATGGGATAGCGATTAACCCCGCTAAAGTGGCAGTGACCAAGGACTGGGATAGACCTAAGACTGCGACAGATGTTTGGAGTTTCCTTAAGTTGGTTGGATATTACCGACGGTTTATCAAGGATTTCTCCAAGATAGTTGCGTCATTGACAGAATTAAAGAAGAAGAACCAAGTGTTCACATGGGATGTGAAGTGTGAACTAGCATTTGGGATCCTGAAGGAGAGACTGACGAGTGCTCCTCTGTTGGCCATTCAAGGTGGGAATGAAGAGATGGTGATATACACCAATGCATGTGGTACTGGACTTGGAGCAATGCTAATGCAGAAGGATAAGGTTATGGCCTACGCGAGTCGACAACTGAAGCCGCATGAAAAGAATTATCCAACTCATGATTTAGAGTTGGCAGCGATTGTGTTTGCTTTGAAGATGTGGAGACATTACCTGTTGGGAGTCTGATTTGACTTGTTCACGGATCACAAAGTATCTTTTCTCCTAAGGATTTGAATCTTCGGCAACAAAGGTGGCTAGAGTTTCTGGCATCATATGATTTTGGTATAACCTATACTCCTGAAAAAGGCAATGCGGTAGAAGATGCATTGATTCGAAGGCATGCAAGTTTGGGAGCGATGTTTCCAAAATGGAAAAGCCTCGGGTACTTGGCGGGATTTGATTTCAGGCCAAGGTGTGAATTGGAACCTGAAATGTTGGCAAGCTTATCGATAAAACCTACTCTCGTCGAAAGGATTGGCGGGAGCCAAAAACGAGATGCAAAGCTTGTCGAGTTTGTCCAGAAGCTGGAACCAGAAGATAAAGAGTTCAAATTTGATCGAGAAGGTTGGCTTCGAAAGTAAGGGCGATTAGTTGTTCCAGAGATCGACGGATTGAGAGATGAGGTTCTGAGTGAATGTCATCACTCAAAGTTGACAATTCATCCCGGTGGGAATAAGATGTATCAAGACATGAAGCGAGTATACCACTGGGAAGGGATGAAGTGATATATTACAAAGTTCATTTCCAAATGCACAAACTGACAGTCGGTGAAAGCTGAACAGAAGAAGCCAAGTGGATTGCTTCAGCCATTAAAAGTTCCTACGCGGAAGTGGGAACAGTTATCAATGGAATTTATCGACGGAATACCTAGGATGAGGGCAGGAAACGAAGGTATTTGTCCATTGTGGATCACTTAACCAAAAGTGCAAGGTTCATTCCTGTCAGATCGACTAGGACGACATCGAAATTGGCTGAACTTTATGTGAAATGGATAGTTCGATTCCATGGTATCCCAAAGAGTATATTGAGGACCAAGATCCATTGTTTACGAGTGGATTTTGGAAAAGTTTGCAAGAAGCTTAGGGGAACCGAGTTATGTATGAGTACGACTTATCATCCTGAAACTGATGTTCAGACTGAGAGAGTCAATCGAGTTTTGGAAGATCTCCTGAGGGCTTGTGTGTTAGTCTTTGGAGGATCATGGGAAGACCATCTAGTTGAGTTTGCATATAACAACAGCTACCAGTTGAGCATTGGGATGGCACCATATGAGGCGTTGTATGGAAGGTCGTGCAATTCTCCAGCTTGTTGGTTAGACTGGAGATAAGTTGATACTTAGGCCAGAGATGGTAAGAGAAACCTCGGATTGTATCGATATTGTTCGGCAACGAATGAAGGCAGCCCAAGACCGTCAGAATAGTTATGTTGATAAGTGTCGAAAAGATTTGGAATTCGACGTAGGTGACATGGTTTTCATGAAGATTTCTCCATTGAAGCATGTGGTTCGATTTGAAAGTAAAGGAAAGTTCGCTTCTAGGTTCGTTGGACCATTTCCGATAGTCGAGAGAATAGGAAAGCTCGTGTATAGATTGGAGTTACCCTAGAAGATGTCGAGTGTGCATAATGTTTTCCATGCGTCGTTTCTACGGAAGTTCATGCACGATTTGAATGTGGTGGTACCTCTGGAGTAGTACGAAGACCTAGAAGTAGAAGCCGTAGTTGCAAGACCTCGTAAGTCGCTTCGTGTTGTGGGGAATGACACTAAACAGCTTAGAAGGAAGACGTTTAAGCTAGTCAAGATACAATGGAGTGAGGAGGGCGACAATTGTACATGAGAGACGGAAGAAAGCATGAAGGCGACCCATCCATAACTCTTCATCGGTATGACCCATTAGTATTTTATCACCTTACATCATTGTAACTTGCACTATTATGTTTTTAGAATTCTGCATGCAAGAATAAGGCTATGGATGCATGGCTTGATGGCTGCTAGTTTGGGTGATAGAATTGGCTGCTCATGAGTAATAGGCATGCGGAAATGTTGTGGTTGCTTGCGTTTGTTGGAATTTCGGGGGCGAAATTCCTAAGGAGGGGAGAATGTAATAGCCCGTATTTTACATATTGGAGGGTCGTAAAATATTTTTATTTTATTCCCTGAGGGTTTGATCATTCTCGTATTTTAATATGTGGCTTATGGGGATGTGAGACACGTCAATAATTTTTACCAATTTTGTTTGTAACTTTTTTGCCCCTATTAGTCTTGTGCAGGGCATAACTTTTGACTCAGGTCAAATCAGGTGGTAAGACCTGTTCCATTGGAAAGGAAATGATGATTGTCTTTCCGTAGAGTGGTTACATTAAGGTTTTGGTTTAGCGGTTTGGGAGAAATCGATGTTTTAAGGTTTAACAGTTGGTTGTCCAAGTTTGGTAAGCCATAATGGGCTGATTCGGAGAGGCCCATTAGTGGACCGATGGAAGGCTATAAATAGGGGATAAGAGGCATGGGAAAGAGTTTACTTTCTCCATTCTCTCATTTGGAAGAGCCGATGGATCCTTCATTCCTTCATCCTTTCTACCATTAAAGCTTAGAGATCGAAGATCTACACCATTTGAGGCTAGATCTACACCGTTTCAAGGGAGATATCATCAAATCGAATGGATAGAAGCAAGCTCTCCGCTGTCCGGATTCATATTTCTCCATTTCTAAGCTAGATCGAAGGATTAGTGAGTGATATGCATCTATTACGCAGATTCAATCAAGTATATGAGTGTTTGATCTTACTTTTCATCATTTAGAGTTGTTTTCACCTAGATCTACATCATGGTAAGTATATTTTCATATGAATCACCATAGGATCCAATCTAGCAACCTAAAACCAGTAATTTCTATGTTAATTCATATGTTTATGCAAGTTAGATCCATTAATTTGTTCATTCATAGATTTAACATGATTTGTGGGGAATATCATATGATTATGATGAATAGGTGTCATTTTGATGTTGTGAACGGTTTCGCAAAGTGCTTGTGATTGAATTGGATGATTTGGCTGAGGTTGAATCGTTGTTGTCGTTTGGTGAAGATTTGGTCAAGTTTGGAGTTGTTTTATGGGCTGTAGTCTAACTGTCCATATACTCATGTGAAGTTGGTTTATAGTGTGCAAGGTTATGGTAATGAGTAAGTTTAATTGGATATTGAGCTTAAGGTTCATATCGACATCCATCGGGTCAATAAAATTCAGCTCGATTAGCCTCTTCTCTAACATTTTCTCCAATGAGTATAATTCTTTGGATTGACGTATTTCGGCTCGAAGAACTTTCATATGAATTGGACCACATAAGCCAATTTCCATCTTATATCTAACTCATTTTCTCCGTCTCGAAAACCCTCGGGTTGACAAGCTTCCATATCAAATCAAACATATCGAGCCGAGTCATCACAAACCACATCTCCTAGATTAATTACCATCTTATTCGACCCGAGCCTCACAACTCACATCTCAACAATCTCAACCACTTTCGTGTCAAATAACCACCTACTTGACCCGAACTCCATCCCCTCTAGGCCATCTTCTTCCTCCACATTTAATTGCCTACAACTCGAATGTTCTCAGGTCAACATTCCATGTATTGAGCCAAAGCTCTAGTGTTATCTCCTTCCCGCCAGGCTATATGGATTATCCTAGAATGTTCTAGAAGCTCCTACTCGCCTATACCTTCTTCTCTGACATCGAACCTTGAGTTCGCGTTCAAACTCCAATTATATCATCTTCTTTCCATGCCTTATCCATCGTCATTCCTCCTCGAGCACGACCGTTGGCCCTTTCCCATCAACTCGCAATATCCAAGGCGTCGCCTATGATAGTGCTGCCTTCAATTGACAGTGAAGACAGAAAAGGGCCTAGGAACATGGAATTAAGGATCGACTCGATTGAGATTATGAAAAAATTGTAGAAAGATGTAGAAATCTACCTTGCTAAACTCAAATTTGATGGAATTGAAGGTTGAAATTAAAAGATAATTGAAACTTCATTAGATTTCGCAATTCAAAGAAGTTTCGTTTCGAATGACTATCGAAAGTGAAAGTAAAATAATGAAGGAGTGGGCCAGCCTTATATATAGCAAATGATGAAAGACTCTTCATGTTCCACCTGAAGTGACAATGCAAGGACAAAAGGGGGCTTGCATCGAAAATGTCAATCCGAATATATCAAACCACTTTTCAGTTCGATGTCGACCCAGTGAGAACAATGTTGAAACTATCCCTTTGCTATCTCATGACTTTAACAATTATACTCAACATGGGCTCATATGTGTTTGAAAACTTCTCGTACTGACTCATAGCGATCATCCGGTCCGACTTGACCATGCGCTCAACTTATGCAAAACAACTTTGTCGTTTGGAAATGACCTGTGTGTGTCATTACATATGGAAGCCAATGATTTGACATGACAAATGACAAACTTGTATGCAGATAGAATAATTCGAGTACGTTGGATTCTTATATGAACACGATTGTTCGTTATCACTGTTCAAAGATTATATGACTTCTATGGGATTGCAGCTCAATAGATACAAAGCACATCCCTTCTACGAAGTAACATACTTTGAGGGGCAGAGTGCTGACCTGTTTTTGGCATGGCCATCAAGATCGACAATGTACACGTAGTATTCATTTGAAGTCTAAGTTATCAAGCAAACATGCCATAATTGAGCCCAACTCTTGGCTCGAACAGGTCCCGGCTCGACCAAGTGGGAAAGCCAAGTTTCATAGGTTGATGGCATTCCCGGCTCGAAGAAGTACCGGGTCGACCCAAGCTCGGGTCGGCATCAACCTCGACGCCTCTCTTTCCACTCAAGTATAAAGACATCTCCCTGGTCGAAGGAGAATCGGTTTGAGCATACCTCGGTTCGAACAATCATGAGGCATGTTTCATCATGCCAGGTTCTCAGCTCGAACGACTCCCGGCTGGACTAGGTCGGCCCGAGCCTGTTCAAGTTCACGAAATATCTCACTGAAGAATCGTTCTAGCTCCATTTCCCACTAGAAGAAGCCTTCAACCATTCTTTCTACACTCCCGGGTAGACTGCCACTTGTCCTTGCCAACCCAAGACTTGAAGCAGCTATATACAGCCCCTAGTGCTACGAGAAAAAAAAAACTTTGGCCATTACTCTATCATTTTTTATTGTAATTGCCATGTTCTCGGGTTTCACACTTATTCACCATTGTACTTGAATTTATCAAGTTATATAAGAAATTATAAAGTGGACACAGCGTCGTTAATGTCGAACCACTATAAATTCGTGTGTGCGCAATTGCATTTTACTCGTTTTCATCCATTATTCTTCATTTATTACTCTACATATTTTCTATTTGGGTGTTGTGCCACTTTTTAGTGTCGACGTATATATTATCCTAGTTCCATACAGAATTGAACAATGGGATTTTTGGGTCTGTTTGGTCCATATGGGACCAGTTAAGCATACACTATAATTAGATTTTTAACCCTAGCTGAATATAACTATCAAGACCCCAGCCACTGCTTCTATTGTGTTCTGTCTATTTTCTTATGTACATGGCCTTTTCTCATCTGTTGTCCTTCAATGGCAGACGACTCCAATGTCCTAAATTTCTATTTAAGATAAGAAAATCAAATTTTGATGAATCACAAAAAAGTCTCAGGAATTATCCTTATGATGTGTCAATCATTACGCTGAAATTCCACAAAATTTTTAGTGAGATTCATTTTCTTGAATTCGGTGATTTCTAGCCAGAATGTTCGATTAAAGCTAGTGAATTCATGGGTATTTCAATGGTCATAAATTCGCGATCTTCGTTTGTTGGTTTCTTCCAATCCGTGCAACGATTCAAAGAAGTTACAACTACAAGTTGCAGTATTCGCAAGATCTTCAAACCTATATGGTTGGATCGTGTTATAAGCTAATAGATTCGCCGGAACCTGGCTAGAAGGGCAGCGTGGTTTTTGAGGCATTGGAGACCGTGGGGACCACCGGGAGAGGCTACAACCTGGGCGTTGGTAGTGTCGTGGATGATGGTGTCGAATCGTGGTGCAATGGCCGTGGATGGTCGCGATTGGTGAAGGGACGAATGACTATTGGGTTCACGCGTTACTCAAGGCAAAGATGTTGCGCATGCATCTAGATGATGTGGCGTATAGGGTATTTTGTGGACATTTCTTTGTTTTATCTATTTATTTTTTCAATTTTGTTAATGCGTATAACTTTCTCATACGAACTCAGATTTATGAGCAGTTTGTTCCTTCGAATTCGTATCGAAATTCCAGACAACTTAGAGCTGATTTAGACGAATTCTGGGACTGAAAAATTGTGGACCTATATTTGGATTTCAAACTCGTTTAAAACCTAAATTGAGTGATTAAACTCACTCACACTTGACCGAAATATTAGATTATTAGTAAAATTAAAATCATGTTATGATAAATTGTATTGGATGTTGTCTGGTAGTTAAAATGCATATTTATGTTAATTTGCATCGATAATATAATTTTGTTTAACTATTAATTTAATTTAAATGTAAATGTAATTTAATCGTTAATTTAAATTGAACAGTTAGGTTAAATTTGAAATTTAATTACTAGTTTAAAACCTGACACCTAACAACTAGTAAACTGATGTGATATTGAAACTGTTTAGATGGATTGATTTGGATGGATGTTTCGGACTAATCATATGTTTGT